>CM061560.1:109524334-109884334 GCA_030864225.1 Capsicum baccatum var. pendulum
AATTTCATGTTGGGTTTGTTTTGTTTATGTTGAGAATGATCAATTGAATTCAAATCCATGTTGGGTAATCAATTTTATATGGAATTGATTTGTATAGATGTATATTCATGTGAACCTATAAATAAACCCTAGGATGATGAAATTAGAGATGAATCATGATGATTAATTGTTGTATAATGTTGTCTACATGTGCTATGCCTACCATGTGTTTGATTAAATGCCTAGATGAAGGAACAATGCCCAACTAGTATGATATCATGAAATCCCCATGTATGTACAAGCTTATACATATCATATGTTTGGTGAAGTGCTTCAATATATGAATTATGAATTGTGTTGTTGGTCATATGTTCAAGTAAGCCATGCTATGTCAGTTTCTTCTCATCGAGTCTTGGGGGTACTTGTACCCAAATATGTTGTTGTGTGCCTAGAGCCATGTTATGTTTTCACGGTCTCCTTAGTCAAGATATGATCCATAGAACTCAGTCAATCATGTGACTCGGGAAATCTCAATAATTTTAGTAGCTTAGTAATCTTAGTAACTTCAGTATTCTCAGTCGGTCCTCAGAACTCAGTATATTCTGTCAGTCAACAAAACTCAGTAAATTTAGTTTAGCTCTGCTAAACAATAACACTAGTATAAGTTTAGTTCAGCTAATCAGTTAAGTTTAGTTAATCATTTCGGCTCAATTAATCAGTTTAGTGTCTTTCAGATGGGAGTAGGATTCAGCACCGAGCGAGCCTAGGGATGGGGACTCACCCGCTAGATAGGACTGAGATCCCTAGAAGCAATCCCTAAGTTCTAGAACTACGTAGCCAGTGTAGATATGAGATGTCACCCATTAGATAGGACTGACATACTGAGGGATCACCCGTTAGCGCATTTAAATGTATAGGACTGATCCCAGGGGTCACCCGCTAGATTAGGACTGACTCCACAGCAGTTATCTTTACCAATGGTACGGTACTAACACCCTTCTAGTTAGTGTTATAGGTTGGATCCCAGTTTTCTTAGTATGGGAAATATCAGTTAGATGAATACATCCCACAGTTTCAGTTACAAACTCAGGACTGTCAGATACAGTCAATTCAACTTAGTAGTATAGATTTAGGACTGTCAAATACAGTCAGTCTTTAACATTATAAATAGACTATAGGATCACCCATTAGACATGACTGATCTTAACTATGGTCAATGAGTAACGGTATCATCATGTTTAGAGATCACCTACCAGATAGGACTAATCTCAGATTCAGTTACTCAAATACAATATGGAACTCATCTAGTTCTATCAGATTCAGGATTGTCAGATACAGTGACTTATGTTATCAGTTATCAGAACTTATGTTATCAGTATTCAGCTTCAGGACTATCAAATATAGTCAACCAGACCAGTTCTTTATAACCAGAACTGTCAAAAATAGTTATTCATGTATCAGTAACATAGTATCAGTCCCTCAGTATTTAGTAATACAATATCAGTCTTTCTCACTTATCAGCGACTCAGGGGTAAATATCAGTAGACTCAATATTCAATCCTATCACGATCTCAGTTATAGTTACGTAGTCATGCATATATTCTCACATTCATGTTAGTCCGTCAGTTAGTATTGTTCATACATATGAACTATTTGCATTCAGCCTATCTCACTTGCATACTAGTACATTCAAAGTACTGATGCATTTGCGCTATGGTGTCTTATAATATAGGTTTGAAGCATGATCTCCAAAGCATCAGTAACATCCCGGTTCAGCAGTCAAAGTCAGATGTGAGTCCTCATCCTTTGAGGACATAATGATTACATTATTATTTTAGTTTTTAGTTTATTTTAGTAGTCGGAGTTAGTTAGGGACATATCCCATCAACTCTTTTTTCAGACAGTTTAAAGACTTTCATACTATAGCATGTCAGACAGTTATTTTAGTTATTTTGGTATTGATATACCATAGTTTTAGTTATGTACTATTATTGAACCTTATTGCCTTTCAGTTCATATTTCTGCATTATACAGTCTTTTATGCAGTATACAGGTACAGATATCAGTCATAGGTTAGCTTGTAGTCCTTCAGGGTCATGAGCACCGTGTAACATTCTGGGTACCAGATTTGGGGGGTTACAGCATCATTAAGAGTCAAACAAAACTCATATTTCCATATAATAGGTTGGGTCAAATATCAAGTAAAGAATAGGCCCGTGGGGCCCATAAATGAAATCTAAAATTATACCTATCACGAGGTCCCTCGAAGGATAATGAAGTTATGTTCAAAAATTATGCACAAACGAAGCACAAATTGGGTTTCAAATCAGCCCTTAACTTTAAAGAATTCGAATCCCTAATTTCTAACAATTTAACAAGAAATTGATGGAATCTTACCATAAAATCGAAGAAAATCACAAAATAATTGATAACTAAGCTTCCCAAATCATCTACAAGCTTCAATCCCACTTAATTTCACATTTTAGGGTTTAAACTCTCAAGAAATGGCTAAAATCAAGGAATAAAGGGTCTACTTATACCCATACCAGGTCTTCGAGTCCTGCTATCATGGCTCAAGACTTGCGATTGCAGCATCTTATGTTGAACACATAAGTTGCGATCACACTATGTGACCTATGATTTCAACACATTGTCTACCAAGGGTACTGCAATCGTAGCCCTTGGCTTACGATAGCAGCTGCATCAGTTGACTGTTGTAACATGGAAAACCCCTTCCAAGTCTCCGCCTAGCTGTAACGCCCTGAATATGGTACCTAGAATATTACATGATGCTCATGACCCTGAAGGACCACAAGCTAAACCATGACTGATATCTGTAACTGAGCACTGAATAATATACTATAAATATGCAAAATATAAGCTGTAAGGCCATAAGGTTCAAAACTGAACCAATACGGAATATAAAAAAATGTCTGTAATAGGGTATAACAATACCCAAAATTGAAATAAACTGTCTGAAACACACTGTAGTCTGAAAGCCTCTAACCTATCTAAAATCTATGGAGTTGATAGGACATGTCCCCAATTAACTCCAAACTACTAAAATAATAAAGTAATAAAATAATTATGCTATCCTCAAATGATAAGGACTCACTTCTAGTGTTGCTGTTGAATGTATGATCTACTAGGGATGCTCGGGAGCTCGTGCTTCTAAGCCTATGGTATAAAAAACTATAGCACAAATGTGTCAGTACGTTGAATATACTGGTATGCAAGTGAGGTAGGCTGAATGCAAAAGGTTCATATGTATGCATAATACTAATTGACTAGATAACATGAACGTGAGAATACATGCATGAATACGTAACTGTAACTGAGGTCATGATAGCACTGAATACTGAGTTTTGACTACTGACTCTACAGACAACATGGATTTACTGATATCTGAGTTTACTAGTAACTGATAATTGAAAGACTATTTCTGATAGTCTTAATTATACGGAGCTGGATGACTGTATCTGACAGTCCTGAAATTTGTACAACTATCTGAGTTCTTTACTAAAATGGGTGATTGTATATGACATTCTGAATTTTGATGGAACTAGCTGAGTTCTGTACTGAGCTAAGTGATTGTATCTGACAATCCTGATATCTGAAGAACTATCTGAGTTCTATTACTGAGACTAAGTGACTGTATTTGACAGTCCTAATTTTATAACTGAAATTGTAACTTTGGGAAGTAATCATCTAACCGACATGCCCTAAATCTAAACGAGTGAGATCCAACCTGTAACCCTAGCTGAAAGGGTGTCAGTACCGTGCCACGGGTAAAGATAAGCTGTGAGTAAACCTTCTCTGACAGGTAGCTCTTCCGTCAATCCCTCTTGTAAGGAAAAATCAAATGAGATGTATAATCCCTAGACTCATAGGGGTACATCTCAACCTATGCTGGCTACGTTGTGCTGGAACACAGGGATTGCTACTAAGGATCACACCCTCTATTGGCTGACAGTGTGTTTCCTCATCCCTGGGTTCACTTGGTGTTGAATCCTACTCCCAAATAAATAGACACAGAACTGATTTCCTAGTTCATACTAGGCTGAACTGATTTGTTACTGATTATACTGATTAACTAGATTGAACTGAGTTCACTAGATTTCCGTTAACTGATAGAATACTACTGAATTTTGTTAATTAAAAGAATGCTACTCAGTTCTGCTAGCTGACTGAGTTTACTAAGGTATGAACTGAATACTACTGAGACATGATGACTGACTAATATCACTGAGATTTCTGAGATTACTGAATGCGATTGGACTGACACTGAGTTTTCCTGAGTCACATGACTAACTGAATTCTACTGATTATGGTTTGACTGAGAGTATCGTGAAAACATGACACTGGCTCTAGGCACACAGCTAAATTATCGGGTATTTAATACCCCCAGGACTCGATAGCATAAAATTAATTCATGGCATAAATTTGAAAGCACAACAATGGCTATATATATTGATAACGCTCAATCTACAGCTCTCGTGGGAGTGTAAAGCGGTCGTTAGCAAATATAGAACCCAACCTGGGTTGGGTGTCGATCCCACAAGGAATAGCTTGGCCAACAAGTAAGTAAAATTACTAGACTTTTAGTGCAAGTCTCGTAAAAGGGGGGATTGTAATGTGTAACGAAAACAATAAAGTAAAGGCTGAAAATAGCAAAGTAAAGAGAGAAAGATTGTTACGTAAGTTGTAAACAATGAGAATTGAAGCATTGGGGTTATGTCCACCTTCTGAGGTATACGTCTCTATCGGCTATGAGTGTGTAGAGTCTTGACATGCAATTGCTTATAGAGAATTGTAGTCGATGGTAAATCCAAGCGTCTCTCGACTTGAACAAGGACTATTTCACTTTAACTCTCTCGAGCTTAAAGTGTGTCTAACGGTACGAATTCTCCAAGAGGTTAGTCAAGTTACGGCACTAGCTTTTTAATAGGAAAGGGTGTCCTACTACCTTGACATTATCTCTTTTCTAGACAAATAACCTTTCTCTCGAATAAGTTAAATGTTAGACTGGTGTTATTCTATGCGTCTGCAGCCACAAGAATTTGCATTAAGATGAAGAGAATAATGATATAAGCAATATACGTGTCTCGAACTAACAAACTCACAGCAATAGATAGTATCTCATTCGGCTTCCATAACCCCAACAGAGAAGTTTAGTTACCCATGAGTGCGAAGGAGATCACGATTTGCATTGTTATTGTTGAGTAATGGCGTGTGGATTAGGTGATAGGCGTGTGGCGTGATTCCTTAGCAAAGTAATGTTTCTCTTGTTGCGGAAATTAAGAATTGAATAGATGAATAGAAGAAGAAAAATAGAATTAATGGGAAGATTAGAAGAGTTGTAGAATTGTTGTGGTGGAAGAAGAGAGGGATGGAAGAATGTATTGTTGTGAGGGATGAATGTATCTCTCCACTAAGGGAGGAGTTAATTAAAAATCTCTAGCATGATATGGTATTTATAATACTCCTATCCTACTCCTACTATGCTAATGAAATAAATAACCAAATCCTACTAAACTAAGGAAATACTTAACCCATTTGTACTAGGTTAATGTAACATTCTCCTAATCCAAATAAACTAATGAAATACATAACCCAATTGTACTAGGTTAATGTATCATTGTCAAAATTCAGCTTTGTATCTGTAAGTCCCCAAAGTCTTCAAAAATGTTGTTTTAGCCCGGGACAAATTTTCCATGCAGCAGTTTTGGTCCTTAGGCGTGTAGACTTCCTTCCCTTCCTTTGTGAGCTTTCTTTTGCGTCAAGTAAGCCATAAAATGCTGTATTTTGCATCATTTACACCTGAAACTTTACTAATCATGTTCGTTAGCTCATTTATAGGAAAAAGGACTAAAAGTGCATGAAATATATAATTTGTTCTCAAAACTAGGCTAAAATATGGGCAAAATATATTGATATAGGCGTGTAAATTCACCTATCATCAACACCCCACACTTGCAGCTTTGTTCATCCTCGAACAAAATATCATGTCCTTCTAAGCATCAACTTAGGGTTTTTACAGCAACAACACAAAACATTCTTCAAGACAAGCACAAAAATTATCAACAAAGAGTTGCTTCCCGATTATAAGTAGAAACAGTTTAACCTCTAGCGTAGACTAGTGATGGTGATCAACTCGCATGCAAACGTTAAGGTACATAGAATCATATACAACTATCCAAAGCTCATCAACCATGTGTGTCTCACAATATAGTACCCATAATTACTCACAAATATAGCATATTTTTCAAACATGGGTATCAAAGTGTCCTTGCTCTCGCTCTCACAAAAAATTCATATGTAGCAACTAATGACCATAGGCTTGCCTTTAATGTAGTACTCTACTAAATGTCGGAATGTTAATATTAGGATCAAGTAGGTCTTTTGATGGTTGTAATGTTGGCTAAGGGACGGGTAGGACTATTTTGGCCAAGAATAGTGACTAGGTTCCTAAGCGCTTTAATACATCACATTGTATCAATGACACTTTTTTCTTTCAACCTTTCTTCACTCTTTTATTCTACCACCCTTGTTCTCCTATTTTGTTTTTCAATTTCAAGCACTACTTACTTTTCAGCTTTCTTTTCCTTTTTCTTTTCACAACATACCTCTTATGATAGCACTTTCTTTTTCATAGCACATTCCAGCACCATTACAATTTAAAGCATTATACTCACCCAATTTCCTCTTATGTTGTCACATGACTTTTTCACTTTAAAGCACTCAGGATTTTGGATCAAATTATGGTCTTGAAAGAAATGGATTAGGCTTACATACAAGGTTGTCAAAGAAATAGGCTAAAGGCTCAAAAGGGTTTAACTAGGATGATGTCCATGGGTAGGTAAAACAAAGGTAAACATGTATAGGTTGCCAAAGAAATGCCTAGATCATCTCCTAAACTTACACTCCTTATTTTCGCTTTGCATACATACCAGGCAAGTTCTAGCATCATCCACAAACATAGAATATACTGTTACCTCACACACACAAGGCACATGGTTGACTTGATTGGAAGTAATATAGACTCTCGACCCAACAAGTGAAAGAATTGAACCACTCAATATCACATAATGAGTCACAACTAGAGCCTAAACGTCTCAATAGTCATAATTGTAGCACATACTCTTGTTATAATCTCATGCTGCCTATTAGAATTATTTCATGCGAAGCTAGAAAAAAAATTTTACTACAAAAAAAACAAAACAAAACAAAACGAAACAAAACAAAACAAAAATGAAACAAAAGCAAACAAACATAGATGCGAATAGAGAAGTATAGCATGCAATACCACCACCCCACACTTAGTCGGGACACTGTCCTCAGTGGAAAATAAATATGAGGAACCTGGTTGGTCGGACTTATCCTCTAAGTCTGGGGTCATACCCCTTGCATTGGAATCATCATCAGAGTCGTCATCCTTAGAAGTTCCTCATAAGTATCCCACTTAATTTCAAGCGTGAGTCAAGGTGTTTGCAGCGGGGAGGGTTCTCCTTGCTCCTTGCGGCCTCTTTTCTTGCCCTTTTGGGAAGTGGTAGCCTTCTCCTTGCCTTGTCTCTCTTTAGGTGCCATTGTACCTGAGACTTGAAATAGTGTTAATGGTATCACAATCTCAATGGATACAATCTATACATAAGCAGTAGGGGTACCACCCCACACTTAGTTTTGTTAACACAAATCAGTGAAGCGAAAGTGGTCGATTACTCAGATTTCATCGACAAACGTTTTAGGATTGTATTCCGACAAGAAAATCAGCAATGCATCACTTACTTGCAGCCATTGGACTACTTTCATGGTAGATATAGCAACACTACTACATAGGGGTTACCACATGGAATAGTTATTCTTACAACAATCACAACCTCTTATGTCGGTAGGCACTATAAGTCTTATCTCGATGGTCGGGATAGTCTAACATGTAAGTATCCAAACAACAATCTTAAGCACTATTCATAGCCATAGTAATTCCGCAAATAGTATAACAATGCTATTGAAACCAAATTCAAGTCCGAAACAAGTCAAGATTTTCCTACGTATATGTTCACTCACATGATTTTGTATCAACTATCCAAACACATAAACATCACCAACAATATTATACGATTTAGCAATTCATAATAGACATAGCAACGTAGTACTTACGAGAAATAAATGAAGAATAAGAGAGTACTTACTTGCTTGAAGCTGGAGATGGTTTTGTGAATTGGAAGAGCAAACGAAGAAAATTTTAAGAGGATTTGGATGTATATGCGGCGCCCTTAGGTCAATTTTTAGTGTGGTTGTGTTGTAAAACTAAGTCCCCTATATATAGGAAGAGAATGGGTCGGGTTTTGACCCATTTACAATCGGTTTTGGAGATAAAAATTCCACCTATGCGGCGCATAACACTCGGCATATCAATGACATATGCGGCGCATTGTCTATGGCATAATTGGACATATGCGCCGCATAGTCTATGGCATTTATAGACATATGCGCCGCATAGTCTATGGCATATGAGATACTGAGACCAAATGCCATAGCATAGGCGGCGCATAGTCAAAAGCATACCTATGAATAGGCGGCGCATAGTGTATAGCACACTAGATTCCGAGACCTTAGGCTATAGGATAGGTAATGCATCGTTCGTGGCCTAGTTTTATCAAGGCCTAGCCTTCCTCGATGCCTATTTTGGCGTGAGAAAAGCTCAATCCATAGCCTTATGCATCACCATTCCTAACTTACCAACTTTACCATCCAATGCGTCCAAATCGTCAATTGAAATCAATCTCCTCGTTGACTACTTCTTGCACCTATATTTGCTCAAAACAAATGAAAACGATTAGTACGATGGGTTTCCTCCCACCAAGCGTCTTAGTTTTGGTCGTGGCACGACTCTTATTTTTGGATTTTCATTTATCAAGTACTAGAACGAAAGAAAAACGATAAAATGATAAAAAAATAAAACGATAAACAATGGGTTGCCTCCCATCTAGCACCTTATTTATTGTCGTGGCACGACATGGTTATCTCGAGTACTTAGACTTCGTCGAGATAAGTGATGGATCGTTTTCTGAAAGGATTTAGACGGCAATGAGGCTTACCTGTGGGCATGCGATCTTCTTTGAGATGGCTCCTACGTTTCTCCGAAGAGTCACCAATTATATCATCAATAGTCCAACCCATAGCTCTCTTGTACCTCATCAGAGCAGAGATGAGAGCCTCCACGTGCTGTTTACTTAAATCATCCACCACACTTATCGGAAGTATACTTCCACTTTCCAAGAACACATACCTTAGATAATCGGGAAGCTCTTGCGATTCTAGCATTGGTGGCTCGTCAATGGGAGTCTTCGCTGTTGGTTGATTCTTGAGATCACAATCTGGTTGCTTAGGAGTATAAGGCTCTATTTCTGTTAGAGCACTCATAAGTTCTTCATAACCTTCATTATCTTCATGCTCAACTTTCAGTGGCACAGCAGACAATGGCTCAACAGTAGGTTGTTTCTCTATAGATAATTCTTTTGTATCCTCATGATGAACATATAACTCATTCATATCATTGGGCTGCTTCATTGTTTTGCATATATCAAACCGTACCACTTCGTCATTAATTCAAAACAAAAGCTCATTATCTTTCATGTCAATAAGCACACTTTCAGTTGCAAGGAAGGGACGTCCCAAGATGATGGGAACTTCAGAATCCTCCTTACAATCCAGAATAACGAAGTCTGCAGGAAAGATGAATGAAGAAACCTAATCCAACACATCATTCAAGATACCCACAGGTCGTTTTACCGACCTATCAGCCATCACGAGCCTCATTTTGGTTGGTGTAGGGTCTCCCAACCCTAACTTTTTGTAGATAGATAGTGGCATCAAATTGATGCTAGCTCCCAAATCTCACAATGCCTTAGCAAAATCCAACGATCCAATTGTGTAAGGAATAGTGAAAGCTTCAGGATCTGCCTTCTTTTGAACTAGCGATCTTGTAGCGATTGCACTACAATGATGAACATTATCCGCCAAGTCATAACTTGCTGCCCGCTTATTTGTCAAGAGATCCTTCATAAATTTCGCATACCCAGGCATTTGTTCAAGTGCCTCCACCAATGGAACATTAATGGTGAGCTGCTTTAACATATTCATGAATTTGCTGAACTTTGTGTCATCCGCCACCTTCTTCAATCTTTGGGGAAAAGGTGGTGGTGGGTATGGAAGTGTTCTCTCCAAGGTTTTTTCCTCCTCTTGCTTCTGTTTTTCCACTTTTTCAGGCTGCACGTCACTAGGTGAAACGTCCCTGACGTTGGGAGTAGTTGTTGCGGCTTCTTCTCCTTTTGTAACGTCACAAGGTGTAATGTCCATGTCCGCAACTTCGTCAACCACTTGCTTGCCTTTTTCTGAAGTTTCCAGCACCTTACCACTTCTGGTAGTGATGGCCATGCATGACCCATCATTCTTTGGGTTTTGCACAGTATCGCTTGGTAAGGTGCCAGCCTTTCTTTGATTGAATGCTGCTGAAAGTTGGCTCAATTGCTGCTCTATTTGCCTGATAGAAGTGGAATAAGAATCAACTAGTTGCTTCATGGAGGACAAATCATCAATCACCTCCTTAACTCCTGCGCTCGTTGCTTCCACTCCTTTCAATAACTTAGCCATCATGTCTTCCATACTCCCAGAATTAGATGTGGTGGTATCACGTCTACCAGGGGGAACGTACAAACCACTCTTTTCATTATTTTTCTTCCAACTACCTTGGTCTTTGCTTCCTGATTTATCATAATAGTTTCGACCATGGTTTCCTTGGGCATTCCCACGGAAACCCCCCTGATTGTTCAAGTAGTTGGCCTCCTCTTCAGAATCAGATTCGCCTCTTGCTTTTAGCGCTACAGCTTTCACTTTTTCAGTCTTCCCTGATAATAAGTGCTTTGTCAGAAGATCCAATTGTGTTTTCATGTGCGCCATGTCTTTCTCACGTTCTTCTTCTCTTCTTCTTTGGTCTGCAGACATGCCAATAGATAAAGTGGGGCTTGCTACCTCAGAATCCCTGGTATGCCAAGCTCTACTATGCTTTGTCATGCGATCTAGCATATTGCTTGCTTGACCAAAGGTGAGGTCCATGAAAGAACCTCCAGCTGCGTTGTCCACCACTGGTTTAGTTATTGAATTCAAGGCTCTATACAAGATCTCCATGAGCTGAACATTAGTCATGTGATGGTTTGGGCATCTCGCTAGCTTTGTCTTGAACCTCTCCCATGTTTCATGAAGAGCTTCAGAGGGAAGCTGACGAAAGTTGCTGATTTCATCTCTCAATTGAGCCCTTTTGGATGGCGAAAAGAATCTTTCTAGGAAAGCGTCTCTCAATTGCCTCCAATTTGTAATTGAATCAGGAGTCAGCCCATTCAACCATAGTGTTGCCTCCCTATACAGAGACAATGGAAATAGACGTAATCGAATTGCATTCTGACCAACACCAGGATTGTCAAACGACTTGTATGTAGAAATAAAGTTGATGAGATGTATATTCGGATCATCGCCTGCTAGTCCACCAAATAATCCCTTGAGTTGCAATAACTGAATCATGGTGCTTGTGATGTACTTGGCTCCGGGCGCTAATGGTGGTGGAATTATAGCTCCAGTGGCTCCGGCACCATCAAGATCATCATCATCATCGTCGAAAGCTGGCTGAAAAGGTTGGTGATCATACCTATACCGAGCTTGTCGACCTCTTCTGTTGGCAGGTGTTGTAGTTTCAGCAACATGCCTTGGGTTTATCAACTCGTCATCACCTAAATCTTTATCGTCAGGAGTTGTTGCTCGCCCAGGATTATCAATGTTTTGTTGTTGGACTTGAGCAGCGGCAAGAGCAGCTAATATTGCTTGCTCGTGTTGAGCAGCCATCCTGTCGATTTCAGCTTGTGCTTCCATTCTGTCAATAGAACCTGAATAAAACAAAAACAACAACTAAAAGTAAAAGTACGAGAATCTTTGACCAAAGGGTCTAGCAACTATCACAAACTTAGTTGACACTCGTATTCCCCGGCAAAGGCGCATATATATTGATAACTCTCAATCTACAGCTCTCGTGGGAGTGTAAAGCGGTAGTTAGCAAATATAGAACCCAACCTGGGTTGGGTGTCGATCCCACAGGGAATATCTTGGCCAACAAGTAAGTAAAATTACTAGACTTTTAGTGCAAGTCTCGTAAAAGGGGGGATTGTAATGTGTAACGAAAACAATAAAGTAAAGGCTGAAAATAGCAAAGTAAAGAGAGAAAGATTGTTACGTAAGTTGTAAACAATGAGAATTGAAGCGTTGGGGTTATGTCCACCTTCTGAGGTATACGTCTCTATCGGCTATGAGTGTGTAGAGTCTTGACATGCAATTGCTTATAGAGAATTGTAGTCGATGGTAAATCCAAGCGTCTCTCGACCTGAACAAGGACTATTTCACTTTAACTCATTCGAGCTTAAAGCGTGTCTAACGGTACGAATTCTCCAAGAGGTTAGTCAAGTTACGGCACTAGCTTTTTAATAGGAAAGGGTGTCCTACTACCTTGACATTATCTCTTTTCCAGACAAATAACCTTTCTCTCGAACAAGTTAAATGTTAGACTGGCGTTATTCTATGCGTCTGCAGCCACAAGAATTTGAATTAAGATGAAGAGAATAATGATATAAGCAATATACGTGTCTCGAACTAACAAACTCACAGCAATAGATAGTATCTCATTCGGCTTCCATAACCCCAACAGAGAAGTTTAGTTACCCATGAGTGCGAAGGAGATCACGATTTGCATTGTTATTGTTGAGTAATGGCGTGTGGATTAGGTGATAGGCGTGTGGCGTGATTCCTTAGCAAAGTAATGTTTCTCTTGTTGCGGAAATTAAGAATTGAATAGATGAATAGAAGAAGAAAAATAGAATTAATGGGAAGATTAGAAGAGTTGTAGAATTGTTGTGGTGGAAGAAGAGAGGGATGGAAGAATGTATTGTGGTGAGGGATGAATGTATCTCTCCACTAAGGGAGGAGTTAATTAAAAATCTCTAGCATGATATGGTATTTATAATACTCCTATCCTACTCCTACTATGCTAATGAAATAAATAACCAAATCCTACTAAACTAAGGAAATACTTAACCCATTTGTACTAGGTTAATGTAACATTCTCCTAATCCAAATAAACTAATGAAATACATAACCCAATTGTACTAGGTTAATGTATCATTGTCAAAATTCAGCTTTGTATCTGTAAGTCCCCAAAGTCTTCAGAAATGTTGTTTTAGCCCGGGACAGATTTTCCATCCAGCAGTTTTGGTCCTTAGGCGTGTAGACTTCCTTCCCTTCCTTTGTGAGCTTTCTTTTGCGTCAAGTAAGCCATAAAATGCTGTATTTTGCATCATTTATACATGAAACTTTAATAATCATGTTCGTTAGCTCATTTATAGGAAAAAGGACTAAAAGTGCATGAAATATATAATTTGTTCTCAAAACTAGGCTAAAATATGGGCAAAATATATTGATATAGGCGTGTAAATTCGCCTATCATCATATATCCATAATTTATTAACTAAGACATTTCATCGAACACTTGACATGCACTTCTTCGTACATGAATGGGGATTTTATAATAACATGCTATGAAGGCACTATTTTCTTCACATAGGCATTTTATCACACACATGGGGAGCATGCTTTGGTTATGCAATAATAAATAAATCAAATTATCATGGCTACATAACTCAACTTGCAAATTAAAGGTTTTCTCATGAATATTATGCAAAACATCACATACTAGGATCAATCATTGGAACATGTAATTTAAAATATGAATCAAAACCCAATAACAACATGAACATGAATTTCAATTCAACTAAATCATGAATATTCATAAATACAAAATCTTTAGATTTTGAAAAGATATTCTTGAGCTTCATGGGTGAAAGGGACCCATGAATCAACACTTGACATACCTGAGTTAATGAATTTGGAAGGATTGATGGAGAGTTCTTGTGATTTGGCCATTGAATTTGAGAGCTAGGGTTCTTGTTCTTGAGTAGAGTTGGTTTAAATTTGAGATACTACTGTAAAAGTGAGCTAATAATGCACTCTTAGGGTTAAATCCTGTGATAGGGCGGAATTGAATTCATGGGAAAAGACCAAACGGCCCCTGGGATTTAATATTGAAAAAACTTGAAAATTCTCGATTTTCATCCTTGGCGCGATGCGCCACTATCGCGATAAGCCACTAGAACTAGACAATTGGAAACCTGCATGGTGGTGCAACGTGGAGCTATCGCGTTGCCACTTTGTTTGTGACCTGGAAGTTTGGCACAACGCGGAGACATCGCAGAGATTCACTAGAAAAAGGACAATTCTGAATTTGAGGCTTGGCGCGATGTGCCATAATCGTGGAGGCTCACTGGATTTTGACAATAGTCATTTTAGCATGTTCCGCGATGCGTTGATGGCTCAAGTGATACACTGTCTCACTAAAAAGGCTCTAACTCTTCGCCCAGGTGTTGGATTTGGGCGAATTTGGTATCGATGGAAAGTTTATTGAATTTTCCACATAACAAAAAGTAAAAATCTTGAAAATTACACATATATAAAAGTGAATTTATTTCTTAAAGCAAGCCTTTAACATTTTTGGGATGAATTTAAGTTAGGTAGAAGTATGGGGTATTACACTAGCCCTCGGGATTCATCCGGAATTCTGTATATGAAAACGAACTATGTAACCATACTAAATTCGATGCCCTAGACTCAACGGAACATTCAAATTTTCCATTTGAGGTTGTTTTGACAAAATATGGGCCCTACAACAAATTTCTAATTTCTTAACTTTCCGACCAATAGGTCAAAATGAGCCAAGGTGCCTTGGGACATAAACCAAGAGTCCACCTAGCCTAAAATCAATGTTTCGGAGTTGATGGTACTATCAAAAATTCTCATCTACGATTATGTACTAGGAGTTTTGGTCCGATATTAATTCCTAAACAGCGAAAGCTCCAAAATAGGAAAATGAGCCTAAAATCCAAACAAAATGTCCGATCACCGAATCGACAATTCCAACAAGTTATAAATGACCTGTAGACATTGTGGAAAGACTCAAAATGTCGAAACTGCACGTAAATCAAGAAAATAGCTTGGAGGGCCATTCCCCATTTTTAGCATTTAAAACAACTTTTAGGCAATATAAAAAATCACTTTTCTGCAGTTAAATAAATTTTCACATATTTTTATTAATTTCTAGAAATGTAAAAATTTGTTCCAGCAGCTAACACTTAATCTCCAGCCCTTGAATGATAATTTTCAGCAACTAAAATTTAATTCTCAGCTTTAAATACATTTTAAGAAACTAAAACTCAATTTTTGAGCACTTTAATTTATTCTTCAACACCTTAACATATTTTCAACACCTTTAGTTTATTTTTTTTAGTATTTAAATTAATTTTTAGCAAATTTATTCTAGAACCTAATTTTAATTTTCAGAATATTTAAATAATAATTCCAGCAACTAAATCTTAATGTTTAAATGTTTAATCAATTTCCCGCATATTAGAATTGATTGGTCTTATGCGTATCTAAATTCCTCAACATATTTTTTTTTTGATATTTTTACTTAATTTTATCATATTTAGTGAATTTGTAATGCACTAAAAATTATTTTTCACTTAGTATCATGTCTATAGGTTTAGTTTTATTTATTTTAAAATAATTGCTTGTTTTAGCATGTAAATAACTTAACCAACCTTTAATTAATTAAATAAGAGGTTTTATTGAGACCATTATATGCTAAATGTCCGTATTTATTGTTTTGTTTGACGCACGCCTTCACTCTAACTAAGCAGCCTAGTTTTTCTTTGTCTAGATACTAAATCTAAAGTGGAAAGTTTAATGTCTCGTGGACATTAAGTTGGTACGGGTAGGCACTTTAGAATATGCTAGTTTTGTCATTTTTTAGAACACCTCTAAGTTTAATAAATAAACTAGGTGGGGTGGGTAGATAGATCGAAAATGATGAAGGTTGTCCAAAGCAGATTTCAATAATGCGACATACGATATTGTCACCCGTTAATAAGTCGGGCGCTGATCCGAATAGAATAAAATTAGATCTAGTCTAAACCTTTAGAATTCGTTATCTTTTTTATTTACCTTACATGTTTCAATTGTTTGGGGTAGTTTAAGTTTTCTTATTTGATATGATTTTGTTATATTAATTAAGTCACTTTCGTCTCCTTGCTTATCTGATTTATATCTTTTCTTTTATTTTCTCACCTAGATAATAATAATTAGAAATAATTAAGACCACCTAGTAACATTGAAGTTAACAAAATAGTTGATCTTTGTTTATCACATAGAATCCCTATGTAATCTAAAAATTCAGTCGGGATCCACATTTGTGGACCTCAAAAGGTGCCTAACACCTTTTTTGAGGTAACTTGAATCCTTATCCGACTTCTAGTCACGTAGAATCAGTGGCGGACCAAGAACTTAAGGGTAGAAGATTCTTAAAAAATTTAAACAAGAAAATTACCTCACTGAGGTTCGAACCCGAGACCTTCTTCCAATAAAGGACCTTAAGATCAACCCAAATGTTAATGCACCCAACCAACTTTTTTTTATAGTGGATTCTTTTATATGTTTTATACCTATTTTTATATATTTTCTGTGTAATTATACCTATTCCACATCGAGTTTGGTGGGCGTCGGAGCACCCCAAAATACAACGTAGGTCCGTCCATGCGTAGAACAATTAACTAGTTCATAATTAGCCTATAATAGTGCCCTAATTCACCTTAATTTGTTAGGTGTCGACTCTCACTCTTTAAACCATCCTAAAAAGAGTTGTCACATTGACTCCCGCTTTTCGCGAGAAAAATGGGGCACGACAACATGGCGAATCTGTTGGGATACTTAAGTTATAATCACTACGAATCAGTGTATTATGTGGGATTCTCTCTATTTGTCTGAACTTTATTTTGATGTTTGTGTTTCTCTCTAATTGTTTGTCTTTGGCATTGTGATTTATCATTTCTGTATGTTAGTCCACTTTTCTTTTCTTTATTTGTTCTTATGGATAGTTATATATTTTTCATGGCCATCCCCTTCCTCTGTTCCCTTTTGATTGGATATGTGTTGTCTTATGTTTTATTGTATCTCTAATTTTGTATTTATATTACTCAATATGTTATTATTTCTATTGTTACGTTCTATATGTTAATGCTTTATATAAATTGACATTTCGCTCATATTTTTCTCCACTCGAACCTCTTTTTATTTTCTTTTTAAAGAAGGGTTGTGTGATTGCACAGATGTTCATTCCTAAAACACCCTTGCCTCATGAATCAATCGATCAATAGTGCGTCGATAGTCATGAGCTTTTCCACTCTCAAGTTATACACTTGAGGGGACCTTGTCAAAAAATTACTCTTATTCTCTAGATCTTAATCGTATATTTCTTTACTAAGAAATATGCATCTTGATTAATCTAGAGTGTCTTCATGACATATGCATATCTCAAATTTGTTATCCTAATTTGTATTTAACAATCCTCCTTAATTATTTTGTCCATAATACATCGCCACTCACTAATTAGAATTTTCTAAATATGATATTTCGAACTACGTCCAACCTGATTCTTATTCTAACAAGATATGTAGGAAATCCTTTATAAGGATGTGGTCTTCCTTTTCCCTTTTCTTTACAAAATACCTAGTAATTAAAAATATGAAACAATCTTTATCATTCAAATAGTTTTTTTTTTAACTAAATCATCTTTTCCCTTCCTTCATCTTTCCAAAATATCATAAGGGTGAAAACTAGACCTTTTTTGAATTATTCAAATAATTTTTTGCAATCTTTCAAATTCTCTATTATTTCATACTGAATGTCCCAGTTAAACTAATTCTTTCAAAAGCTTTAAACTTTTCAAGTCTTCAACTTCCCATTATTTTTAAAATAAAATTCCTTCAAACATTCTATATACGTCTTTTAAATATCTTATTATTATTTACCTATTCATTTCATTGGCTTTAAGTATGAACTTAGTACTTAGGTCTTTCTTAGAGACTATCTTCTATCTTTTGAAATCAATTTGTTTCTTAATCTTAAGTTCTAACGCACTTATTCTTCCTAAAGCCCTCTTAGAAAAGATGGCTTATATTGTCCTACTATTATCTTTTCTTATTTGGTTTACTACTCTAAGTTTATGCCATTTGTATTGAAAAATGCTTAAAGCTCAACTCTATATTTTAATTTCAGTTGGCTTCTCAAGCTTAACTTCTAGCCTAGCCATTCATCCTAAAGACCTATTTAATAAGATAGCCTATATTTTCATACTATATCTTTTCTTATTGGGTACACTGACTCTTGTTTTGTACGATTTAGTATTTCTTATTTAAATATCGTATAGCATTTGAACATCGACTGAATTGAAAATCAGCAATATGACAAATATCCTTAATATCCAGAAAGATTTCATCCCTCTTTCTTCTTGCCCAAGGCAAAACACTGTTTGGAACGTGCCTCTTTATTCTTTACTTAATCACACACCCTAACAATAGTTTTCTTCAGTACGTACCAATCTTGAAAAAGAGATATTTGATTTAGATGCACGTCAATGAAATCTTCATAACTTAGAAAAAAGGATGGATGAGAATCTGCATTCCAAAGGTATTCATGACTTGAGGCATGAGAAACTGTTTGTACATCCAAGGGCTGATTTACCTCTAGGATGCAAAGTTCAAAAGTTCAACATGTTTGATGGGCATGGAGATCCAATCACACATCTAAAGGACTATTGTGGCAGATTAGTTTGTATAGGACATAATGAGGCTTTTCTAATGAGATTATTTATTCAAAGTTTGTCAAGAATGGCACTCACCTGGTTCGCCAAACAATATTGTAACAAATGGCATAAATGTGAAGGCATGGCTCAAGATTTTATGGGGCAATAAAAGTTTAACATCAATGTTGGTCCAACAGTGTAGGATTTGCTCTAGATAAAAAGAATGAACCATAAATCTCTTAAGGAATATGCAATACAATGGAGGTTGAAAGCTTCTAGGATACATCATTCTATACTTGAAGAAGAGTTGGTCCAATCTTTCATCAGGTCACTCGATGGAATATACTTTCAAAAATTGTTCTTCTTAGGCAGACATAGTTTTGAGAGTTTGGTTGCAATTGGAAAAATGTTAGAATATGACATTCAAACTGCCAGAATTATTGATATTTTTATAATTCTAGCCACTTTTCAAATACCACAAAGTCCATCCGAGCAAAAGAGAGAGGATTCATCACCCTTCATACCTCATAAACGAGGCTATATGAATAATAAAGAATCTCATACTATTTTTGGTTCCCTTAATGTGAAACTTGAACCTTATGACTCAAAAAATCCTTAAAGCGAGGTTTATTAGATCCAACCCTACTATTTCCACCAAGATTATCAAAATGAGGTTTTTCATACACAACCCCACTTTTAACGCGGGCCTGAACTGGTACAAAGTATTTTTCATCAACCGAAGAAAATGAGGCCTCGTACCCTTACTCCTTTTATTGAACCCTTAGCAAATATATTTGAAAGACTAAGGGCCCAAGGTACTATGCAACTGAGGAGGAGACGGATTCCTATGCATCCACCCTCTAACTTTGATTCAGCTAAAATTTGTACTTATCACTCGAATGATCAAGGTCATGATATTGAGGAATGCTTGGTAATAAGGTACAAGATCCAAAATCTGATCAAAAAGAGAAAGATAAAAGTGCAGCGAACCCCAATAAGCAACACCTATTATCTTGTCACTACAAGCGAAATCTTTATACAAGGTAATCCAAAAAAATATCTCCAGGACGTTCACAAAAGAAGCACAAAACACATCACATGAACTGATGAGGATAGACTATCATCGTCACAAGTAAAATACCATTATTCTCCATTTATCCGCCTTATGGATAATAACATTTTCGTATTTTATCTACCTTTCTTTGTACTCAAGAGTTGTGTTTGACCTAACTTCCATTTGAATACGTAGGCAACCCACTTTGGGTCCGATCTTAATCAAATAAAAAATTTATTTCCCCTCTATATCTAATTCAGATACTTCACTCAAATTCAGACACCTCTAAAGTATCAGACTAATAGGCCCAACTCTTGAGTATATAACGACAGATTAAAATTGAGATCACAATGATCAAATGTAGGATAATTATTTTTTTGAACTAATGGTTTCTTTGAGTGAAATAGGAATGTAAGACTCCAAAAGTGAAAATTAGGGCAGAATTTTTGAGAAAATTTCAAAAATTCTACAAGCAAGCAGTATCTTAATTCACAATGAAGTGCAAAAGGTGTCTTCTATCCTAAACTAGGGCAAAAACTTTTGAGAATTCCTCAAAATTTTCATCATGATAGAGTGAAAGTCCCACCCATCCATGAAATAAAAATAAAGACAAGGAATCAAACTGAGCAAATATATAAATCAACATTACTTTTTGACTAACGATTTTTCTTTGAGTGCAGACAACAGGTACAAATGCAGCAACACCTTATCATATCATCAAGAAAACCCAAACTACATCGCTAGTATGGGAAAGGTTCTAAGTTATTTTATCTTTTAACCCTAACAACATCAAAATTGATATTAAATTATGCTAATAATTATATATTAAACTCAACATTGAGTTTCTTGAAGAATCTTAAAACGATATTCGATATTCAGTTCCTAACCGAACCTTAAAATGAAATTTGACATTAGGTTCCTCACCGAACCTTAAAACGACATTAGATATTAAGTTCCTCACCAAACTATAAAATGACATTCAACATTGGGTTTCCAGAATCTTAAAATGACACTTGATATTGGATTACTCACCGAATCTAAAAATGACATTCGACATTGGGTTCCTCGTCGAACCTTAAAATGATATTCGATATTGGTTTCCTAACTAAACCTTAAAATGACACTTGACATTGGGTTCCATATTGAACTTTAAAATGACATTCGACATTGGGTTCTTTGTCAAACCTTAAAACGACATTTGAAATTGGGTTCCTAATCGAACCTTAAAATAGAACTTGACATTAGGTTCCTTACCAAACCTTAAAATGATATTCAACATTAGGTTTCTTACCGAACCTTAAAATGACATTTGACATTGGGTTCCTCCCCGAACCTTAAAACGACATTCGACATTGAGTTCCTTGAAGAATCTTAACACAACATTGGGTTCCTGTATAACCTTAACACGATATTAGTTTTCTCATTGAACCTTATTTGAGCTACTATTGAATTTTCGACAGATAAGAGTGACTAAACAATTATCTCTCTCAATACTTTCAAAACATAATTCTTTATCCCTATGTTTCTTTACATGTCCTAAATTAGATTCACATCCCACATTTTAAAACTACTCACACTCTAATCTTGTCTATTTGTGTCATCATTATTCAAATTCTACATTCATTAATTTTTCTTTCAGAATCTCATTTATTCCTAAATCTAGAACTACACATTGCCTGGTTCTCGTAAAATCAGAGATATGTAGGTCACTTAAAATAAAAATTTTGGCCATACTATTTTAATAACCACCTCCTGTTGCATCAATTCTAAAAAATTATTTTCTCGATTGGACAAAATTGGCTACTATGTCAACTTTCGTTGCTCGATAATTCTTTTATCATTCCCGAGCAACAAAGAAAAAGTTGTTGACACCCCATTTTGATCTCTCAATATGCCCCTAGGCTACTATTTTATAAAAAAAAACTGTTAATTTTAAATATTAAAATTTTTCACATATTATTTTTACATCAAATAAATATTGATGTGTCCCATTCATGATTTTTGAAGTAAGAAATTTATTTTTTGATATTTTATATATTTTTAATATTATTTTACATAATTTTAATTTTTTTTCAAATGTGCACTTGTAATTTACAAATGTTATTTATTATTATTTGTTATTATTATTATTATTAATATATTCTTCTTCTTATAATTCTTTTTCTTCTTCTTCTTCTTCTTGTTGTTGTTCTTCTTCTTCTTATTATTATTATTATTATAAATTCATTTCAAATTATACCAGCAGTTTTATATTATATTTTTGTATGTGACATTAAACTTATATACATAATGTACTTTTAAGAAAAAAATAATTTTATGACGTTTTACTATTACATTTATTAAATAATATCCAAATTCAGCTCCTTTTCCCAATTTATTTGATTTTTAGTCATTTTGGCACTCAATTTATGTCAATTATAGTCAAAATTCAATTTAATTTGACCTAATTCTAAAATCCCCAATTCATCTTTTTTTTTATCCAATTTTAGTCCTAATCATTGATCAAGAATGATCCAACGGCTGAGATTAAATTTATTTTCTTTCCTGTTAACCTCCATCCCCTAAACCTAAACATTTTTCAATCAGCCACACACCCATCTTTTTGTTCTCTCTCCTTTCTCTCTCTCTCTCTACCTATTCTCCCTTATCGATATACCGCTGCTGGAGTTGACCATTAGACGATCGATATTTCCATTACTACCACATCTCCCCTCTCTCCGCTTTCTCTCTCCTTCTAAAAATACCCTTTGATCATCCTCTCCTACTTTCTCTATACAAAAAGAAAAAGAAAACTTTCAACCTCTACTCTATCTATACAAAAAGAAGAAAAAACGACTAAAGAAAATTAATAGACTCTCCTTCACTTTTAAAATATTCTTGACTTATACTTTGGAGGTTGGTTTACTTTGACTGTCAATTGCTTAGTTATATTTAAGTCACTGTGATTCTATTTTTCTTCATCTGTCTTCTTGTTTTGTTTTTCTTTCTAAAAGGTATGCTCTTTAAATGCTTTACATATTGAATGTCATAGCTGTGAACTTGTTATTTATGGCCTTATGTATGAAATCCATTATAACAAATGTGCATGTTTGATGTGGTTCCTAAATTATTAGTCCTTGTTGTTTTCTCTTTTGTTGTCTGTGTTGGCTTGAATGTTGCAAGTGTTGTGGTGTGTCTGCAAACATATGAATGTGATTAATTTTGACAGTAAAGGGATTGTCTTGGGTTGGATTCTATCAGGCCGTTTAATTTTGACGGTAAAGGAGTTGTCTTGGCTTGGGATTCTATCGGGCCTTCTCCTTTCTTACATTTGATTGTATTAGCAGATTCTTAGTAGAAAGTTAGTTGCTTTGGGGTTCGAAGAGTCACCTGGGAATGGGATATAGAGGACTGTTTTACCGGATTCCATATGTTTGTATTTAATTTTTATTTATTTGAGTCTATAATAATTTAGATACAAACGATTGTTGATGTAATAATAAAATCATGGGAATTGCTGGGGACGGGGATTATGTGGTTTAAGTGTGTGTGTGAATTATGTTGTCACTTAGGCAAAATAATCTAGGATTATTAATAAATTTCATTATCATTTAGAAATCATGTTTTAGGAATCATTAAGTAATTTTGGTCAAAAAACTATTTTCCACATTGTTTTGCTTAATTTTGGATATCGTGAATAATTTTCAACGTTTTACATATGTCTATTTTCAGCAATATAAGAATTAGTTTCAGCATTTGAAACAACTTTCAGCAATATAAAAATCACTTTTCAGTAGTTAAATAAATTTTCAGCATATTTTTATTAATTTTCAACAATGTAAAAAAAAAATCAACAACTAACACTTAATCTTCAGCCCTTAAATAATATTTTTCAGCAAATAAAATTTAATTTTTAGCTACTAAAACTCAGTTTTTCAGCAATTTAATTTGTTCTTCAACACCTTAATATATTTTCAGCACCTTTAGTTTATTTTTTTAGTATTTAAACTAATTTTCAGTATATTTAACTTATAGCATCTAATTTTAATTTTTAGAATATTTAAATAATAATCCCAGCAACTAAATTTTCATGTTCAATATGTTTAATCAATTTTTTGCATATTAGAATCGATTGGCCTCATGTTTGTCTAAATTCCTCAACATATTTAATTTTTGATGTGTTTATTTAATTTTTTCATATTTTAGTGAATTTGCAATGCACTAATAATTATTTGTCACTTAGTATCATGCCTATAAGTCTTTCTTGTAAAAAAAATGAATAATTGCTTGTTTTAGCATGTTAATTACTTAAATAACCTTTAATTAAATAAGAGGCTTTATTGAGACCATTATATGCTAAATGTTTAATGTCCTTATTGTTTTATTTGACGTATGACTTAAGTCTAACTAGTTATCCTAGTTTTTCTTTATCTAGACCTTAAATCTAAAGTAGAAAGTTCAATGCCTCGATATTAAGTTGGGACGGGTAAACACTTTATGGAACTCTAGTTTTGTCATTTTCTAGAACACCTCAAAGTTTAATAAACAAACTAGGTGGGTGGGTAGATAGATAGGAAATGATGGAAGTTGTCCCGAGCAGATTTCAACAATGCGACATGCGGTATTGTCACCCGTTAATAAGCTGGACGTTGATCCGAATAGAATAAAATTAGCTCTAGTCTAAACCATTCGAATTTATTATTTATTTTATTTACCTTATATGTTTCAATTGTTTGGGGTAGTTTAGGTTTTCTTATTTAATAAAATTGTGCTATATTAACTATGTCACTTATGTCTTCTTGCTTATCGAATTTGTATCTTTTATTTTATTTTATCACCTAGATTATAATTAGAAATAATTGTTTTATATGTCTCGTTTAGTTGTTATTTTTACCACCTAGTAACATTGAAGTTAATAAAATAGCTAACCTTTGTTTATCATATAGAATTTCCACATAATATATGAATTCAGCCATGAATCACATTTGTCAACCTCGAAAGGTGACTAATAACTTTCTTTCGAGGTAACTTGAATCCTTACCCAACTTCTGATAACGTAGACTAATTAACTGATTCGTAATTAGACTAGAATGGTATTCTAACATACCTTAATTCACTAGGTGGCGACTTTAACTCTTTAAACCATCCTAAGAAAGAGTTGTCACGTCAAATCTCTCTTTTTGTGAGAAAAATAGAGCGCGACATAGAGGATCTCATGAGCTTTCGGTGGCGTCAAGGTAGGCTAGACTTACTTTGCTTCTAGATTGTAATTCATTATAATATTAGTATAGTATTGTGCTAGATACGATGGGTATTTATGACCCCGATTGTCGTATTAACTTTTATTGATGAAATTAGTCGGTTAGGGACCCTTTTAGGCAGAATTCGACCTCGTTTTCTCTTATGTTAGTCCATGATTATTACCTAGGTCTAGTCTTAGTACACTTAGTTCCTTAGGGAGGGATTGAAAGTCTTAAATTAATTTTGGGCATGTGTTCGTCTTTGATTGAGTTTTCAAGATTGATAGTGGGCTCCACTAGCCATTCTTTTAGGTAGAATGTCTAGAATAACTCATTGTGGCCTAAATTACCTTTTTTCGATACCTTCGTTGATTCTTAAATTTTAGGATGATTTCATCAGTTTATTGAATCCTAACTATCTTTGTATCCCCAGTTGGACTAGTATTCGATTTAAAACCATATCTTTTGACTTAGTGACTAAAAGTTCGTATAGCCTTTAGACTTGACTGCCCGACTTGGAAATTTATGACTATTTGGACTCAAGAAAAAATAAAATCTTGGATCATTATAACCTTTAGCTTATTTATCAGTTTTGGTTCGGTTCCAACAAGTAACAACTATTTTATTACTTATCGAATTGGGTATGATACTGGCATTTTACTATTACGGTACTATTCTTTAGCTCTGGTTCAATTTAAGAATTGATAATCTATGTGGAATTTTACTACGATGATACTATTTTTTAGTTTTGATTTGAGTCCAATATTTGTGATCTATTTAGGTGTAGAGCTGGCATTGAAAACTTGGAAAGAACCGATAAGACTTGGGTTATGACTGAGAAGGAGCATAAGATACACTTACT
The DNA here is from genome assembly GCA_030864225.1 of Capsicum baccatum var. pendulum. Classification (NCBI taxonomy): domain Eukaryota; kingdom Viridiplantae; phylum Streptophyta; class Magnoliopsida; order Solanales; family Solanaceae; genus Capsicum; species Capsicum baccatum. The sequence goes on from CM061560.1 coordinate 109,550,236, forward strand.
AGTTATTGGCTCATAGTACGCTCACTAGTATTGTTGTTTTTATCATCATATTAGTGTTACTCCTTACTTGTGCCCACCATACTTATGAGGGCTCGGTTGGATTATTGTCTTCTTATTTGTGTTGTCTAGGCTTATCAGAGACCAATTAAATTATAGTTAGACTTTATTTTCATTTTTCGAGCTATTTATCTCATATATGTCGTACCCATTCAGTATGATCCCTTATCATTCATTTATATCTTTTATCCTGACTTTAGTTTGCATTATCATATTTTATTATACTTTTACTGTGGTTTAGCTTAATTGGCCTGTGATGCCTTCTAAGTATCCGTTGTTTTGGTTCTTATACTATACTTTCACACCTTTTCTCTGATGTAAATTTGAGTACGAGTCATCATTATTGATGTTATTCTTGAGCTTGCTGCTATTCTGAGATAGGGTGAGTTTTTACATTTTGGAGTTGATCCTCCTCCTCCTGGTATTATGGATAGTCTTTATATACACTCTGAGACGATATTGTATATTTGACTTTGTCTAGTATTCTAGTTTGGTTTAGTGGCTCTTGTATCAATCTTACCAGGACTTGAGGGATTCTCATTTTGTGTATTTTTTCCCTCCCCCTTGTTGTGTAGTATATTTGTATCTATTTACTGTTGCTTTTAGTTACTTTGGGTTTTCTTTACATCTTTATCACGTATTTTCTTGTCTTCCGCTGGTTTCTCCGTTACATAAAGTTTAAGATTATGATTTGACATACCTATTTGGGGGTTATACTAAGAATCATCGTGAATTGAGAAATTGAGTCGTGACAATATGTCCTATATATTGATATAAAAGAAATGATTTTTAAGATAATAATGTTTTGAAATCAATTTCATTTGATTTAATCTTGCATCGCACGGATATTAATACTAGTTATTGATAATAATGAAAGATTTCCAAACAAGAGTAAAAATAGACGGAAAAAAAAAGAAGGATTAATTAGTTATAGGAGATTTTGCTATTGAAAGCATTATTTTCAATTGAAGAATAGTATAATTAATTTTTTTCTTTTTACAAATTAATATGATGAACGTGTTTAAACAATTCAAATCACAATTAATATTTTCTAATATTGATTACACATCATGCGGGTATTGAGATCAGTACTATTTAGTTATGGTTAACTGATCAATGTGTTTACAAAATATACTCTATATTCCATTCCTATTTAAGTGAAATATTTGACTTAAGACGGGTTTTAAAAAGAAAAGAAAGACTTTAAAACTTGTTGTCCATAATAAATTTTAGCTACTTGTGTTACTAGAGAAAATTGAAGGAAATGTGTCTTTTAAGTCTTGAATGAAGGATTGGTGACATTGATCAACTTAAAGGGTCAACCATCATTAAAAAACTTGATTAAATTAATTGTGTACTTGATTAATATTTTCAAAACTTTCTAATTTTTTCAAAAATACAAATCAACCCAACCCACACCCCCTTCAATCCAAATCAACGTCTCTCTCCTCTTTCTCTCTCTCGACAACTTCTCTCAACTCTCTCTCAACTAACAGTTCTGCAAAATTCTCCCTTCAATCCCCAGCGACTTCAACCTCCAACGGACAAAAGTCAGGCGAGTTTCCTTTTAACTTTCAACTATCAATCGATGTGAAAACTTCTCCAGTAACAACAACTTCGAGTTCTTCGTCGTCCCATTTTCTTTTTCACAGATAAAAAATTATGAAGAAACAGAGGAACATGAGCCAACTACTCTTTGAGTATTGGTTAATAATTTCAATATTCTAGCTTAAATTTAAAATGTAGAATGAATTAAACCCTAATTTTTGGCATTTATTCATCTTGTTGTCGAACTGTTGATTTAGATTTGTTGGTGATTTTAGGTCACAGTTGATGTTCTTAGTGTATGTGTGTGTGATGTGTTGGTGTTGCTGGGTTGATTTGTTGTTTGTCTTGGTAAAAATGGTGTTGCAACAGATGAAATATCTGATGCAACAGATGAGAATATCTAATGCAACAGATGAAAATATCTGATACAACAGATGAAAACATCTGATGCAACAAATGAAAATCTGATGCAACTATGAAAATCTAATCCAACAGATGAACAATCTAACAGATCATTCATCTATTTCTATAGACGACTCTTCTATTTGGAAGAAATCTAAATAATATTGATCCAATAGATAACTTATTTTTCAATAGATGTGTGATATGTTTCAACAGATCAGTGATCTGTTTTATGGTTTTCAATGGATTACTCATCCATTGCAATAGGTTGGTTATATGTTGCAACAGATAAACTACTTGATGCAATAGATTAGTGATCTATTTTTACTTAGTTATATTTTGCAACAGATAACCTTCCTGGTGCAACAGATGATTGATCTATTTTTACTGTATCCAATGAATTACCCATCTGTTGTAATAGATAAACTACCTGGTGTAATATTTAGTGATCTGTTTTTATGATTTCCAATGGTTTACTCATCTGTTGCAATGGTTGGTTTTATATTGCATCAGATAAACTACCTGGTGCAAAAGATTAGTGATCTATTTTTATTATTTTCAATGGATTACTCATTCTTGCAATAGGTTAGTTATATATTACAACAGATAACCTTCCTAGTAAAACAGATGAGTGATCTATTTTTACTGTTTCCAATGGATTACTCATCTATTACAATAAGTTGGTTATATATTTCAACAGATAAACTACCTAGTGCAACAAATTTGTAATCTATTTTATGGTTTACAATGGATTACTCATCCGTTGCAACAGGTTGGTTATATATTGCAATAGATAAACTACCAGGTGCAATAGATTAGTGATCTATTTTTACTATTTCCAATGGATTACTCATCCTTGCAACAGGTTGGTTATATGTTACAACATATAACCTTCCTAGTGCAACAGATGAGTGATCTATTTTTATTGTTTCTAACAGATTACTCATCCATTAAAATAGGTTGGTTATAGTTGCAACACATAAACTGCCTGGTACAATAGATTAGTGATCTATTTTTATGGTTTCCAACGGTTACTCATCCATTAGAATGGTTGGTTATATATTGCATCAGATAAAATACCTGGTGCAACAGATTAGTGATCTGTTTTTATTATTTCTAATAGTTTACTCATCCTTTACAACAGGTCGATTATATATTGCAACAGATAACATACCTGGTGCAATAGATAATTAATCTATTAGAAGTGTTATTTTATTATTTTGCTTGTTAGATTTACGGTGATCCTTTTTTAACGATGCATTAATCAACTATAATATTTTCTTTTATGTTACTATTAATTTAAGATAATATGGCTCCAAAAATAAAAGAAACTGAATCAAGTACAAGTAAAGGAACAACTGCAGCAACTCGACTATATCCACAACTCTATGAGCTTACTTTACAAGTGTTATCTCAATCAAAAGCAGAAGATAATGAACACGGGGAGGAGGAATGTTTCAAAAGGGATGATCCAAATGCTAATAGCCCTTTCATCGAAGAGTTGGTCAAAACCTTCAGTGTTGATCGTTATTCTATGAGAATACACTGCTATGGTGCCACATATTTAATGGGTAATTTCGTGGTTAGGTCAGCCATGGGAAAATCTTTCGACGCCTTTAGAAAAATACTTTGAGAATAAATATTGGATGCTTATTTTAGGGAAAGCTTCTTAGGGCAATATCTTGATTTGCCGGAGGACTACAATGCTTGTTTCCAGATGAAAATGGTATACAATCTTCTCAAGCATAGGTTTATGTATGAAAACAAAGATAAGATGGATGAGGTATGGATAAATTACTGTGGCATGCCTGTTTGTTTTGGTTGGAAGGAGTTTTCCATAGTTACTGGACTAAAATATTTTCCTTCTTCTCCTTCTTAAGTTATAACTACTCTAACCCAAAAAAATTACCCCGCACACCCAAAAGTGGCAAAGGCAAGTTGAGTGATCATGAGGACCTGGTGTCTATTGTTAGTCCAAGCTTTAAAATTAAAAATTTGATAGAAGCTTTGAAAGGTAAAGGACTCTCAAAGAAGCACAAGCAATCATTGTGCTTGGTTTGGTTTGTACATTATATTCTTTGGGCGAGAGATGTTAACAACATAATCCTCGATTTAATAAATCTCTCGGAGGATCTTGAGGAGTTTAACAGCTACCCTTGGGGTTATGAAAGCTTTAAAATGACTTTCAAATATTTATTGACTCCGTTAACGCCAAAGATAGTCAACTTATATGGCTTTCCATGGCCCTTCATGGTAAATATTTCTTTTATCATGATATAATTCATTTTTTTTATTTAGTAATGCTTTTGATTTATTATCGTTATGTTATAGGCTTGGGCATTTAAAGTCATTCCTTATTTGAGAAAACAAGTGAACTGCTAGGAAGAAGTTTCCTATCTAAGAATCTTGAGATGGTTTTCGGCCAAAACTGATAAAAATGCAAAATTTCTTGATCTTTTCAATCCCCCGAAGGAAGCAGTAAGTCTAATTCTAATCAAGTTTTTATTTTAATTAATGATTATTTTAAATGATTTCATCATTATTCTAATATATGTACTGATTTATTTTAGATTGTCCATCCGTGGCTTTTTTTCGACCAACCAAGAGTTGAAGATGCCATTTTTCTTACTTTATGGTCTGTGCAAACTTTATCGAACCCTAAGGTCATTGATGGAATAAAAATGGAATTGTTTGGAGCAACAGTTCTCACAAGAAAAATAATTTTGGAGGGTGAGATTATTGTTGTTGATGATGGTAGTGGTAGTGGTAGTGGTAGTGGTGCTGTTGTTGGGGCTAATGATGCTCCTCTTATAATTTTTGAAAAAAAAACCATTATGATTATGATCATACTGGTTGTATATATTTTTTTTCAGATTTTACCAGATCTCGCGAATGTTCTGTATTCAAATGTCAAGACTGGAAGGAGAAACAGAATGGATCGATTAATGCTATTAATGCACTAACTGCTTCTGTAAAGAAAATAATATCTAAGAGAGGTGTCATTTCATCAAAGAAAATTTCATATCCATACACTCAACTAGAGATCAAGGTGGCTAAGAGGAGAAGGAAAGATATTTCCAAGGCATCATCAAGCATAGAAAAAAGCAAAATTACAACGCCTCTATCTTTATGTTGCACCATTATTCAGTGTGCAAGGGCCACAGGAGAGAAACATGAGCTGAAGAATGTGAATATACATCATCTGTTCCAACAAACAAACAAGCACATATCTATTTCAACAGATGATACATCTGTTGAAAATTATCAAATAAATATATACATCTGTTGTAAATGTTTTCTAACCTGTTGCATCGATGCATTATCTATTGCAACAGAAGAGTCTTATATTGCAATAGATGGGTCATCTGTTCGAAATTATCATACTGCTCTAATTTACCTTTTAGAATTTGTCCCAACAGATGATCCATCCGTTGTAATATAAGACTCATCTGTTGCACCAAATGGACAATCTATGTAATATTTGTAATTAGCATTAACAATTCTGGCTTTCTAAGTGGATGTCACAGCAGAAGCTACTGCTGAAGAGCATAATATTACAGTTGATAATCCATTAAATTCTTCCAAAGAAGAAGAAAAGTAGAGCCTATCAGTTTAGGAGAATGGAAGAATTACCCATTTGAAGGGTTCAATATCGCGGACGAGACTACAAAAAAACTAACACAATTGGTCAACGACTATTCTGAATGGATTGCCGATGGGCTATTAAAGCATCATACCGGCAAGTACATAAATCAATTTTAAAGATACTGGTTTATACAATTTTTGTTGTAAGAACATGGAATTAACACATATAAATCATCATATAGAAAATAAAATGACAAACACTACAAAGTGAACGAATCGAGTCTTGGTTTTGATATGTTTGAATTTGTTGTTGCACATCCCAGAACGAAGAATTGGTTCTATTTGATATCATAGACTCAAACTTGTGTACTATTAATTAATACTTTATTTAATTGCATCTGCGTATTAATTTTTTTGTCAAGTAATTCAAAATGTTTGATAATATGTGCAGCACATCGATGTCATTTCTTACTACCTCTGAAAGAAGGTCAAGTTGCAAACACAAGAACAATAAAGATACACGATAGACAATTATTTGTATAAATTTTAAATCAATAATGCCTACGATAGGTATTGTCAACAACATCTGGAAGTTTCCCAAAATAAGGAATGCTTAATCAATATCATCAAAGGTTTTAGCATTCCAGCTGGCTTACCTTGACATTTGGTCGATGAAGTGTACATCCCAATCAATTGTGATGATGAATTCCATTGGGTGCTGACTATCGTCATTCTAAAAGAGAGGCACATCCGAGTTTATGACTCGATGTCACGAAGGAGACATTTTGGGCCGTCATCTAAGATACAAAAGATGGACAAAATATTGCCTACTTACCTTGATATGAGTGGCTTTTTGGACCAAAGGGTTCGTACTGATTGATCGACGATTGAAGCATACCGAGATAAAATGGGTAATATATTTGATGTACAATATGTTGAAGGAATTGCTTAACAAACCATTAGTAGCCTGTAAGTTTAAGTTTCATGATTTAGTTTAATTGCAGAAATTTCACAACGCTTGCATGAACTGTAAGATATGGATTATCTATTTTTTAAAAAGGCAGGGATTGCGGTCTTTTTGTTGCTGCATATGCCGAGTATTTGAGCGATGTATTACAAGTACCAAATGATGGACTTGATGCCATATTAAGCCACAAAATATATGCTGATCTTTTATGGAAATACGGAGAAGCGAAAGCTCAAAAGTCGTACGCAAGAGACATTAAAGATCCACGACGACCAAAGCTGAATTTTGTAGCACCGAATGAAGAACAACTTATCCATATTAAGTAGATCTTTATAGGTTGAGTCCGTCAATGTAATAATAACCTATCCTCCTTAGTTTAACTTGTTGATTTATTTGTAGAGTAGATCATTTGTACCCATAATGATTTTTTTACATTTCATTTATTTGTTGAGTTATTTCATGTAATTTTTGAAGGCTTCAATTTATTTTATGCTGTCTATGAATATAATTTAATCCTTAGTCTTGAACATGTTAATTGAAATGGAATACTAGATTCAAATATCATAATAAATAATACATCTACTATAACAGACGACATATCTTATCAAATAGATTTAGACATATATTGCAACATGAGATACAACATGTAGGTCATCTGCTGGAAATGTTATAACAGGTCTTCCTACTTTATTGATTTGTTCCAATAGATTGATTATTAGTTGCAATAGATAGATTATATGTTGTAACAGATTGGATATCAGTTGCGACAGAAAGATTGGGAAACATTAGCATAATGTAACAGATGACCAACCTATTCTGACAAATAATCAATCTTTCATAACAGGTACTATATCTGTTACAACAGATATACTATCTATTATATTATAAAAATTCAACTTGGCCAGGCCTAAAAATTGTTGCCACTACATGTAAAGTGAGGTAGTTTGAAATAAAAAATTACTATCGTGCTCGTCTCCGTCTTTGTACATATGCTTCTTTATACACGGGTTCCAACCATTTAGTTAGTACCCCATAAGCCAATACCCATTACATCTTTCCCATAACAGCGTTGCACATACCGATCATGTCTATGTCGGTCAGCAACCACTCGATGTATGCAAGCGAGTACGGCCCGCACGCTATATTGGTTTTATTTTTTTGAAGATGGATGTTCTTATTTTGGCCTTCAAAAACCCATGATTCCTTCCTCAAGACTTCCGTCGGCAAATGATCCATCAGCTTACTCTACGTCAACAACTTGGGCAACAACTTCAAGAGTGGCTGCATGTAGGTTAAAAAAGTGTCCTCGTTGAAGACAGGTAAGTTGCAGTCATAAATCTTAATATTTCCCTCATAGAGTAGTATCTCAACAACGAGAAAATATTTGACTTCCACGTTCATGACTACAAGGATTCTCTTTGCTTGGTCCAGTTGCCATGTGGATATAGCCTCTTTCCTCTAACATATTTAATCACGTCTTTATCCCGTTAGAATGTAGAAACTAACTTATCAAATCCTTTGCCATCGGGATCAGCCAGCTTACGGAGATCATTGTACCTATTCTTGAAATTATTATAGAAGTTAAGGTCCATTATCCTATCGGTAGCATCATAAGCATCCGGGTAGTCTATTTGCCTGCCCCTCATGAGGCAGAGAATTTCATCAACATATTATGGTATAAGAAGACAATTTCTAAATAGGTTAGTAATTGTAAAGAAGAAAAACATAGTGGAAAGAATCTATTGTAGAGGGTTCTCGGAATCAGTTCACAGATTACCCAGCTAATGAAATTTATGCAACAGATGTGTATTATGTTGCAACAGTATACCAAGCTGTTGCAATAGATTATACATCTGTTGCGTAGATTCTTCTTCATGGAGTAGATTCAGAAGATAGGTTAGAAAAAGTAAACATACATTGTCCTCGTACCACTCACGTATATTTATCATATTCGTGAAGTCTTTGGCAGCAAATGAATGCATAGTGTATTCTTTTTTAACCTTCGTCTTGTCAATCATGATTTTTTCCAGTTCCTTCATATTTTCCTTGCCAAGTGCTGCAAATATGTCCACCCTATTTAGCGACCCCTGAAATTCAACAACTCTGGGAGCGAGAGGAGTTGCAATTTTTATTGTTTTCAGAACGGAGAGAATTTATCTAATATTTCTTCTCGTTCTCCTAACCATCACTGTAAGAGCGCTTGGCTCACTCACCTTATTGGATGGTATGACACCCCTCCTAGATTTCAAATTCTTGATAGCTTCAGCAATAGCCTCTAGCTTTTCAAGGAGTTTATCCTCTCTGTCCATGCATACTTTGCATTTGCAATGAGAACATAAGGGTGAAGAGGGGTGAGAGGGACCACTGTAAGGGTAGGAAGGACCAGTATAGGGGTGATAGGGACCTGTACAAGTGGTGTTTTCAAACATATTTATTTTTACTGAGCACCAACATGCTCATAATCACGGCTGGAAGTAGCAACAGCATCAGGATGGTTGTCTGATGGTTGCCACTATCATCAACAACTCTACCAGCAACACCCCCAGAAGAAGCACCTGTATCTTTTGTAGTTTGAGGTTGGTCGTGAAGAACTTCAACATTAGGCTGACCTTGGATAACTGCTCTTCTTATGGATGTTGATCCAGCCAATTCCTTCTTTATTTACTCCGCCTTGGGTCTTCTTTTGTATCAACAAGACCTAGAGTAAGAAAAGAAGTCATCCCCAACTAATTAATGGTAGGCACAATCTAAGGATGCACAACCTATAAAAAAGACAGAAGGTATTTTAATCATATAATAATAATTTGCAGTCAGTTGGGTTACATGTTAACACAACCAACTTATGCAGTAAATAGATCTAGCTTTCACAACAGTTGATCTGTATGTCGCAACAAATTGACAATATGTTGTATCAAATTACCCATCTGTTGCATAATTTACAGTGGATGGGTAATCTGTTGAGTTGGGTTTAGAGAACCAGAGAAATAGATAGTTAATCTATTGCGAAATATGGATTGTCTATCCCAGTAGATTACCCATCTGTTGAACAAGTTGCAGTTGATGGGTAATCTGTTGCAACAGATAACCCATCTGTCGCAATAGATGGAACATCTGTTTTAATATCTTTCTTTGAGATAAATATTTTAGTTGAAAGAAGACGTACTGCATCATCCGAAGGGTTAAATAGATCATCCTCGTGCTCCTTAATATATTTTTTGCTGCCCTTTGCATCCGCCAACCACCTAAGGATCCTTGGATGAGAAACCTTATTTGGGTAATCCTTGAACTGGTTTCGGAGGGGAGGAATGTCTTCACATGCCCAAGCCTAAAAATGTAAACAGGAACCAAGCAAAAAAAATAGTCATAATAACTATAACTATGTTCAATATAAATTAATGGATGATTAAAAATAGTGATCAATTTTACCATGAAAGCCCAAAGAAAGTCGTCTAATGTGATTGTCCTTATGGATAGCTTTGTCAGTAAATACTCGACAGTCAAGTAGTAGCTATCATATCCCCAGGGATAATCGTTAAATTTATCAAAATTATCAACAAGCACCAACAACTTATCTTTTATGACTTTTTTGATGTCTCTTGCAAATAGAACAGAATAGACAAACCAAACTAAGCATAATTTCTCCCTATAGTAATTTGGTATGCCTTTATCCTCAAGATTTGTCATCAAATCCTCCGCTTTGTTGCTACTACGTCCAACAATACCCAACAACCAATCTTTTTTCCCTTGCATTTGTTAGACCCTTTGTGGGGTATTTCCTTAATGAGAGGTTCTTCTGTACGATCACATCTCAAGCCCGTCAATATGGAATACTCTTTCAACCCAAAACAAATCGACATGCCACAGTAGTTGATCCAGATTTCATCCATCTTTTTTTTTGCCCTTCTTCAGATCTTTATCATCCCCGGCGTACTTGATCCTGTACTTGAGAAGACCATATACCATGCTTATTGCGAAACGAAGAGTGCAGTCCTCAGGCAGCTTAAGAAAATATGCAAAGCAGCTATTGTTAAAAAGTCTGTCTATGTTTTCATTCTTCACAATTCTCCTTAATTCATCAAAATGTTTCCCCAACTGACATTTAAGTACAAGATCACCAGTTACTTTATCAGGGTTATCCATCGGTATCGCAACTCGAAATCTATCGATACTAATGGTTTTTATAGGATATTGCTAGGCTTTTGATATTAATTCACACCCCATTAGTGAGAAAGAGTTATCACTTTCCTCAGCTTCATTTTACCCCGACTGAGATTATTTTGGAAGTTTCTCCGAATCTATCTGTACTATAGCCATTTTTATTGGGTGGTTAGAAGTTGATCCACTTTCAGTTTATTTTATTTTGGGAGACATATTTTAACTACAAATAATAGAAAAATAAAAAATACATTGCATTTGATGTTTGCATAACTTTTTTAAAAAAGGTAAGATAAATTTCAATAAATTATTCTGTGCCACATTACAAAAAAATTCTCCAACGGATAACCCATTAGTTGGAACATATGGAGAATCTGTTTGAATACCTATTTAATATCTCCCAACAGATCTTCCAGTTGTTACAATAGATGGACCACCAACACCACAACCAATGCCACCAAGACCACCACTAATGCCACCAATACCAAGACCACAGACACCACCACCAAAAATACAAATACCGACCCCAACAACAACATACACCAACACCACCACAAGAACCATCCAACAATACCACGATAGTCAATAAAACACTGAGATAAAAACTAGGGTTTTCTTGGGTGCTTCCTACTTTTTTAGCATCAAAACACAAAATTGTTAACCCATTCTCGAAGATAATACAACTAAAAGTTTTCTTTTTCATCATTAACTAAAATCCCTAATTTTTAGAATAAAGAATAAATGTAGAACTCTTCTCAAACTCAGTTACCTATGAAGACAGAGAAAATGACAAGCGAGAATGAAGTTGAAAATAACAACTTTTGGTTGGAAATGAGAAGAAAATCAATCTCTTCGAATGGTTAAGCAATATGTTGAGTAGTTATTATTTGTATTATTGATTAAGAGAGAGATAGAGAGGAGCGAGAACTTGACATTTTAAATGAGGAAAAGTTTTTTCTGCAAATGGATGATTTGTATGGGTTGATTTGTAATTTTGAAAAAGAATGACAAGTTTTAAAATTATTAATTTGGTCTGAATTGATCTCAATTATTTTTTAAAATTTCAAAAGATATAGTTTTAAAAATATTAAGTTAATGAGAACTCATTTTAACTCAGAGTGATCGATCGACGACTCGGGTTGAGATGAACGCAATACCAACACCATGTAATTGCAATTACTCAATTGAAGTTATTGTTGACACTATGAGCTCATTCATTCATCCCTAGTTCCACCTAAATCAATTTAGGTACTATTAATCTTAACATCAAGTTAATGAGAACTCATTTAAACTCTGAGTGATCGATCGACGACTCGGGTCGGGATGAATACAATACCAACACCATGCAATTGCAACGACTCAATTGAAGTTGTTATTAATCCTATAAGTTCATTAATTCATCCCTAGTTCCACCTAAATTAATTTAGGTACTATTAATCTTAACTTTAAGTTAATGAGAGCTCATTTCAACTCAAAGTGATCGATTGATGACTCGGGTCGAGATGAATGCAATACCAACACCATGCAATTGCAATAATTTAATTGAAGTTGTTGTTGACCCTATAAGCTCATTCATTCATCCCTAGTTCCACCTAAATCAATTTACGTACTATTAATCTTAACATTAAGTTAATGAGACCTCATTTCAACTCAGAGTGATCGATCAACGACTCGAGTTGGGATGAACAGAATACCAACACTATGCAATTACAATGACTCAATTGAAGTTATTATTGACCCTATGAGCTCATTCATCCCTAGTTTAACCTAAATAAATTTAGGTACTATTAATCTTAACATTAAGTTAATGAGAGCTCATTTCAACTCAGAGTGATCAATCGATGACTCGGCTAAGGATGAATGCAAAACCAATACCATGTAATTACAATGACTCAATTAAAGTTGGTGTTGACCCTATGAGCTCATTCATTCATATCTAGTCCCACCTAAATCAATTTAGGTACTATTAATCTTAACATTAAGTTAATGAGAGCTTATTTCAACTCAGAGTGATCGATCGATGACTCGGGTCGGGATGAAGACAATACCAACACCATGCAATTGCATTGACTTAATTGAAGTTATCGTTGACCCTATGACCTCATTTATTCATCCCTAGTTACACCTAAATTAATTTAGGTACTATTAATCTTAACATTAAGTTAATGAGAGCTCATTTGAACTCAGAGTGATCGATCAATGACTCAGGTTGGGACGAATGCAATACCAACACCATGCAATTGCAACGACTCAATTGAAGTTGTTGTTGATCCTATGACCTCATTCATTCATCCCTAGTTCTACCTAAATAAATTTAGGTACTATTGATCTTAACATTAAGTTAATGAGAGGTCATTTCAACAAAGAGTGATCGATTGACGACTTGGGTCAAAATGAATGCAATACCAACACCATGCAATTGCAAAGACTCAATTGAAGTTGTAGTTGACCCTATGACCTCATTCACTCATCCCTAGTTCCACCTAAATCAATTACAATAAAATCTATTGGAACAAACGACTGAGCTATTGGAAATTTCTAATAGATATTCATATCTGTTGCAATAGATGACATATCTGCTTTAATTATCAAATAGGCATTTGCATCTATTGTTAGAAATGACTAAGCTATTGGAAATTTTCTAACAGATATTGATATCCGTTGTAATAAATGATATGTCTAATTTAATTATCAAATGAAATTTGTATCTGTCATCACAGATGACTGAGCTGTTAGGATATTTAAATAGATATTGATATCTATTATAACATATCACATATCTAATTTAATTATCAAATAGAAATTTGCATCTGTGAGTTGTAGGGATTTTTAAACAGATATTTGTATCTATTGCCATAGATGAATGTGCTATTGGGATTTTTAGACGGATATTGTTATCTGTTGCAACAGATGACATATCCGTTTGAAAGTCATTTTTTTCTTTCAATTTTAAAGCTTTCTGTCCGAGTATATAAAGTAGTAAGTACTACAAAATGTGGTAAAAAATGAAGAGTTTTTCTTTTTTTTCTTGGATAACTCAAAAATGTGTTCATTGAGTAGTTTATCTTGTCTTTTCAATGTCACTAGTCTTCCTCATGCCCCTCAAATTCTTAAGAAATATTAATTATATTAATTAATGAATATTTTAAAACCCACGTCTACGACACAATATATCTAGAATTATCTCATCTTTCCTTAGCTTCAGCCCTAAATTTATTTTATTCATCTCTCATTTTTTTCTTTCTCTTTTTCTCATCTTTAGGTTAGGTTTATCACAACTTTTTTCCTCTCTTTTCTCTTCTCTTTATCATAAAGATCCTTTCAGATCTAAACCGATCCATATCTTTCCTCGACTGAAATTGTTGTTTTGATTCCCTTTTGACATTAAGTTATGGTTCACTATTACTCTTTCATTCTTGTCTTCTTCTTTGCAAGTTATTTACATCTATTTTTTTTATTTAATTATCATTTACCCATATCATATTTATTTAAAAAATTTGAAGAAACTTATAAGTGTTGAATAAACGACCAAGAATTTTTATTACAATATGCGAAAAAAGTATTCTGTTGGGAGAAGTTTAAAATCCTTGTTGGTTGTATCATTTTTTGTATGTATTTTATTTATTTCTTTGTTGTTTATGCTATTATTGATGTTGTTAGTTGTGGTGGCATTGTTGGAACTTGTGGTGTGGTATTGTTGATGGTGTTAGAACAAAGGATGTTGCTTCTTTGTTGTTGTGATGTTGTTGATGGGGTTGGAACAAATATTATTATTTCTTTGCTATTGATGTTTTTTATTTATTATTTCTTTTTAGTTTATGTTATTGTTGATGTTGCAACTGACGAAGTAAATGTTAGAACAAATCAAACCACCAGCAAGGCTGGTTTGATGTATTCTAATAGAATCTACATCTGTTGCAATAAACTCTATATCTATTCCATCAGACTCCACATCTGCTGCAGCAAAATCCACATATGATGCAGCAGACTCTACATCTAATGCAACAAACTCCACATCTGATGTAACTGACTCTACATCTGTTGCAACAGATAGATAATGTTTTTACTATGACATTAATATTTTTTCTCTTCTTTAGAAATATAAGGTATTTTAAGTTGATCAAATTTTGCCCGACCATCATAAGAGGGTGCAGTAAAGATGGGTTCGAAAGAATAAACTGCATGTAGATGAAACCACTTCATAAGTGGGGGGTAGTATTACTGATAATATTATCACAGAAACACACATAGAGTAAACTAATTTTATGAATGTTTTTTTTACTGATTAGTCATAGATTATTCAAATAAGCTATCTGCAATTGTACATTTAAGTTTGGTAGGTCTAAACTGATAAGGTTGAGGGTCTATGAATATCGTTCTGATACCGTGTTAAGATTTAATGTCGGTTGTTGCTCATATTTATTTGTCAAGCATTGTGAAGGGATATAGTTTTTATGTAACTATAAAGAGATTCAATAATGATTGGACTAACTTTTAGGGTTCATTAGACTCTGAAAATGCCTTCGAAGTTTAGCACTGTATCAAACAAGAATAGAAAACCAATATAGTTATTGCCCTAGCCTAAATTTATATGGTTGGGTTGCTCGGGGTGATGATTATATGCCAGAAGGTGCGGTAATAAAATTCCTTCGAGGGAAAATGAGTGGTTGATGAAAGACTATATCATCTAAGAGCTAATTGAAGAGGATACATAGGGTAGAAAGTAACTTCTAGAGAATCTAGCCGAAGAAATTATCTTAAAACATGAGAAATCTATATCAAGTGAAAATATGAAAGTTTATCCAGTAATCAAAAATATTTTTATTGTTTCTCTAAGAGAAAAATAGTGCAGATGGTCACTTTGCTAGTGTGATGCCCCAGAAAAATTTTCTGTTATGATCTCGGACAAAAATGTGTTGAATTCTGTTCTTTATTATGATTAATAATTTTTCTGTATGGAATTTCTGGATATGCAAGCCATCATCGCGTAGAGCATCGAATAATATTTCCAATGATATATGGATCATCCAAATCGGACACTCGAGCGATGAGTTATGATCATTCCGATCTAACCGTGAATAGTGGAGAACAGTAAATGTGTAGGAAAAAAAATACTGAGGCCAAGTGAATTTTAGAGTAAACTTCAAACAATCATAACTCCTTGTACATAATGATCTGGGTGTGCTGCTATATATCAACAGAAAGCTCTGAAAGTCCTTTTTTCAATGAAATTGGTTTCATCCAATTTGGCCATTGGAGCAAAAAGTTATGGTCGATCTACTTCAGCTTATCAAAGTAGTCTACCAAAGGACAGATTTAACATTATTTAATTTTTAAGGGTATTTTGGTCATTCCCATTCCAATCCATCTGGATAAACCATGGATTTAAGTCCATTAACAGCATTCAATATCTCATTTTTCTTCAAAATTTCCTAAGGCTCAAACCCCAACCCTACTACTCCAAATTTCATCCTTCTATGTCTCTTAATTGAACCATAGAAATTTCAAATTGATTTGGGATTCGAGTTGATCATGTTAAGGGCTTTGAGAAGCATCCTTTATTTTCATGAATAAAGTTTTAGAGTCAGAAGTTCATATTCATCTTCCATTTTTAGGTATGTAGGGCTTTGAACAAGATTATCCTTTCGATCTTGTGCCCGTTATTTTTGTTGAATTACATTGACATGAGATTTTACATGTTTTACCATGAATTGGAAATATGGTTTTATATCTTATATTATTGTTCATGAGCTATGGGATTATGTCATTCGATATGTGTATGATGTTGAGATGGAATTATGTCCAAAAAGTATTTGATTATGAGGAGTATGATGATTTAATTTGTTAAGCCTTGATTTATACTATCATTCCACGATTTTCTTATTATGAATTTATAATTGATATTGGAAATTCTATATCCCTACTATGGGTTGATATCTCAAGTACCTTTAAATGAGAGTTGGATGGTAAATTGAGAAATGTTTATATTAAAGTTGCAATGAGTCTTGGTATTTTTTGGATGGTTTTGATGAGTTAAATTATTGAAAATATTATGTATTGAATCTTCATATCCTTTTTCAAATGTCGATTCGGTTATAGTTCAATGCATTAATACCTTATTGATGTTGAGGAAGATTAAAATGTTTTGAGCTAAAATGTGTTGAGTTAGGAGTCCATAAATTGATACGATTTGATAAATGAGAAAGAGATTTGACTTGGTCTTTATGATAGACCCTTGTGATGTTGTGGTGGATTTCCTAACGCGTTCTGAGCTTGTTGGGAAGTAGTAATTAGCACCGAGAGGGAAATTTGGTATTTCTCCAAACCTATGTGCCACCGTAGGGTTGTTTGATGATGATATTATTGCCCAGAGAGCCAGATTATGATTATTGCAGTTTTAAGGTCGTACTCCCTGGCAAAGAGTATGACGTTCCTGCCAACGAGGGTTTCAAACATTGGTATTCCACGTAGCTCACGTGGGGTTATCGGTTATAAGAAACTCCCCTATCCATAAGAGTCATGTTTATTGAAATACCGAGTCACTCCGAGTTTTGATGTGGTAAGTCAAATTGCCTACGATGATCAATAATGATTTATGAGGTTTTTCTCCTACATTTCCTATCTATAAGATGTTATGAGTTGCATGATTCAATGTCACTCAAGACAGGTATGTCATTATGGTCTGTATGTATGTTCTTACAAAATTTATGATTACGTCTCCACATACTCAGTACGTATCTTGTGCTGACCCACATATTTCTCTATAGGCTACATTCTTACCATGGTGTACGCTGAGGTACTCAGCCGCAGCTGCGACAATGATATCCGAGTGCCGCATCTACATTCCTTCAGTGGTGAGTCCTCATGGTTCAAGGACTAAGTTGCGAGTTTTGGTGTTGTTGTTTTGTGATCCCTTTGGTCTGTTGAGTCAGTTGGGGGTTTTTCCCAATGGCTCATTGATTTTGATGTATAGAGGCTATGTCAGACTAGTGTATTGTTGGGTTGGGTTGTGTATAAACATTCCATATATGTACAGTCTAACAATATTCCGTGCCATGTGCGATGTCATATGATATGTACTTATATATATATCCTTAGCGTAGTCTGTATCTTGTTGTGTTGGAACCCAAGGGTAGTGTTTCGGCTTAAAGGGTTAGCTTGAGGCTACGTGTAGCCTTGGGCACCGTGTGGCATCTCGAGATGATATTTCGGGGCATTAAAAACTTGGTATCAGAGCCTAAGGTTGTGAAGAGTCCTAGAAAGTCTGACAAGCCGCGTTACGTAGAGTCTTGAACATCGGTATGTAGTGCGCCACACCTATGATCAAGAGGCTGTGGGGCATTCTAGGAAAAATCATTTCTTTCTTTCTACAAGAGTCTATCATGCTTACAACTTTTTCCTTCTGCTATTAATTTGTGCGTTCTTATGATAGAAAATGCCTCCACATCGAGCTCACAGAAACCACAACCAACCTCAACCCGTTGATCCATTACATGAGACGGTATCCCATGCCAAATTTTAGGAAGCTTTTCAGACACTAGCCCAGGCAGTTGCCGACAATAATCAGGCCAACACTCTACCTCTGCAGAAAAATAATTTGGCAGTAGCACAAATTCATGACTTTATGCGGATGAATCCGCCAGAGTTTCATGGATCGAGAGCAGACGAGGACCCGCAGATATATGTTGATGAAATGAAGAAAATTACATAGATTATGTATGTGACGGAGGATGAAAGTGTGGAGCTGGCTTCTTATCAGTTGAAGGATGTTGCCTATGACTGGGTGCAGATGTGGAATAAGGGTAGAGAGAAAAATACCACTCCGGTGATTTGGCAATTGTTCCAAGATGCTTTCTTGGATATATTCTTTCCTCTTGAATTACGGGAAGCTAAGATAGAAGAATTTATGAATTTAAGACAAGGCTCCATGTCGGTTAAGGAGTATTATCTTAAGTTTAATCAGCTATCAAAGTACGCTCCCAATATGATGGCTGACTCGAGGACTAGTATGAGCAAGTTTCTAACTGGGGTATTGAGTTATGTAGTGAAAGAATGTAGATCTACTATGATCAACAGGGAGATTGATATTTCTAGGTTAATGATTCACGCCCAACAGATTGAGTCAGATAAGATAAAGGAAAGAGAAAGAGTAAGAGGGATTAAGAGAGTCAGATCGGAGCAACAGGGGTCTAGTCAGATGATGATAGGCGTATTTACACGCCTAAAGTGCTTTAATTTACCCAAGTTTTGGCTAAGTTTTGAGGACAAAATATATAACTCATGCACTTTTAGTCCTTTTTCCTGTAAGTGAGCTAACAAACGTGATTAGCAAGTTTTCAGGTACAAATGATGCAGATTTCAGCATTTTATGGATAACTTGACGCCAAAGAAAGCTTCACGAAAGAAGGAAGGGAAAGCTTGGACGCCAAGGACCAAAAGTGACTCATGGAAAACCTTTCCCGGGCAAAAAAAGCAATTCTAAAGACTTTGGGGACTAGCAGTAACTTATTAGGATTAGGATAATGATGCAGTAACCCAATAGGAATGGGTTAAGTAATGCAGTAGCTTAGTAGGAATAGGATATGGGTATTATAAATACCCTATTTTGCTAGAGATTTTCAGACATTCTTCTTCCATTAGTTAAAAATCATTCACTACAACCATTCATGACTATCATTCACGTTTACTTTTAATCCTTCCATTAATTCTACTTTATTCTCTTCATCTATTCAATTCTTAATTTCCACAACAAGAGAAACGTTACTCAGCAAGGAATTCACGCCATTCTTACCCCTATACTTATCGTGAGATTATTTTGGTATGATGATAATTGCTATTGTGTTTTCCGTTGCAATCATGAGTAGCTAAACTTCTCTGTTGGGGTTATGGAAGTCGTATGACATACTATCTATTGCTATGAGTTTGTGTATTCGTGATACGTATTCTGCTTATATCATTATTCTCTTCATCTTAATGCAAATTCTTGTAGTTGCAAATGCATAGAATACGCCAGTATAGCATTAACTTGTTCGAAAGAAAAGTTATATGTCTAGAAAAGAGATAATGTCAAGGTAATAGGGCACCAACCCCTGTTAAAAAGTTAGTGTCGTAACTGGATTAACCTCTTGGAGAATTTGTACCGTTAGACACGTTTTAAGCTCGAAAGAGTTAAAGTGAAATAGTCCTTGTTAGGTCGAAAGACGCTTGGATTTACCATAGAATACAATTCTCTATAAGCACATGCATGTCTGAATTACGCATAACTCATAGCCAATAGAGACGTATAACTCATAAGGTGGACATAATCCCAACTCTCAATTCTCATTGATTAACATCTTACTAAACACCCTTTCTGTTTACTTTGCTATTTCTGTTTTTACTTTACTATTTTGTTTACATTACTTGCACGTTACAATCCCCCCTTTTATGAGACTTTCACCAAAAGTCTAATAATCTTTGCTTACTTATTGACCGGCTATTCCCTTTGGGATCGAGACCCAACCCAGTTGGGTTATATATTTGACAGCGACCGCTTTACACTCTTACAAGAGCTATAGATTGAGCGTTATCAAAAATTGGCGCCGTTGCCGGGGAATACGGTTGTCAACTAAGTTTGTGATAATTACTAGACTCTTTGGTCAAGGATTCTCGTACTTTTACTTTTAGTTTTTGTTTTTGTTTTCTGCAGGTTTTTATTCAGTGCATGCCCCATACTCGAAGTTCTGGTCAACCGTTATTACATATCAATCCTGAACCACAACGCATTGGCAGAATAGAGGCACAACACGAAATTGAAAGGATGGCTGCTCAACAGGAACAGGCGAGACTAGCTACTCTAGCAGCCGCTCAAGTGCATCAACAGAATATTGATAACCCTGGGCGAGCGACAAATCCTGACGATGAGGACCTAGGTGATGACGAGTTACTAAACCCAAGGCGTGATGCTGAGATAGCAACACCTGCTAACAGAAGAGATCGTCAAGCTAGGTTTAGGCATGAACGCCGACCTGTACAACTAGCTTTCGACGATGATGATGATGATCTTGATGGAGCCAGAGCCACAGGAGCCATTATTCCTCCACCATTGGCACCCGGAGCCAAGTTCAACATCACAAGCACCATGATTTAGTTATTGCAACTCAAGGGATTATTCGATGGACTAGCAGGCGATGATCCGAATATGCATCTGATCAACTTTATTTCTACATGCAAGTCATTCGACAATCCTGGCGTTGGACAGAATGCAATTCGGTTGCGCCTATTTCTATTGTCTCTATTTGGGGAGGCAACTCTATGGTTGAACGGGATAACTCCTGATTTTATCACTAATTGGAGGCAGTTGAAAGTCGCTTTCCTAAAAAGATTCTTTCCGCCATCTAAAAGAGCACAATTGAGAGATGAAATCAGCAACTTTCGGCAGCTTCCAACCGAAGCTCTTCATGAAACATGGGAGAGGTTCAAGACGAAGCTAATGCGATGCCCAAACCACCATATGACCAATGTTCACCTAATGGAGATACTATACAGATCCTTGAATTCAATAACTAAACCAGTGGTGGACAATGCGGCTGGAGGATCTTTTATGGACCTTACCTTTGGTCAGGCAAGCAATATGCTAGATCGGATGACGAAGCAAAGTAGAGCTTGGCATACCAGGGATTCTGAGGTAGCAAGCCCCACTTTATCTATTGGCATGACTACAGACCAAAGGAGAAGAGAAGAAGAACGTGATCAAGCTATGGCGCACCTAAAAACACAAGTGGATCTTCTTACAAAGCATCTCTTATCAGGGAAGACCGAAAAAGTCAAAGTTGTTGCGTTAAAAGGAAGAGACGAATCTGATTCGGAAGAAGAGGCCAACTACTTAAACAATCAGGGGGGTTTCCGAGGTAATACCCAAGGAAACCAAGGTCGGAACTATTTTGATAAATCTGGAAACAAGGACCAAGGTAGTTGGAAGAACAAGAATGACAAGAGTGGTTTGTATGTTCCCCCAGGAAGACGTGACGCCACTACATATGGTTCTGGAAATATGGAAGATATTATGGCTAAACTGTTGAAAGGAGTGGAAGCAACCAGCGCGGGAGTAACAGAGATAATAAATGATTTGTCCTCAATGAAGCAATTGGTTGACTCACATTCCACTTCAATAAAGCAAATAGAGCAGCAATTGAGCCAACTTTCTGCAGCATTCAATCAAAGAAAGGCTAGCACTTTACCTAGCGACACTGTGCAAAATCCAAGGAATGATGGATCATGCATGGCTATTACAACGCGAAGTGGTAAGGTGCTGGAAACTTCATCCAAAGGAAAGCAAGTGGTTGACGATGTAGCGGACAACGATGATAAGGCTAATGGAGAAAACGCAGTAGAAGCCAACCACGATATCCATGATGTCACACCAAGTATATTGCAGCCTGAAAAGACTGAAATACGGAAGCAAGAGGAGAGGAAAGCCGTGGAGAAAACAATCCCACTTCCACCACCACTTTTTCCTCAAAGATTGAAGAAGATTGCGGATGATACAAGGTTCAGCAAATTCATGACGATGTTGAAGCAGTTGACCATAAATGTTCTGTTGGTGGAGGCACTAGAACAAATGTATGGGTATGCGAAATTTATGAAAGATCTTTTGATAAAGAAGCGGTCAGCAAGCTATGAGTTGTAAGATACTGTGCATCATTGCAGTGCAATTGCTACCCGATCACTAGTTCAGAAGAAGGCCGACCCCGGTGCTTTCACTATTCCATGCACAGTTGGTTCTTTAAATTTTGCTAAGACATTATGCGATTTAGGAGCCAGCATCAATTTGATTCCATTATCTATTTACGAAAAATTGGGGTTGGGTGATCCTACTCCAACTAATATGAGGCTCGTAATGGCGGATAGGTCGGTAAAGCGACCTGTTGGTATTCTATGTGATGTATTGGTAAAGGTTTCTTCATTCATCTTTCCGGCAGACTTTGTTATTTTGGATTGTGAGGTATATTCAGAAGTTCCCATAATCTTAGGGCGCCCTTTCCTTGCAACAGGAAGTGTGCTTATTGATTTAAGAGCTAATGAGCTTTTATTCCAGATAAATGACGAAGTAGTTTTCTTTGATGTGTGTAAATCAATGAAGCAACCCAAAGAGCTGGGCATATTCTCGGTAGCTGATGTTTACTTTGATAATGAGAAAGAATTACTTGAAGAGAAGCAAATTATTGATGACCCATTGGCGGTTGTGCTCATGAATGTTGAGCATCAGGATGCTGAAAATTATGAAGAGACTATTGATGCTCTAATAGGATTTGGATCATATCCTCATGCTCCCAAAAAGCTGGACCTTGATCTAAAAAATCGACCCACACCACTAGTTAAACCATCTATTGAAGAGCCACCCATGTTAGAATTGAAAGAGCTACCTAGCCATTTAAATTATCCATTCTTAGGAAGCGGAAACACACTTCCAGTCATTGTGGTGGCAGATTTGGGTGTGCAGCAAGTTGCAGCTCTCATTGCTATTCTACAGAAGTATATAAGAGCCATTGGTTGGACCATCGCTGATATTATTGGTATTCCACCTGGGATTTGTACACACAAGATTCAGCTTGAAGAAAATTCCACACCCACTATTGAGCATCAAAGGCGTCTGAATCCACCTATGCAAGAAGTGGTGAAGAAAGAAATTATTAAGTGGTTAGATGCAGGGGTAGTGTATCCAATCTTTGACAGTACATAGGTAAGCCCGGTATAATGTGTTCCCAAGAAAGGAGGCATGACGGTAGTAGCGAATGAGCTTATTCCACTTAGACCCGTCACCGGATGGAGAGTATGCATGGACTACCGAAAGCTGAATTCATGGACGCTCAAAGATCACTTTCCAATGCCATTCATGGATCAAATGCTTGATCGATTAGCGGGAAAAGGATGGTTTTGTTTCTTAGACGGTTATTCTGGCTATAATCAGATTTGTATTTCCCCCGAAGACCAAGAGAAGACAATGTTCACATGCCCATATGGTACGTTTGCCTTTAAACGTATGCCATTCGGGCTATGTAACGCACCAGCCACCTTTCAGCGTTGTATGATGTCCATCTTTTCTGATATGGTTGAAGATACTTTGGAGGTATTCATGGATGATTTTTCAGTTGTGGGCGAGTCATTTGAATTGTGTTTGGTAAACCTGAGTATGACGTTGCAAAGATGTGTAGAATTCAACCTAGTGCTGAATTGGGAGAAGTGCCACTTTATGGTTAAGGAAGGCATCGTTCTTAGGCACAAAATCTCTGAAAGAGGAATTGAGGTTGATCGAGCTAAAATCGAAGTTATCGAGAAGTTACCACCTCTAATTTCCGTGAAGGGAGTTCGTAGTTTCCTCGGGCACGCAGGTTTCTATCGGCAGTTCATCAAAGACTTCTCCAAAATCGCTAGTCCATTATGCAAAATTTTGGAGAAAGATGCAAAGTTTGACTTCAATGATGATTGTTTGAAGGCATTCGAATGCCTCAAAGGGAAGCTAATTGAAGCTCTTATCATGGTAGCTTCAGATTTGTCCCTACCGTTTGAAGTCATGTGTGATGCCAGTGGGGTAGCTTTGGGCGCTGTACTTGGCCAGAGAAGGGAAATGTTATTCCATCCTATCTATTATGCGAGAAAGGTCCTTAACGAAGCCCAAAAGAACTATACTATCACAGAACAAGAGCTCCTAGCGGTTGTGTATGCTTTTGAGAAGTTTCGTGCTTACTTGTTGGGAACCAAAGTGATCATTCATACAGACCATGCAGCTCTGAGATACCTAATGACGATGAAGGAAGCAAAGCCGAGGCTAATTCGATGGGTATTGTTGCTGCAAGAATTTGATTTCGAGGTAAAAGATAGAAGGGGTTGCGAGAACCAAGTGGCTGACCATCTATCTAGACTTGAGAACGAGCATATGGCGCAGCCTGAAATTGAGATTGATGATGCATTCCCTGACGAGGAGATCTTAGCCACGATAATGGAAAAGTTACCATGGTATGCCGACTTTGCGAATTTTGTGGTAAGTAATGTCATACCTGCAAATTTATCTTTCCATCAAAAGAGGAAGTTTATGCATGATGTAAAACACTACTTTTGGGATGAGCCATATTTGTTTCAACGATGTGCGGATGGTGTTATCCGGCGATGCATATCCCATGTAGAGGTGCCTAATATATTGGAAGCATGTCACACTTCCCAAGTTGGAGGACATCACGCAGGTAATCGGACAGCAAGAAAGGTATTGCAAAGTGGATATTATTGTCCGTCGATATTTAGAGATGCCTACGAATTTATGAGAAGATGTGACCAATGTCAGAGACAAGGTGCGATTTCAAAACACTATAAGATGCCCATGTCTAAAATTCTGGAAGTAGAACTCTTTGATGTATGGGGTATTGATTTCATGGGTCCATTCGTAAATTCGTTCGGAATGAAATACATCCTAGTCGCTGTAGATTATGTTTCAAAATGGGTGGAAGCAGTAGCGTTGGCCGACAATGAGGGAAAGCGTGTTGTAGCATTTTTGAAGAAGAATATCTTCTCCCGCTTTGGAGTACCACGTACTATCATAAGCGACGGAGGATCTCACTTTTGCAACAAGCTATTCAAATCCGTGTTGGCAAAATATGGTGTCAAGCAACATAAGGTAGCCACACCTTATCACCCATAAACTAGTGGGAAGGTAGAGGTTTCCAATCGAGAGATCAAGCAAATCCTTACAAAGACGGTAAATGCTAATAGGAAAGATTGGTCTCGGAAGCTGGACGATGCACTATGGGCTTATAGGACTGTATTCAAAATGCCAATTGGCATGTCCCCGTACCAACTAGTTTATGGGAAGGCTTGTCACTTACCCATTGATCTTGAGCATAAAGAATTATGGGCGTTGAAGCGATTGAATCTGAATTGGGAGGATGCTATGAATCTGAGATTGGAGCAGCTGAACGAGATGGATGAATTCCGTCTACATGCCTATGAAAGATCAGACCTATACAAAGAGCGGATGAAAAAGTATCATGATCAGCGGATTGTTCAACGAAACTTTCAAAAGGATGATATGGTACTCCTCTTCAATTCCAGATTGAAGCTATTCCCAGGTAAGTTGAAGTCCAAGTGGTCTGGTCCGTACAAAGTTATCCAAGTCTACTCGTCTGGAGTAGTTGAGTTGAAAGACAATAATGGTGTTGTCTTCAAGGTGAATGGCCAACGAGTAAAACCTTATATCGGTCCTCTCAGCTCAATAAATTATATGGCCATCACTTATCTCGACGAAGTCTAAGTACTCGAGGTAGCTATGTCATTCCGCGACAATAAATCAAGCGCTAGATGGGAGGCAACCCATCGTTTTACATTTTCTTTTCTTTCTTTCATTCTATTTCATGTTTTCCTTTGATAAATAAAAACCCAAAAAGAAGAGTCGTGCCACGACCAAAACTAAGGTGCTTGATGGGAGGCAACCCATCGTTCTAATCGTGTTTGTTGTCTTTGCGCAATTGTAGGAACAAGAGGCGTTATTGGTTTCAAATTTTGATTTAGAAGTATTGCATGTCAAAGGTGGTAAGTTAGTAATGAAGAAGCAAAAGGCTATGGATTAGGCATTGCTTATTAAATATAGGCAACAAACAAAGCTAGGCCTATGTAAAACTAGGCCACGAACAAGGCAAGGCCTATGCTATGGCCTAAGCTCTCGGAATCTAGTGTGCCATAGCATAGGCATCGCCCATGCCCAAGTATGCCATAGCATAGGCGCCGCCTATGCCAATGCCTTTTGTCTCTGAATCTCATATGCTATGCAAAAGGCTCCGCCTATGCCTAACAATGCCATGGCATAGGCGCCGCCTATGCTCAACAATGATTTGCAAAAGGCGCCGCCTATGCCAAGCATAGGCAAAGCTTTAGGCGCCGCCTATGGTCACTTCTTGTCTCCAAATCCGATTTTAAATGGGTCAAAACCCGACCCAAGCCTCTCCTATAAATAAGAGACTTAGTCTTTGACCAAAAAAACATTGCAAACCTAGCATAAGCGCCGCCTATAGTGTCATACCCCAAATCCCATTGGAGCGGACTGGCACCCGTAGCCGAGGAGGCCCGGGAGAACCCGTTCATAACCTATACTTTCACATTTACATTACTTATGAAAATTAGAAATTTGGGCAGCACTTCATTGTAAATAGAAGAAAACAGTACCTGTATCATCCCAGCAAACACGCATAAATATATATATGAACAGTAATTGGCCATCAGAGCCATCACGTCTATCAACCAAACACTCCTATGGCTGTAAAATATGTCTACAAAAGCCTCTACATAGATACACAACTGAGTTAGGGTCGGGACAAACTCCCGGCTACAAAAGACTTTTATACCAATACCAAAAAGTACATATAGAAATGACTTGGGATGCCCCGAAACAACTGGAGCTCACCACTAACAACAGAATGTCCTAGCTCTTACTGCGGAGGTGTACGACCTGAAGTACCTGTTCCTGCAGGCATGAATACAGGTCCCCCATGAGGGACGTCAGTACGGAAATATATACTGAGTATGTAAGGCAGAGAGTATCAAGATGAGATACAAAAGATCAACAGAACCCAGATACCAGTGAATAAACAGTATGAGTAGACCACACTTAAAAGAGCTGATGGGATACCTGCATATTACTTTCATATCATTACTTCCCGTAATCCTTATCAATACATAACATATGTCATACAATGGCCAACTGATCAGTGGTACTAATACAATACATCAGGGACCACCCCTGGAATAGCATATATACATAAACTTTATAATACAATGGCCAACTGATCAGTGGTACTAATACAATACATCATATCATTAATTTAAAATAAAGACATTCCATTTCCTTAATTCAATTAATCTTTGCGATTGGTTACTTTGTGGTCACACCTTATGGAACTTGAAACCATGATACCTCAATAGGAAAACATGTAAATAGGTAATAATTATCATGAAAATGAGGTAGAGAATCATGGATACCTCATTAAACCATTTCAGAGTCAACAATAGTATATGGACATTTTTTTTTACTAGCCGGACATCTTAAAAGTGAAAACAAGTTCAATTGGTAGTGTCGAAGATCATATGATGTTATTATGTGTCATGTGTCGTAGGACAATGTTGGAAGCTTACTTGAGAGTTCCATGGGTCATTATTCATGCCAAAGATTAGATAGAGTATGTCTTACATACCTTGATATAACCACTTCAATACAAGTCCAACTTGACTTCCCGTACTCTTCGAACACTTATCTACAATAAGTCATTTGTGGCAAACTAGTATTAGCACCCAAACCTTACCATTTAGGTATTAACTTCACCAAATAATGTCTAGGAAGTAATCCTTTAACTCATCAATAAGAGTGCTACATACATCCTCTTATACTTTTGTTACATTCACATATCATGCATTTTCATGAAATATCCCTCAACATCACTCTTACCCTTTATTTCCCTTCTTAGTCACCATCCAATACCAACATGATCACTAGGCATATATAACCACTAATATAATGATATATCACCACAATTCATCCTCCATAATCCAATACAACAACTTCCATAATTTACTACTTACAATGTATACAAAACAATTCATAACTATGTTTCTAGTTATCTTCCAACATCACGACAATACTCATAATCCTTTATCAATACTTATTCATGGATAAGAATCAAGAATAAACAATATTCATACCTTAACAATGAACTCTTGTATTTAGAATCCTCCTTACATAACCATGGGGTGCTTCCCGAAGCTTTCGAGATGGTGAACACAACTACGGAACCAATTCGAATTTTCTACGGTTGAATCACAAAATATTTGAAGTTGAAATTAGGCTAGGGTTTCACCTTCTCTTAATAATTGGATGATATATGATATATATGAGGTTAAGTGTATGTTTATAAAGACCAATTTTCGTCCAAGAGGTAATAGAAAATGACCATTTTGCCCTAAAAATTTAAATAAATCCCG
The DNA here is from genome assembly GCA_030864225.1 of Capsicum baccatum var. pendulum. Taxonomy (NCBI): domain Eukaryota; kingdom Viridiplantae; phylum Streptophyta; class Magnoliopsida; order Solanales; family Solanaceae; genus Capsicum; species Capsicum baccatum. The sequence continues at coordinate 109,578,947 of CM061560.1, forward strand.
AATTTGTCCCCAGTGGACAGTTTTGACAGGCTGAAGTAATTCGATCATAACTCTTTTCTCCGGTATCGTATTTGGGTGGAAACCAATTTCATTGGAAAGATAATTCAAAGGGATTTCATTTTCATATAAAGTATACCACCCAGTTCTTCCTGTACAAGGAGTTATGGTCGTTTAAAGTTGACCCAAAAATCTGTCCCACAATTCTGTTTTTTTTATAGGCTGCAGTAAAACGGGTATAGCTCCTTACTCAGACATTGGATTTGGATGAAACCAATTTCATCGGAAATAAGACTCTCGGAGATTTTCGTCGATATATAGAAGCTCACACAGTTCTTTTTGTACAAGGAGTTATGATCGTCTAAAGTTGATCCGAAAAATAATTGCCTAGCTGCAGAAATTTTCCTGCAGATTTACTATTCACAGGCTTCCCGGCCACCGATTTGAAATTTCGAATGTGCTCACTTATATGAAATACTCCTCTGTTTTGGGCAAACTTTATATCGTTGGAAATCTTATTCCAATACCTACACATACAACTATTGACGGGATACTTTCGAACACCATACACTTAATTTAACCCATACGCAAGCATTTAGGACTCCATATAATCGCGATAAGTGTACGAAAAAAATTTACGGGGTGTTACATTCTCTCCCCCTTAATAACATTCGTCCTCGAATGTTAGCATAGTTACTCAATTAAGACATGTCCAAGCTTACAATTAACATATTCATCATCATAACATACTTGCATAAAAATAAACACTTGTTATTGTTCTTTTTCCGTCTCGTGAACTTGCTCCTCATCGTTGAATACATAAGGGTACTTAATCTTCATCGCTTCCTCGGCTTCCCATGTGATCTCCTCAACTTTTTGATTCCTCCAAAGTACTTTTACTGATGCTATCTCTTTATTTCTTATCTTTTTAATTTGGCGATCAAGAATAGCAATAGGCATTTCTTCAAAAGTGAGATCTTCTGTAACTTGTACATCTTTCATAGTAGTGATGTGCGATGGATCTCCGATGTACTTGCGAAGCATCGAAATATGAAATACGGGATGAACTGCTGAGTGCTCTTGAGGTAGCTCTAACTCATAAGCAACTTGTCCAAATCTTTGAATGATCTTGTACGGACCTATGTATCGTGGACTTAACTTTCCTTTCTTGCCAAACCTCATCACTCCTTTCATTGGTGATACTTTCAAGAATACCCAATCGTCGATAGAAAACTCAAGTCCTCTTCTTCTAACATCCGCATAAGATTTGTGTCGACTTTGAGCTGTTGCAAGCTGTTGTTGGATTACTGTAACCTTCTCCATTGCTTGATAAACAAGATCCGGTCCAAACAAGACCGCATCACCTGCTTCAAACCATCCTATTGGCGATCTACACTTTCTTCCATATAATGCTTCATATGGTGCCATTTTGATACTTGAATGATAGCTATTATTGTAGGCAAACTCGATAAGAGGTAGGTGATCATCCCAGCTGCCTTTGAAATCTAATACACATGCTCGTAGCATATCTTCAAGTGTCTGGATGGTACGTTCCGCTTGTCCATCCGTTTGAGGATGAAAAGAAGTACTTAGATTTACTTGTGTCCCCAAACTCCTTTGAAAAGACTTCCAGAAATTCGCGGTAAATTGGTCTCCTCGATCGGATATAATGGAAATTGGAACTCCATGTAACCGAACGATCTCCTTAATATACAACTTCGCATACTCCTCCGCCGTATAAGTTGTCTTAACTGGTAAGAAGTGCGCAGATTTGGTAAGCCTATCAATGATCACCCATATGGAATCAAACTTCTGATATGTACGAGGCAAACCCGTGATGAAATCCATATTGATCTTGTCCCACTTCCAGACTGGAAGATCTATACATTGCATGTAACCACCGGGTTTCTGGTGTTCTACTTTGACTCTTTGACAATTCGAACATTCAACTACAAATTCGGCAATATTCTTCTTTATGTCATTCCACCAATATATTGCTTTCAAATCTTGATACATCTTAGTCAACCCTGGATGGATGGAATACCTTGAACAATGTGCTTCTGTCATAATTCTCTTTCTTAGCTCCACTACATCAGGTACACATAAACGATTCTAACACTGAAGCACTCCTTCTCGCGTATGCTTAGATGCCTTTGTCGCGCCACTCTGCACATCCTCCTTAAGCTGCAATAAAATTGGATCTGCATACTGCTTTTCTTTCACTTCAGCTATCAATGAAGATTCCGCTGCATTACGTACAATAACCTCTTCATCTGGAGTTTCGAGAAGTCGAACTCCAAAATTAGCTAGTTGGTGAAGATCCTTAATCATCCCCTGCTTTTCTATAGATGCCATTTTAGACTTACGACTCAGTGCATCCGCTACCACATTCGCTTTCCTTGGATGATACAAGGTATCAACATCGTAATCTTTCAACAATTCAAGCCATCTCCGCTGCCTCATGTTTTGATCTTTCTGACTGAAGATATATTGCAGGCTCTTATGATCGGTATATCTGTCAACATGAACCCCATATAAGTAGTGGCGCCATATCTTCAAAGCAAATACAACTGCAGCTAGCTCAAGATCATGTGTGGGATAATTCCTCTCATGTGGTCGCAACTGTCTAGAGCCATAGGCTATTACTCTACCATGCTGCATTAATACGCATCCTAAGCCAATTCTCGAAGCATCACAGTACACTGCATACCCTTCTGTGCCTTCAGGAAGTACCAATACCGGTGTAGAAGTCAACTTGCTTTTCAGATCTTGGAAACTCTTTTCACAGGCACCATTCCATTGAAACTTGGAGGCTTTATGTGTCAACTTAGTCAAGGGTGCAAAAATAGAAGAAAAACCTTCAACAAACCTTCTATAATAACCTGCCAACCCGAGAAAACTACGAATCTCCGTAGGCGTCGTGGATCTTGGCCAATTCTTCACAGCCTCAATCTTTTGAGTGTCAACTTTTATGCCTTCACTGGATACAATATGGCCCAAAAATGCCACTGACTTGAGCCAAAACTCACATTTAGAAAACTTCGCTTACAGCTTACGATCACGAAGAATCTGCAACGCTTGCCTTAAGTGATTAACATGGTCCTCTTCTGATCTAGAGTAGACCAGAATATCATCTATGAAAACTATCACGAACACATCTAGAAACGGCTTAAACAGCCTATTCATCAGATCCATAAAAACTGCGGGTGCATTTGTCAGCCCAAATGACATAACCAGGAATTCATAATGACCATACCGTGTTCGGAAAGCTGTCTTGGGTATATCTTTATCCTTGTCTCTCACTTGATGATAGCCTGATCTCAAGTCAATCTTGGAAAAACACTGGGCACCCTGCAACTGGTCAAATAAATCATCAATTCGGGGAAGAGGGTATTTATTCTTGATAGTCACCTTATTCAATTGCCGATAGTCAATACACATCCTCAGTGAACCATCTTTCTTACGCACAAACAATACTGGTGCTCCCCAAGGGGACATACTAGGCCTGATGAATCCCTTCTCTAGCAAGTCTTTCAGTTGCTCTTTCAATTCTCGCAACTCTGATGGTGCCATTCTATAAGGAGGAATTGAGATTGGCTGTGTGTCTGGCAACATATCAATACCAAACTCCACTTCTCGTTCAGGAGGTAAACCTGGTAGTTCTTCAGGAAATACATCAGGAAATTCATTCACAACCGGAACGGTCTGAAAAGTTGGCGGCTCTGCCTCTGTATCCCTTACTCTAACCAAATGGTATATGTACCCCTTGGAAATCATTTTTCTTGCCTTAAAGTAAGAAATAAATCTACCTCTCGGCGCGCCAACATTACCCTTCCATTCAAGGACTGCCTCATTTGGGAAATGGAAATATACCTTCTTAGAACGACAATCTACTGTAGCATAACAAGACGCTAACCAATCCATGCCCATAATAACATCAAAATCTACCATTTCTAACTCAACAAGATCGGCCATCGTATCACGACCACAAATATTCACAACACAATTTTGATAAACATTCCTAGCTATAAGAGATTCCCCCACTGGCGTTGATACTTCAAATGGCTTGGCTAATAATTCGGGTGTTCTTCCAAACCTTCCCGCAACCATAGGAGTAGCATACGATAATGTAGAACCAGGATCAATTAAGGCATACACATCAAATGCAAAGATGGATAATGTACCTGTAACCACGTCTGGAGAAGCCTCTAAATTCTGCCGATCTGCTAGGGCATACACATGGTTCTGAGCTCCGCTAGAACTATCTGCTCCTCTATCACCTCTACCGTGACCCATAGGTTGTGCACCCCTACTCAAAGGAGGCACCGATGATGATGCAACAACTTATTCGGTAGGTCGTGTTATACCACCTGTGGTCCTGCGTGGGCAATCTCTAGCCATATGCCCCGGCTTACCGCACCAAATGCAATTGTTCGTCCCAAGCCGACATTCACCAAAGTGAAATTTTCTACATATGGGGCACGGGTGTCGTGGAGGTCTCAATTGACTCATACTCCCTTGCCCTTGATACCCCACTGTTCGTGAACTCTGATTTTCACTGCTTTGCCCGAACTGATTACCTCTGAACCTTTGAAATTGCGGTGGAGCACTAATTGCAGGATAAGAAGATAACGGGCTAGGCAATCTATGAGAGAATGAAGGCCTAAAACCTCCCTGAGATGCCATAAACTGCCCTATAGCTCTGGCCCGCTTAGAATATCCTTTTTCTGATTCCTGGGTTCTTCTTCTTTGCCTCTGATCTTCCATCTTCTGAGCAAAAGCTTGTATCCTCGCTATATCTATGTCCTTGTTCAAAGCAGCAATGGTACAATCTCTAACCAAGTATGGTTCCAATATATCCACATAGTGATAACTCTGTCATCCATAGTAGCTACCACATTAGAAGCATATCGAGACAAGGAGTTAAATCGAAGACTATACTCCCTTACACTCATATTACCCTGACGAAGATTTAAGAATTGATCTGCACGGGCCTGACGAGTCTCAAATGGAAGATAATTATCAATAAATGCATCTTTGAACTCTCCCCACGTAGTTGGAGGTGCATCAATACCCCTAGATCATTTCCAATCCTCGTACCACAATATAGCCTCTCCTTTCAGTCTATATGCTGCTAGCTCAACCATCTCATTACCGGATATGTGCATAACATCTAGAGCCCTTTGGGTTTGATCGACAAAGTCCTGCGGGTCTTCGTTAATATCTGATCCGGTAAAAGTAGGAGGATCCAGTTTTAGAAAATCCTGTGTCCGAAGGCTAGCTGCTCTATCCATACCACTAGAACCCGTGGTAGGAATAGCTTGCCCTTGAACTTGACCGGCAACTATACGCATCAGAAGTTGTACTGCATCCCTTAAATCTCGATCAACAGCATTAATAGATGGCCCTTTCGGAGGAGAAGAAGCTTCTGATATATGCTCAGCTTGAGACTCACTTTGTTCAGCATGTACCGGTGGTGACTTACTAGTACCTTCTCCAGCCACTACATCTACTCGCTTCCACTTATTCTTTCTCCTTGTAACCGGCATCATTACTGTAATAAATAAAAAAACAATTGGATTAAGTGATCGATTATGACTTTATCTCTAATATGGGCTCTATTGCACGATCTAAGAAATGGAGCGTGGAAACAACCCCTGAATGTCCAATAGCCTCCTGTTTATAGATGTGGTGCACAACACACCGATAAACGAGATTCTACGTAGACACGGCTTTGTAGACTCACTAGGACGAACTTCTCTGATACCACTTCTGTCATACCCCAAATCCCATTGGAGCGGACTGGCACCCGTAGCCGAGGAGGCCCGGGAGAACCCGTTCATAACCTATACTTTCACATTTACATTACTTATGAAAATTAAAAATTTGGGCAGCACTTCGTTGTAAATAGAAGAAAACAGTACCTGTATCAGCCCAGCAAACACGCATAAATATATATATGAACAGTAATTGGCCGTCAGAGCCATCACGTCTATCAACCAAACACTCCTATGGCTATACAATATGTCTACAAAAGCCTCTACATAGATACACAACTGAGTTAGGGTCGGGACAAACTCCCGGCTACAAAAGACTTTTATACCAATACCAAAAAGTACATATAGAAACGACTTGGGATGCCCCGAAACAACTGGAGCTCACCACTAACAACAGAATGTCCTAGCTCTTACTGCAGAGGTGTACGACCTGAAGTACCTGTTCCTGCAGGCATGAATAAAGGTCCCCCGTGAGGGACGTCAGTACGGAAATATGTACTGAGTATGTAAGGCAGAGAGTATCAAGATGAGATACAAAAGATCAATAGAACCCAGATACCAGTGAATAAACAGTATGAGTAGACCACACTTAAAAGAGCTGATGGGATACCTGCATATTACTTTCATATCATTACTTCCCGTAATCCTTATCAATACATAACATATGTCATACAATGGCCAACTGATCAGTGGTACTAATACAATACATCAGGGACCACCCCTGGAATAGCATATATACATAAACTTTATAATACAATGGCCAACTGATCAGTGGTACTAATACAATACATCATATCATCAATTTAAAATAAAGACATTCCATTTCCTTAATTCAATTAATCTTTGCGATTGGTTACTTTGTGGTCACACCTTATGGAACTTGAAACCATGATACCTCAATAGGAAAACATGTAAATAGGTAATAAATATCATGAAAATGAGGTAGAGAATCATGGATACCTCATTAAACCATTTCGGAGTCAACAATAGTATATGGACATTTTTTTTTACTAGCCGGACATCTTAAAAGTGAAAACAAGTTCAATTGGTAGTGTCGAAGATCATATGATGTTATTATGTGTCATGTGTCGTAGGACAATGTTGGAAGCTTACTTGAGAGTGCCATGGGTCATTATTCATGCCAAAGATTAGATAGAGTATGTCTTACATACCTTGATATAACCACTTCAATACAAGTCCAACTTGACTTCCCGTACTCTTCGAACACTTATCTACAATAAGTCATTTGTGGCAAACTAGTATTAGCACCCAAACCTTACCATTTAGGTATTAACTTCACCAAATAATGTCTAGGAAGTAATCCTTTAACTCATCAATAAGAGTGCTACATACATCCTCTTATACTCTTGTTACATTCACATATCATGCATTTTCATGAAATATCCCTCAACATCACTCTTACCCTTTATTTCCCTTCTTAGTCACCATCCAATACCAACATGATCACTAGGCATATATAACCACTAATATAATGATATATCACCACAATTCATCCTCCATAATCCAATACAACAACTTCCATAATTTACTACTTACAATGTATACAAAACAATTCATAACTATGTTTCTAGTTATCTTCCAACATCACGACAATACTCATAATCCTTTATCAATACTTATTCATGGATAAGAATCAAGAATAAACAATATTCATACCTTAACAATGAACTCTTGTATTTAGAATCCTCCTTACATAACCATGGGGTGCTTCCCGAAGCTTTCGAGATGGTGAACACAACTACGGAACCAATTCGAATTTTCTACGATTGAATCACAAAATATTTGAAGTTGAAATTAGGCTAGGGTTTCACCTTCTCTTAATAATTGGATGATATATGATATATATGAGGCTAAGTGTATGTTTATAAAGAACAATTTTCGTCCAAGAGGTAATAGAAAATGACCATTTTGCCTTAAAAATTTAAATAAATCCCGAATTTGTCCCCAGTGGACAGTTCTGACAGGCTGAAGTAAATCGATCATAACTCTTTGCTCCGGTATCGTATTTGGGTGAAACCAATTTCATTGGAAATAATTCAAAGGGATTTCATTTTCATATAAAGTATACCACCCAGTTCTTCCTGTACAAGGAGTTATGGTCGTTTAAAGTTGACCCAAAAATCTGTCCCACAATTCTGTTTTTTTTTTATAGGCTGCAGTAAAATGGGTATAGATCCTTACTCAGACATTGGATTTGGATGAAGCCAATTTCATCGGAAATAAGACTCTCGGAGCTTTTCGTCGATATATAGAAGCTCACACAGTTCTTTTTGTACAAAGAGTTATGATCGTCTAAAGTTGATCCAAAAAATAATTGCCTAACTGCAGAAATTTTCCTGCAGATTTACTGTTCACAGGCTTCCCGACCACCAATTTGAAATTTCGAATGTGCTCACTTATATGAAATACTCCTCTGTTTTGGGCAAACTTTATATCGTTGGAAAGCTTATTCCAATACCTACACATACAACTATTGACGGGATACTTCCGAACACCATACACTTAATTTAACCCATACGCAAGCATTTAGGACTCCATATAATCGCGATAAGTGTACGAAAAAAACATTTACGGGGTGTTACATATAGTCTCCAAATCCTCTCAAAAAATTTCCTTTTGCTCTTTCAACTTTTCAAGAACATCATCCAAAGGCATCAACCAAGTAAGTACTTCTTTGTTCTTCATTTATATTCCGTAAGTACTACACTACTACGCATATTATGAATCGCTAAATCTTGAAGTAGTCTTGGTGATTTGAATGTGGTTGATGTGTTGTGATACAACTAAGTGAGTGAAAGAATACTTAAGAATGATCTTAACATGTTTCCAACTTGAATTTGATTTTGATGCACTGTCATGCTTTTGCGGAATTAACATGGTCAAGAAAATTGCTTAATCTTGTCTATAGAAATCTTACATGTTGGAATGACTTGTTCATCGAGACAAGAATTATGGTTGACTACCAACATATGAGGTTGTGATTATTTCTAGATGCTATACCTTGATTCAATCACTATGTAGTAAGTCTTGATATATCAATCATGAAAGTGTTGCCAAGGTCACAAGAAGTATGACTACACTGATTTTATTGTTGGAATATAGCGCCTAAAACGTATATCGATGAAGTCTGAGTAATCGACAAACTTTCACTTCACTAGTTGATGCCAACAAACTAAGTGTGGGGTGGTGCCACTACTGCCTGTTTATTGATTGTATCCACCGAGATGATGCTAACTTGACTATCGCTATAATCTCAGGTACAATGGCACCCAAAGCAAGACAAGGAAAAGATAAAGCAACCACTTCACAAAAAAGCAAGAAAAGAGGACGAAAAGAGCAAGGAGAATCATCCTCGATGCAAGTACCACGCCGCATGTTCGGAGTTAAATGGGTCCTCGAGGAGGAAGCAAAGGAGTGGTATAGGAACAATAAAGAGAGAAAATATGTTCATGTGGACCTGATACACAAAGAAAGCCTAGCAAAGAAAGAACCGCGCATGTTGGCCAAGATAATGGCGTTACATCTTGATTTCATCTTCCGAGATATGGGAGAGTGCAATCTCGATTTAACACGAGAATTCTATGCCAACTGGTCACCAAAAACCACAGGGAATGAAGTCAAGATTCGGGGCCAAGTTTTACAACTAAATGCGGATTTCTTAAACTCCTTTCTGGGTTTGCCTTCAGTTGATCCATTACCACTTAAGGAGCTGTACAATAGACCTCCGTACAGGGCTATTAGACACATATTATGCGGACCATGATCCATGGCACAATGGAGTAGACACAAGGACTCCGGTCGGCACAACACCTTCCCATATGCTCCTTTGAATAGGGAAGCAAGGAATGGCTGTGAATAGTCAACTCTTGTCTGATTCCAGGGACCCAGTACACCAAGATAGCACGAGATAGAGTGTGCTTGGTATACGCATTGATGACGAATGTCCCTATCAACATTAGGGAAATTATTTGATCTACAATGCGGAAAGCTACGCTACACAAGAGGTCCCACTTCAGTTTTGGCAACCTGTTGACTGCAATATTGAGGAAGGAGGACATCGAAGAGGAACCTGCTGATCATAAACTCCCACACAACCCGAAGAAGGTTGACCTCACAAAGGTTAAAGATGTTGAAACCACGCATGGCATCAACCTTACCACTGCAGAAAGGCATGCTCGGGATGAGAGTTTCTTTCGCCATCTTTATGGCATGACTCAGTTTACAATGATGAGCGGAGGTCGTGTTCCAACTGCTGCAGAGCTCCAACAGCTGGATTATGACTACCCAATGAATGAGCATGCAAGGCAAATGTGTGGATTAGGTATGTACTTTGAGGAACCTCTTGAGGACGATGTGCCAACCGATAATGAGCGCAGAATGCCAGACTCCGACGTGGAGGATAATTCTGATGACGACGACTCCAATAATGATTCCGACGAAGGGGGTATGACCCCAGACATAGAGGAGGAGTCTGACTAACCAGGTTCTTCTTATTTATTTTCCACTGAGGACAATGTATCCCGTCTAAGTGTGGGGTGCTGGTATTTGCATGCTAACCTTCCTTATCTGCATTTGCTTATTTATGTGTGTTTTTCTTATTTATGTTTGTTTGTCTTAATTTTTTTTTAGGAATTTTTTGTTTTTGTTACAAACTTTGCATAAAATTGTTCTAATAGGCAGCATGGTATTATGACAAGAGTCTGTGATAAAATCATTACTATTGAGACATTTAGGCTCTAATAGTGACTCATTATGTGATAATTGTATGGTTTAATTACTTCATCTGTTGGGTCAAGAGTCTATATTGCTTCCAATAAAGTCGACCATGTGCCTTGTGTGTGTGAGATGATAGTATATTCTATGCTTGTGGCTGATGCTAGAACTTGCCTGGTATGTATGTAAAGCGAAATAAAGAGTGTGAGTTTAGGAGATGATTTAGGCATTTCTTTGGCAACCTATGATTGTTTACCTTCATTTTATCTACCCATGGACATCATCCTAGATAACCCCCTTTGAGCCTTAAGCTTATTTTCTTTGACAGCCTCATATGTAAGCCTAATCCATTTTTTTTCAAGACCATAATTTGATCCAAATTCCTAAGTGCTTTAAAGTGTAAAGTCATGTGACAAAATAAGAGGAAATTGGGTGAGTATGAAGCCTTAGAGTGTATTGGTACTTGAAATTGTTATGAAAAAGAGTGGTTATCATAGAGGTGTGTTGTAAAAAAAAGAGAGAAGAAAAGAAAAAGAAATAGAAAAACAAAAAGATAAATTCTGTTCAAAATTGAATAACAAAAGAGGTGCGAAGGGGTGGTAGATTAAAAGAAAATAGAAAGGTTGTTTGAAAAAAAGTGTTAATGGCATAATGTGATGTATTAAAGCGCTTAGGAACATAGTCACTATTTCTGGCCAAAATAGTCCTACCCGTCCCTCAGCCTACATCACAACCTGTAAAGACCTATTTGATCCTACACTTAGCATTCTGATATTTAGTGGAGCATTACACTAAGGGAAAGCCTATGGTCATCATTTGCAACATACGAATTCTTTGTGAGAGTGAGAGCAAGGAAAATCTTATACCCATGTTTTGAAAAATGCAATACTTGTGAGTGAGTATGGGTAATATCTTATTTGAGACACACATGGTTGATGAGTTTTGGGTAGTTTGTATGATTCTTTGTGCCTTAACTTTTGAATACGAATTAGCCATCATCGCGAGTCTATATTAGAGGTTAAAATTATTTCTAGTAATGATCAGAAAACTACTTTTTGTTAATGATTGCTATGCCTGTCTTGATGACTATTTTGGGTTGTTACTGTGAAACCTTAAGTGGATGTTTAGAAGGACATGATATTTTGTTCGAGGACGAACAAAGCTTTAAGTGTGGGGTGTTGATGATAGGCGTATTTACATGCCAAAAGTGCTTTAATTTACCAAAGTTTTAGCTAAGTTTTGAGAACAAAATATATAACTCATGCACTTTTAGTCCTTTTTCCTGTAAGTGAGCTAACAAACGTGATTAGCAAGTTTTCAGGTACAAATGATGCAGATTTCAGCATTTTATGGATAACTTGACGCCAAAGAAAGCTTCACGAAAGAAGGAAGGGAAAGCTTGGACGCCAAGGACCAAAAGTGACGCATGGAAAACCTGTCCCGGGCAAAAACAGCAATTCTAAAGACTTTGGGGATTAGCAGTAACTTATTAGGATTAGGATAATGATGCAGTAACCCAGTAGGAATGGGTTAAGTAATACAGTAGCTTAGTAGGAATAGGATATGGGTGTTATAAATACCCTATTTTGCTAGAGATTTTCAGACATTCTTCTTCAATTAGTTAAAAATCATTCACTACAACCATTCACGACTATCATTCACGTTTACTTTTAATCCTTCCATTAATTCTACTTTATTCTCTTCATATATTCAATTCTTAATTTCCACAACAAGAGAAACGTTACTCAGCAAGGAATTCACGCCATTCTTACCCCTATACTTATCGTGAGATTATTTTGGTATGATGATAATTGCTATTGTGTTTTCCGTTGCAATCATGAGTAGCTAAACTTCTCTGTTGGGGTTATGGAAGCCGTATGAGATACTATCTATTGCTATGAGTTTGTGAATTCGTGACACGTATTCTGCTTATATCATTATTCTCTTCATCTTAATGAAAATTCTTGTGGTTGCAAACGCATAGAATACGCCAGTATAGCATTAAATTGTTTGAAAGAAAAGTTATATGTCTGGAAAAGAGATAATGTCAAGGTAATAGGGCACCAAACCCTGTTAAAAAGTTAGTGCCGTAACTGGATTAACCTCTTGGAGAATTTGTACCGTTAGACACGCTTTAAACTCGAAAGAGTTAAAGTGAAATAGTCCTTGTTAGGTCGAAGACGCTTGGATTTACCATAGAATACAATTCTCTATAAGCACATGCATGTCTGAATTCCGCATAACTCATAGCCAGTAGAGACGTATAACTCATAAGGAGGACATAACCCCAACTCTCAATTCTCATTGATTAACATCTTACTAAACACTCTTTCTATTTACTTTGCTATTTCTGTTTTTACTTTACTATTTTGTTTACATTACTTGCACGTTACAATCCCCCCTTTTACGAGACTTTCACCAAAAGTCTAATAATCTTTGCTTACTTATTGACCGGCTATTCCCTGTGGGATCGATACCCAACCCAGTTGGGTTATATATTTGACAGCGACCGCTTTACACTCTTACAAGAGCTGTAGATTAAGCGTTATCATCAGACTAGATTCTCTAGAGGGAGTTGCCCTCAGTTTCATAGATGTCCATTTATACCTGCGCCTTCCTTAGCTAGTGCTCCCATATATCGGAGTAGGCAGGAGCTCGGGAATAGGTCGGTACCTTCCAGGTATCAGGATAGTATAAGCAACCAGCCTCATCCTCTTTCATATGCTAAGTGTGATAAAAACCATTTTGGGGAGTGTTATATGGGGCAGCGGGGTTGTTTTAGTTGTGGCAAGTTGGGACACATACTTAGACACTGTCCGTATGCCAAACAGCAGAGTCATGATGCCCTTCCCCAGAGTCAGGCTACCAGTGCCCCGCCTCCCACAGCCCATCCAGTTCGTCCTCAGGGTGTTTCATCTAGTACTGCTGGCGGTCAATGCTAGAATTATTTCTATCCTATACCACCTCGTTAGGAGAAGGAGGACTCTCCCGATGTTGTCACTAGTATGCTTCGTATTTTCTATTTTGATGTCTATGTGTTGATGGACCCCAGTTTAAGTTTCTCTTATGTGACACCTCTGGTTTCTGTAAATTTTGAAACGGATCCTGAACTAATTTTTGAGCCTATTTTGGTTTCTACTCCAGTAAGAGAGTCTGTCATTGCTAAGCGGGTGTATAAAAAATGTCCCATTACTATCTTTCATCGGGTTATGCATGTTGATTTAATTGAGCTAGATATGGTTGACTTTGATATCATTCTGGGTATGGATTGGATTCACTCATGCTATGCGTCTATTGATTGTCATGCCAGTGTGGTTAAGTTTCAGTTTCCTGATGAACCTATCCTCGAATGGTCTGAGAGTTCTGTGATTCCTAAGGATTGTTTCATATCCTATCTCAAAGCTAGGAAGTTGATTTCCAAGGGTTGCATCCACCATTTGGTTTGGGTTAAATACACTAAGTCTGAAACCCCGACCATTCAGTCAATTAACATTATTAATGAGTTTCTTGATATCTTTCTGAAAGATCTCCCTGGAGTACCTCTTGATAGAGAGATAGAGTTGGAGATTGACCTTCTTCCCGATACTCTGCCTATTTTCATTCCTCCGTATCGCATGGTTCCCACGGAACTTAAAGAGTTGAAGGAGCAATTGAAATATCTTTTAGACAAAAGCTTTATCAGACCTAGTGTGTCCCCGTGGGGTGCACCTATCCTGTTTGTGCGTAAAAAAGACGGTTCTTTATGGATATGTATTAATTACCAGCAGCTTAATATGGTTAATATCAAGAATAAATATCCGCTTCCTCGAATTGATGATTTATTTGATCAATTGCAAGGTGCGAGATAATTTTTGAAGATAGACCTCAGATCCGGTTATCACCAACTTTAGGTTAGGGAATGTGATATCCCCAAGATAGCCTTCCAAACTCGTTACGATCATTTTAAATTTCTAGTGATGTCTTTGGGTTAACTAATGCTCCAACGGCTTTTATGTATCTTATGAACCGTGTATTCCGGCCACATCTGGATTTATTTGTAATAGTGTTCCTTGATGATATTGTTATTTACTCCCGAAGTGAGGATGATCATGTGGATCATCTCCGAATCATGTTGGAAAGTCTTTGAACTCATCGGTTGTATGCTAAGTTCAGTAAGTGTGAGTTCTGGCTGAACTCTGTAGCCTTCTTGGGTCATGTTGTTTCTTCCAAAGGTATTAGAGTTGATCCTCAAAAGATAGAGGCTATAAAGAGTTAGCCTAGACCTATTTCTCCTTTTGATATCCGAAGTTTCTTGGGTCTAGCAGGTTATTATCGTCGTTTTGTTGAAGGTTTTTCATCTATTGCATCTCTTATAACCCGTTTGACCCAAAATAAAGTGAAGTTCCTGTGGTTCAAATCTTGCGAGAAGAGTTTTCAGGAGTTGAAGACTCGACTCACTTCAGCCCCTGTGTTTACTTTGCCTGACGGTGTTGATGGTTTGTGGTGTATTGCGATGCTTCCAGAGTCGGTTTGGGTTATGTATTGATGTGAAAGGTCAAGGTTGTAGCTTATGTTGCCTGCCTCACCGGAAGAATTATCCTACCCATGACCATGAATTAGCTGCCGTGGTTTTTGCTTTGAAAATCTGGAGACATTATTTGTACGGTGTCTATGTTGACGTCTTCATGGACCATAAGAGCTTGCAGTATGTATTCACCCAAAAAGAGTTGAATCTTAGGCAGACACGATAGTTATAACTATTGAAAGATTATGATATGAGCATGCTATATCATCCGGGCAAGGCCAATGTAGTAGCAGATGCCCTTAGTCGGAAGTCCATGGGTAGCATAGCACATATGGAGATTGGTAAGAAGGAATTGGCTCGTGAGGTACATCGTTTGGCTAGATTGGGGGTTAGGTTGTTTGGTGATGCTGAAGGTAGTATAGGAGTGCAAAGCGGTTCCAAATCCTCTTTAGTTTCGGAAGTAAAGGAGAAGCAAGACAGGGATCCTACCTTGGTCAGGTTAAAAGAGTCAGTTAAAGACCAAAAGGTGGAGGTTTTCTCCCAAGGGGAGATGGAGTTTTAAGACTCTAAGAAAGATTATGTGCTCCTGATGTTGATAACTTGAAGAAGAGGATTATGGCGAAAGTGCATGGTATGCGATAACTCCATCCATCCTGGTGCTACCAAGATGTATCATGATTTGCAGGAAATCTATTAGTGGAACGGTATGAAGAGGAACATAGCATAATTTGTGGCGAAGTGTTCCAAGTGTCAACAGGTTAAAATAGAGCATCAAAGGCCCAGTGGCGTGATGCAAGATTTTAGCATTCCTACTTGAAAGTGGGAAGAAGTGAATATGGACTTCATAGTTGGTTTGCCTACTTCTCGTCGCTATCATGATTCAATTTCGGTTGTCGTAAATTGGCTGACGAAATCAGCTCATTTCTAGCCTGTGCATTCATCATATACAACTGAAGATTATGCTAGAATATATATTTGGGAACTCGTCATACTTTATGGAATCCCTTTGGCTATTATTTCTGACAGAGGTACTCAGTTTACCTCTCAATTTTGGATATCTTTCCAGAAGGGTCTCAGTACCCAAATTCGTTTAAGTTCTGCTTTCCATCTGCAAATAGATGGTCAGGCCGAATGGACCATTCAGACTTTAGAAGATATGTTGAGGGCTTGTGTTCTTGATTTTAAAGGTAGTTGGGATGAGCACTTAGCATTAATCGAGTTTGCTTACAATAATAGTTTTCATGCTACTATTGGAATGGCCCCGTTTGAAGCTTTGTATGGTAGAAGGTGTAGATCATCCATTAGTTAGTTTGAAGTTGGTGAGGCTGCTGCGACTGGACCGAATGCGGTGTTCGAGGCCATGGAGAAGGTTAAGTTAATTTGAAAAAGGTTGAAAACCTCCTTAAGTCGTCAAAAATCATACGCAGATGTAAGGAGTAAAGACCTTGAATTTGATGTTGGTGATTTAGTGTACTTGAAAGTTTCACCCATGAAAGGGGTGAAGAGATTTGGGAAAAAAGGGAAACTAAGTCCCCGTTACATTGGTCCCTATAAGATTTTGGATTGCATTGGGAAGGTAGCATATAAGGTTGAATTGTCCGTGGAGTTATCTAACATCCATCCAGTTTTCTATGTTTCTATGCTTAAGAAATCTATTGGTGATTCTGTTGTGATTGATCCTTCTGAATCTCGGGTATTCAAGATAGTCTTTCATTTGAAGAGATTCCGGTTGAGGTTTTTGACTTTCAAGTTCGTAGGCCAAGAAACAAGGAAGTTTCTTTGGTTAAAGTGTTTTGGTGAAATCAATCCGTGGAGAGTGCTACTTGGGAACCCGAGGTGTATATGTGCGCCAAATATCCCCACCTCTTTCCTATGAATCCTAAGCATGTCAAAGGTATCGTTCTCTTTTGATTTAATCCTTATTGCTATGTTTATCTTGGCTTGTGTGTTTTCGACGATATCCAAAAAAAATCTAGAATGGAGTATATGCTTGGGCAAGATGATTTTTCTCTATTTACTCATTTTCATAGTATTCTTGACCTGCCTATCAACATTCAAGGATGAATATTTCCAAGGGGGAGATGATGTGATGCCCCGGAAAAATTTTTCATTAAGATCTCGGACGAAAATGTGTTGAATTCTGTTCTTTATCGTGATTAATAATTTTTTGTGTGGAATTTCTAGATATGTGACCCTCCATCGCGTAGATCATCGAATAAGCTTTCCAATGATATGTGGATCATCCAAAACGGACACTCGAGCGATGAGTTATGATCATTCCGATCTAACCGTGAATAGTGGTGAACAGTAAATGTGCAGAAAAAAAATACTGAGGCCAGGCGAATTTTAGGGTCAACTTCAAATGATCATAAATACTTGTACATAATGATCTAGATTAGCCACTATATATTAATAGAAACTTCTAAAAGTCCTCTTTTCAATGAAATTGGTTTCATCCGATTTGTCCATCGGAGCAAAAAGTTATGGTCGATTTACTTTAGCCTATCAAAACAGTCCACCGAAAATTGATTTGACATTATTTGATTTTTAAGGGTATTTTGGTCATTCCCACTCCAATCCATTCAGGTAAACCATGGATTTAAGTCCATTAAGAGCATTCAACAGCTCATTTTTCTCCAAAATTTCCTAAGGCTCAAACCCCAACCCTACTACTCCAAATTTCATCCTTCTATGTCTCTTGATTGAACCGTAGAAATTTTAAATTGATTTGGGATTCGAGTTGATCATGTTAAGAGCTTCGAGAAGCACCCTTTATTTTTGTGAATAAAGTTCTGGAGTCGAAAGTTCATATTCATCTTCCATTTTTAGGTAAGTGGGGCTTTGAACAAGATTATCCTTTCGATTTTGTGCTCGGTATTTTTGTTGAATTACATTGACATGAGATTTTACATGTTTTACCATAAATTGGAAATATGGTTTTATATCTTATATTATTGTCCATGAGCTATGGGATTATGTCATCCGATATGTGTATGATGTTGAGATGGAATTATGTCCAAAACGTATTTGATTATGAGAGTATGATGATTTAATTTGTTAAGCCTTGATTTATACTATCATTCCACTATTTCTTTATTATGAATTTATAATTGATATTTGGAATTCTATATCCCTACTATGGGTTGATGTCTCAAGTACCTTTAAATGAGAGTTGGATGGCAAATTGAGAAATGTTGATATTGAAGTTGTAATGAGTCTTGGTATTTTTCGGATGGTTTTGATGAGTTAAATTGTTGAAAATATTATGTATTGAGTCTTCATATCCTTGTCCAAATGTCGAGTCGTCTATGGTTCAATGCATTGATACCTTGTTGATGTTGAGGAAGATTAAAATGTTTTGAGCTAAAATGTGTTGAGTTAGGAATCCACAAATTGATATGATTTGATAAATGAGAAAGTGATTTGATTTGGTCTTTATGACAGACCCTTGTGATGTTGTGGTGGATTTTCTAACGCGTTCTAAGCTTGTCAGGGAGTAGTACTTAGCACCAACAGGGAAATTTGGTATTTCCCCTAACCTATGTGTCACCGTAGGGTTGTTTGATGATGATCTTATTAGCCAGAGAGCCCGATTGTGATTATTGCAGTTTTAAGGTCGTACTCCCTGGCAAAGAGTATGATGCTCCCGCCAATGGGGGTTTCAAACGTTGGTACTCCACGTAGCTCACGTAGGGTTGTCGGTTATAGGAAAATCCCCTATCTATAAGAGTCATGTTTATTGAAATACCGAGTCACTCCGAGTTTTGATGTGGTAAGTCAAGTTGCCTATGATGATCTATAATGATTTATGAGGTTTTTCTCCTACATTTCCTATCTATAAGATGATATGAGTTGCATGATGCAATGTCACTCAAGCCAGGTGTAACACCCCAGAAAATGGGTCTCAGAGCGTCATACGGTGCTTGAGGCTACGAGTAGCCCCAAGCTAACCCTTTGAGCCATTTTCATTCAGTTCAACACAAATCAACAGGGTTTCCATAAATAACCCTCAAATATAAAAAGAGTAATCATCATCCAAGAACAAAAGAATTTCAAAAAGATAACAAAATACGACTTATTAGTCAACTCCCAACATCTATACTAGTCTGACAAGCCTCTAAGAAAATCAATAAAACCAGCGAGCCATTGAGACATGCCACAACTGACTCATACTTAGTTATCAAATGTAAACAATTCCGTGAAACCAACATCAGACATTACGTCCTCAGAACATGAGGACTCACCACGACAGAGGATGTAGAACAGCGTGCCCGAAGAATCACTGTTGAACCTGGAACTGAGCACCTGAACCTACATTCCGAGAAAATGCAGCCCACATCCGAAGATGTAGGTCAGTACCATGGAAAGGAACCGAGTATATGGGGGTGTATGCAGTCTTATAAACATCATCATCATAAATATTTATAAGAAATATGCAGGATGTATGAAAGACTCACATAGCCCGAAGAAAATCATCATAATTATGAGAGGATGAAATAAGTATAATAACACATGTGAGTCATCATATAATGTGAGCTACATAGAGTCCAATGTACAACCCACGTTGGGGAGAGTCGTCCTATCCTTTCCATCGGAGTAGGACTATCGATATCAAATCCACACAAACTAGTGATCACTATATAAATCAGCCTCAGGCTCACTCCTACGGGGGCACGTAGTTCTAGGGAAGTAAGGTCGCTTTATACCTCCCACTCAGTGCTAAAGATTTCTCCCGAACTTAACTTAGATCATTTCAAAGACAATCCAAAACAAAACAATTTCAGTAATAAATAAATATACATCAGGAGCCATCATGCTTCCCATCTATCAAAATCAACCACGTTGTGGATTTCTTTCGCACTCGAGTTCAAAATAACTCCATTAAGGCCAAAATGTCAAATCATTCAAAATATCTCAAATATTCAACATCAACGTGCTTATAACACACACTTTCTCAAAAAAACACAATTTCCAATGGGGATTCAAGACCCAAATATCAAAATCATGATAAATATCGTTCAAGATTCATGCTTTATATCTCCACACATGTAACTTTATCTTTCAAAATCATAAACATTAAGATTTTATAATAATCATCATAAGATATGGTTTCATGCTTCAAATTCGTAAAAATCAAATAAAAATCATGCTTTTGTAAACAAAATTACTTTTGGGCACAAGAACGAAGGAGAGTTCTTGTTGAAAACCCCCACATACCTTGAATGATGAACTTTAGATTGGTACTCACTTTTAAGATGTTAATCGTGCCTTTGAATGATGGTTCTTGGAGTTCTTGAACTAGGAACTTGGAATCTTGAATAAATTTGCTGAATTAATGGTGAACTTTGGAGGTTCTTAAAGTTGGATGTAGGAGCTTAGGGATTTCTTTTTGAGGGAATTTGATGAAACATAGAATATAATACTTCTAATAGGTTTTAATATAGGGTTTGGATAGATTTTAGGTGAGGGGAAATGACCAAAACGCTCCTTAAAAATTAAATAACTCTTGAATCTGTCCTTTGGTAGACTGTTTTGATAGTCTGAAGTAGATCAACCATAACATTTTATTTCGATATCCAAATTGGATGAAACTAATTTCATTAGAAAGAGGACTCTCATATCTTTCTGTTGATATATATTATCTCACCCAGGTCATTGTGTATGATGAGTTATGATCGTTTGAAGTTGACCCAAAGATCGACCATAACCTTTTACTCCGATAGACAAATTGGATGAAACTAATTTTATTGGAAATAGGACTTGCAGAGCTTTCCGTTGATATATAGTAGATCACCCAGATCATTATGTACAAGGAGTTATGATCGTTTAAAGTTGGAGGAAAAATACACCAGGCCTCAGTACTTTTTCCTGCAAGTTTTACTGTTCACTACTATTCACAGTTCGATCAGAATGTTCATAACTCATCGCTCGGGTGTCTGTTTTGGATGATCCACATATCGTTGGATCATTATGTACATATCGTTGGAAAGATTATCGTCGCTAAGGCATTCCATATGGAAAACTTATAATTCATTCTAGAAGATAGAACCCAACACGTTTACGCATAAAATTTCAACAAAAAATTTCTCGGGGTATTACATCATCCCCCCTTGGAAACATTCGTCCTCGAATAGCGCTAGACATGCCAAGATTAGATAGGGCATAGAGCATACAACTGAAACCATTCGTTAGACTCATCACCACATCATTTCTCACTCCGAATGCAACATAGAATGCATAAATTCAAGAAACTACAGATGAACACATAATAAATGATAGCTGAACTGCTGCAACTTTTATCAAAAGTGCATGATTTAGGAAAGAATGGTACCTTCGGCTTGATTGGAGTTCGCAAAAAATAGGTGCGGGTACTTGGATCGCATATCCGCCTCAGTTTCTCAAGTTGCACCCTCAACAAATTGGTTTCGCCACAACACCTTGACCAAGGGAACTTCTTTGTTCCTTAGTCTTCGGACACTAAAATCAAGAATCTCAACAGGAATCTCATCAAAAGAAAGATTTTCTTGAATGTCAGCACTCACAGAGGAATCCACTACCACAGCATCGCTAATATGCTTTCTAAGCATGGAGACATGGAATATTGGATGAACAGAGGACAACTCGGAAGGCAACTCGACCTCATAAGCTACCTTACCAACACAGCTAAGAATTTTGTAAGGACCAATATAACGGGGACTAAGCTTCCCCTTCTTTCCGAATCTCTTCACCCCCCTCATGGGTGAAATATTTAGATACCCTAGGTCACCAACTTCAAACTCAAGGTCTCTCCTTCTAACATCCACATATGACTTCTGGCGACTCTTTGCAGTTTTCAACCTTCCCCTAATCAACTTAACTTTTTCCATAGCCTCAAATACCGAATTAGGACCACTCACAGCCGCTTCACCCACCTCAAACCAACCTATGGGTGATCTACACTTCCTCTCATATAAGGAGCCATGCCAATACTAGAGTGGAAACTGTTATTGTAACAAACTCTATCAACGATAAGTGATCATCCCAACTTCCTTTAAAGTCAAGTGCACAAGCTCTCAACATATCTTCTAAGTTCTAGATGGTCCGCTCAACCTGACCATCGGTCTGTGGATGAAAAGCAGAACTTAAAAGCACTTGGGTACCAAGACCCTTCTGAAAAGCTTTCCAAATTTTCGAAGTGAACTGAGTACTCCTATCCGAAATGATAGACAAGGGAACTCCATGTAGTCTGACTAGCTCTCAGATATACAATGTAGTGTAATCCTCAGCAATATATAAAGTATGAATAGGCAAGAAATGAACAGACTTAGTCAACCTATCAACCACAACCCAAATGGAATCATGATTGCGTCGGGAAGGAAGTAAACCAATCACGAAGTCCATATTTGTCTCTTCCCACTTCCAGGTAGAAATACTAAACTCTTGCATCATACCACCAGCTCTTTGGTGTTCAACCTTAACCTGTTGTCATGTTGCACACTTAGCTACAAACGCTGCTATATCTTTCTGTATGCCACTTCACCAATAGATTTTCTGCAAGTCTCGGTACATCTTGGTGGCACCAGGATGAATAGAATATCGCCCCCTATGCACTTCAACCATAATCCTCTGTCTCAGATCATCAACATTCGGAACACACAATCTACTCTGTAATCTCAACACACCATCTCCCCCTTAGGAGAAAACCTCTACTTTTTGGTCCTTGACTGACTCCTTCAGTCTGACCAAACTAGCATCTAAGTATTGCTTTTCCTTCACTTCCGAAACCAAGGAGGATTCGGAACTACTCTGAACCCCTATACTACCTTCAGTAGAGTCAAACAACCTAACCCCCAATCTAGACAAACGATGTACATCACAAGCCAACTCTTTCTTACCTTCTACCACATGCAAAACACTACCCATGGACACTCTACTTAGGGCATCCGCCACAACATTGGCCTTGCCCGGATGGTACAACACACTCATATCATAGTCCTTTAACAATTCTAACCATCGTCTCTGCCTAAGATTCAATTCTCTCTAGGTAAACACATACTGCAAACTCTTATGATCAGTGAAAACATCAACATGGACACCATAAAATAGTGTCTCCAGATTTTCAAAGCAAACACAAGAGCAGCCAACTCAAGGTCATGGGTGGGGTAATTTTTCTCATGGTGTTTCAACTGTCTAGAAGCATAAGCTATCACCTTACCCTTCTTCATCAATACACAACCCAACCCAACTCTCAAAGCATCACAGTACACCACAAAACCATCAACACCATCAGACAAAGTCAAAACAGGGGCTGAAGTGAGTCGAGTCTTCAACTCCTGAAAACTCTTCTCACAAGATTCGGACCACAAGAACTTCACTTTTTTTGGGTCAATCGAGTAATAGGAGATGCTATAGATGAGAAACCCTCAAGAAAACGGCGGTAATAGCCAGCTAAACCCAAGAAACTTTTCAGATATCATACGGAGAAATAGGTCTATGCTAATTTTTAACAGCTTTGGTCTTTTGGGGATCAACTCTAATACCCTCGAAAGAAATGATATGACCCAGAAAAGCAACTGACCTTAGCCAAAATTCACACTTACTGAACTTGGAAAACAACTTGTGATCTCTAAGAGTTTGCAAGACAGTTTGGAGATGATCAGAATGTTCATCCTCACTACGGGAGTACACCAGTATATCATCGATGAACATTATGACAAACATATCTAGATATGGTCTGAACACTCGATTCATGAGGTCTATGAAAGCTGCTGGGGAATTAGTTAACCCAAAAGACATAACAAGAAACTCAAAATGGCCATAACGAGTTTGGAAAGCGGTTTTCGGGATGTCACACTCCCTAACGTTGAGTTGATGATAGCCAGAATGAAGGTCTATCTTTGAGAAATAACTTGCACCTTGCAATTGGTCAAACAAATCATCTATTCTCAGAAAGGGGTACTTATTTTTTACGGTGACTTTATTCAGTTGGCGGTAATCAATGCACATACGCAAAGAGCCATCTTTCTTTCTCACAAACAACACAGGAGCATCCCAAGGAGAAACACTGGGCCTTATGAAACCCTTATCTAGTAGATCTTTGAGTTGCTCTTTCAACTCCTAAAGTTCTGTAGAGGCCATACGATAAGGAGAAATAGAAATGGACTGATTATTGGGAAGAAGATCAATCTCGAACTCTATATCTATATCAAGAGGTATCCTTGGGAGATCATCTAGAAAGAGATCAGAAAACTCATTGTCGACGTTAACAGACTGGAGAGTTAGAGTCTCAGACTTAGTATCTTTGACTCTAACCAAATAGTAAATACACCCCTTGGAAATAACCTTTCTAGCTTTGAGGTAAGAGATAAAATGACTCTTGGGTGACACAGAATTCCCAGACCACTCAAACACGGATACACTCAGAAACTGAAACTTGACCACTCAGGTCCGACAATCAATAGAGGCATAAGAAGAATACAGCCAGTCCATACCCAGAATCACATCAAAATGTACCATGTCTAACTCAATCAGATCAGCCAACAAGACTCTATGAAGAACGGTAATAGGATACTTTTTATACACTTTCTGGGAAACAATCGAATCACCCACTTGGGTAGAAACTAGGATAGGCTCAGGAATAATCTCAAGACTCATTTCAAAATTCACAGCAATCAAAGGTGTAACATATGAGAAACTGGATCCAGGATCCAACAAAGCATTCACATCAAACTGAAATATATGAAGCATACCAGTAACAACATCGGGAGAGTTCTCCTATTCCTGGTGGGACGGTAAAACATAGAATCAATTCTGGCGCTGCCTGCCAGCATTGCTAGAAGAGGTGCCCTAAGCTGGGGCTGGGAGAGTCGCTAGAACTGGAGCACTAACAGTCTAAGTTTGGATCTGAGGGCGATAGTCACGACGCCCTTGTCCATCCTGTGGAAAATCTCTAACTCTGTGACCCATGTCACCACACCGGAAACAACCCCTCTTCTCACCCCCAACACTCACCCAAATGAGCCCTACCACACTTAGGACACAAGGGACGATTTGGCTTACTGCCAACACTATACTAGGACCTGGATGCATATGACCTACTACCTTTCTCCTGCCTACCTCTAGGAATAGGAGCACTAGCAGATAACGGTGCTGGCATAAATGAACAATCCTGATACTGAGGGCGACTCCTTCTCTGCGATCTAGTCTGACCCTGTCCGTGCTGCTCGGACCTAGCTCTCTTATTCCCTCTTATTCTATCTCTCTTCTTAATCTTGTCTACCTCAATTTGTTGGGCATGAGTTATCAACCTAGAAAGATTCATCTCACTATTCAGCATAGCAGACCTACACTTCTTAACCACATAACTAGATACTCCAGTCACAAACTTACTCATACTAGCCCGATTATCAGCCACTAAGTCAGGAGCATACTTGATCAACTGATTGAAATTTAGATAGTACTCCCCAATAGTCATAGATCCCTGTCGCAGGTTCACAAAATCATCCACCTTTGCCTCCCTCATCTCCAAAGAGAAAAACTTATCCAGGAATACATCCTGGAACTCTTGCCAAGTTGTAGGGACAGATCCTTCACCTATACTTTTCCTCTAAGCAACAACCCAGTCATAAGCAAGTTCTTTCAACCTACACACAGCCAAATCCACACTATGTTCCTCAGATATATGCATCACCTGAGTAATCTTCCGTACCTCCTCTAAAAACAACTGTGGATCCTCACCAGACAATTCCAGCGGATTCATCTACATGAAGTCATGGATCCTGGCAGCTACTGAATCACCTCCCTGCTGCTGAGGAGTCGGGGCCGGGTTGGCCAAAACATTTGCAGTAATAGCTTGGGCCAGCGCCTGAAAGGCTGCCCAAAACTAAGCATGAGACACATTTTCATTCAATGGGTCAGCGGGTTGAGGTTGCTGACCATCATTATTTCTTCTCGCTTGACGTGGAGGCATATTTTTGAAAGATGAGAGAACGAATCAATAGCAGAGAGAGACACTTTAAGCACGATAGACTTCTGAAAAAAAGAATCACATTTTTTCCTAAAACGTCTTATAGCCTTTTGCTCAAAGATGTGGTGCGCTACACACTGATGATCAAGAATCTACTTAACACGGCTTGTCAGACTCCCTAGGATACCTTAAAACCTTAAGATCTGATACTAAGTTTGTAACGCCCCAAAAAACGAGTCCCGGAGCATCACACGGTGCTTGAGGCTACGAGTAGCCCCAAGCTAACCTTTTGAGCCATTTTCATTCAGTTCAACACAAATCAATGGGGTTTTCATAAATAACCTTCAAATATCAATAGAGCAATCATCATCCAAGAATAAAATAATTTTAGAATGATAACAAAATACGACTTATTAGTCAACTCTCAACATCTATAATAGTCTGACAAGCCTCTAAGAAAATTAATAAAACCAATGAGCCATTGAGACATGCCCCAACTGACTCATACTTAGTTATCAAATGTAAATAATTCCGTGAAAATAACATCAGACATCACGTCCTCAGAATATGAGGACTCACCATGATAGAGAATATAGAACAGCGTGCCCGAAGAATCACTATCGAACCTGGAACTGAGCACCTGAACTTATATTCCAAGAAAATATAGCCCACATCCGAAGATGTGGGTCAGTACCATGGAAAGAAAACGAGTATATAGGGGTGTATGCAGTTTTATAAACATCATCATCATAAATATTTATAAGAAATATGCAGGATGTATGAAAGACTCACATAACCCGAAGAAAATCATCATAATCATGAGAGGATGAAATAAGTATAATAACACATGTAAGTCATCATATAATTTGTCAATCACTTTCAGTTTAGCAAGAATATCAATTCTCATAATGTAAATATCATTTAAATCTTTTGAAAGAATAACTTTCACAATTCCACTTTCAAATCACTTCACCATTCACCATAGACACAAGAAAACACACACACACTAGGAGATCCTATAACCGACATAAACCATGTAAGCTACATGGAGTCCAACGTACAACCCACGTTGGGGAGAGCCGTCCTATCCTTGCTATCGGAGTAGGACTATCGATATCAAATCCACACAAACTAGTGATCACTATATAAATCAGCCTCAGGCTCACTCCTATGGGGGAACGTAGTTCTAGGGAAGTAAGGTCGCTTTATACCTCCCACTCAGTGCTAAAGATTTCTCCTGGACTTAGCTCAGATCATTTCAAAGACAATCCACAACAAAAAAATTCAGTAATATATAAATATACATCGGGAGCCATCATGCTTCCCATCTATCAAAATCAACCACGTTGTGGATTTCTTTTACACTCGAGTTCAAAACAACTTCATTAAGGCCAAAAGGTCAAATCATTCAAAATATCTCAAATATTCAACATCAACGTGCTTATAACATACACTTTCTCAAAAAAAACATAATTTTCAATGGAGATTCACGATCCAAATATCAAAATCATGATAAATATCGTTCAAGATTCGTGCTTTATATCTCCACACATGTAACTTCATATTTCAAAATCATAAACATTAAGATTTTATAATAATCATCATAAGATATGGTTTCATGCTTCAAATTCGTAAAAATCAAATAAAAATCATGCTTTTGAAAAGAAAATTACTTTTGGGCACAAGAACAAAAGAGCGTTCTTGTTGAAAAATCCCACATACCTTGAATGATGAAATTTAGATCGATACTCGCTTTTAAGATGTTAATCGTGCCTTTGAATGATGGTTCTTGGAGTTCTTGAACTAGGAACTTGGAATCTTGAATAAATTTGCAGAATCAATGGTGAACTTTGGAGGTTCTTGAAGTTGGATGTAGGAGCTTAGGGTTTTCTTTTTGAGGGAATTTGATAAAATATAATATATAATGCTTCTAATGGGCTTTAATATAGGGTTTGGACGGATTTTGGGTGAGGGTAAATGACCAAAATGCCCCTAAAAATCAAATAATTCTCGAATCTGTCCTTTGATGGACTGTTTTGATAGTCTGAAGTAGATCAACTATAACGTTTTACTTTGATATCCAAATTAGATGAAACCAATTTCATTAGAAAGAGGACTCTCATATTTTTCTATTGATATATAGTATCTCACCTAGATCATTGTGTACGAGGATTTATGATCATTTGAAGTTGACCCAAAAAATCACTTTTGATATGCTAAAATAGATTGACCATAACTTTTTGCTCCGATAGACAAATTGGATGAAACTAATTTCATTGGAAAGAGGACTGGCAGAGCTTTCCATTGATATATAGTAGATCACCCATATTATTATATACAAGGAGTTATGATTGTTTAAAGTTGAATCAAAAATATGTCAGGCCTCAGTACTTTTTCCTGCACGTTTTATTGTTCACTATTATTCATTTTTCGATCAGAATGTTCATAACTCGTCGGTCGGGTGTCCGTTTTGGATGATCCATATATCATTGGAAATCTTATTTGATACTCTACGCAATGGTGGATCATAATCTAAGATATTTCGTACGAAAAATTTATAATTTATTCTAGAAGATAGAAGCCAACACGTTTACACACAAAATTTCAATGAAAAATTTCCCAGAGTATTACACCAGGTGTGTCATTATGGTTCGTATGTACGTTTTTATGAAATTTATGATACTATTCATATTTTGCATATGCCCCCACATACTCAGTACGTATCTTGTGCTGACCCACGTATTTCTCTATGGGCTACATTCTTAGCATGATGTAGGTTCAAGTGCTCAGCCGTAGCCACGACAGTGATATCCGAGTGTCGCATCTACGTTCCTTCAGTGGTGAGTCCTCATGGTTCGAGGACCAAGTTGCTAGTTTTGGTTCTGTTGTTTTGTGATCCCTTTGGTCTGTTGAGTCAGTTAGGGATTTGTCCCAATGGCTCGTTGATTTTGCTGTATAGAGGCTATGTCAGACTAGTGTATTGTTGGGTTGGTTTATGTATACACATTCCCTATATGTACAGTCTAACGATATTCCATGCCATGTGCGATGTGATATGATATGTACTTATATATATATATCCTTAGTGTAGTGTGTATGTTGTTGTGTTGGAACTTAAGGGTAGTGTTTTGGCTTAAAGGGTTAGCCTGAGGCTATGTGTAGCCTTGGGCACCGTGTGGCAACTCAGAATGATATTTCGGGGTGTTACAGCTAGGGAACTACAACTAGGTAGCGTGGTCGGGATTATCACCTAGATAGAAAATTACAAACGACCAAGAAAGCCGCCTTAAGGGAATCGAGGGTTGAAATATTGTACAGTAAGTCTAGAAAACTTTCGCTAACAACAACTGTAGTTAAAGTAAGGAATCTAAGTGAAGGCGGCAATTTCTAAATTTTAAATTGCATCCCATGCCTTCTTGTTTATGGTTCCAATTAGGTCCACTGTTGTTGACCTGATCGGAACCAAAAA
Organism: Capsicum baccatum var. pendulum; assembly: GCA_030864225.1. Taxonomy (NCBI): domain Eukaryota; kingdom Viridiplantae; phylum Streptophyta; class Magnoliopsida; order Solanales; family Solanaceae; genus Capsicum; species Capsicum baccatum. The sequence continues at coordinate 109,608,373 of CM061560.1, forward strand.
CGAGATTGAAAGGCAAATTGAGTATTATTACTTCTTTAGCAATATGGTTATAATTGATTGTTTTTTATAGTCTTAGTATGCTTTCAACATATCTTTGAGAAGATCAGAGGCTTGCTCTAGTATGTAAATTTTGATAATTTTCAAGTTTGCCTCCTGCTTGTTGATTCTGTATTCAAGCTGGTCGTTGTTGTCTTTGAATTTTGTATAGAGTTCCTAATCTTTTGTGAGATTGATCAGGAACACCATATTCAAAGTTATGGCATTCTAGAAGCCCTTCAGAACACGTTCTTTAGGAGCCTTAAAGGATACATGTAAGGTTGTTGTGTGTGTTTTTAGGTCATAATGTGTTGATGCACACTAAAAATGTGGTCCCAACCGTTGAACAACTTACTTTTATAGAGCATTGATCAATTCATCTTGTTCGACCAACTTTCAAGAAATTTGATAAATTAACAAGCAAAGAGTTACGTAACGTTTGATCTAAACCGACTCTACCAAGCTTATCAAATGTTACGTAACTCCAAGCTCATTACCCTATCAAAAAACTTTGCCCGAGTTAGTGCACAAATCAAACAAGCTCAATTTCTCAACTTTTTTGTTAATCGTTCTTCTTCAATATAGATAATAAGATATCCGCCATGCAAAAATCTATACCATTGCCAGAAATGCTTGTCAGGGCGCAACTCTTCAGAAGGCATCAACAGTAATCTCTCAATATCAAGTGATATTGAGAGAATCCTAGTCATGCCTTCCCAAGACTTTTGCTACGGCAAGAATTTCTGTTGATGACAAGATATCCTCCATGCAAAAGTCTACACCGTCAGCAGAAATTCTTGCCAGAGCGAATGTCTTCAGAAAACATTATTAGTAATCTCTCAATATCAAGAAAGTCTTGTACAAAAGTCTTCAGAAGACATCCAAAAATAAGAAAGTTTTCAGCAATGGCTACACATAATTACAATCAACAACCTCACCAGATTCAGTCCTAGTCAAAAGAAAAGGAAAAAATATTTTCATCTGCATTCGAACTTCAAATGCAAATGAAAATATTTCTGCTTTTTCATTCGAATGCAAATGAAAATATTTATGCTTTTTCTTTTGAACTAGGAGTGAATCTGGTGAGGTTGTTGAAGTCATAATTATGTGTAGTCATTATTAAGAACTTCATTATTTTTGAATGTCTTCTGAAGACTTTTGTACAATACTTCCTTGATGTCGAGAGATTACTAATAATGTCTTCTGAAGACTTTCGCTCTGGCAAGATTTCTGCTGATGGTGTAGACTTTTGAGTGGCAAATATCTTGTCATCAGCAAAAATTCTTGCCGTAGTGAAAGTCTTGAGAAGGCATGACTAGTAATCTCTCAATATCACTTGATATTAAGAAATTATTGTTGATGTCTTCTGAAGACTTGCACCCTGACAAGTATTTCTAGCGACGGTGTGGACTTCTGCATGGAGGATATCTTGTCATCTATATTGGAGAAGAGCGATCAACAAAAAGGCTTAGAGATTGAGCTCATTTGATTTGTGCACTAACTCGCGCAAAGTTTTTTGATAAGTAATGAGCCTGGAGTTACAAAGTCATAACTTTTCACAGTAATAAAAAAATCACCAATTTGAATATAATTAATAAATAGCGGTGAACAGACATGCTTTTTATTTTTGAATCTACTTTTTAATTTATATAATAAAAAAATCATCAAATTTGGATTAAAGATAAAAGATATGATGATCATTAACAAAGATATATGTTGCAACAAATATATTATCTGATGCAACAGACTATAGATTTGTTGCAACAAATGGTATATCTATTGTCACAGATGTGTTATCTGAAGCAACAAATATATAATCTGTTGCCACAACACAATAAAAACGGTTACTAAAAAGAACTAATTAAGTCATAACTTTCCACAGTAATCAAAAAGTCACCAGTATGAATAAATAGAAGTGAACAGTCACGCCTTTTTGTTTTTAAATCTATTTTCTTAATTTATATAATAAAAAAGTCACTAGATTTGGATTAAAGATAACGATATGATGATTATTAAAAAGATATATGTTACAACAGATATATATTATCTGATGTAACAGATTGTGGATTTGTTGCAATAAATAGTAAATCTGTTGTCACAGATGGGTTACTGATGCAACAAATATATAATCAGTTGTCACAACTCAATAAAAACAGCACCAGTATTAATAAATGGAGGTGAACAGTCGCACCTTTTTGCTTAACTCATTCGAATTCAATCCTCTATAAGGTCCCTCCTTGTTCATTCATTCTACTATACATATATATTTATTTCTTGCTATTATCTTTCATATTACACCTTCAATTGCTTTCTCTTCAAGGACTTGATAGCTTTTTCATCTCTATTAAGTTTTTTTTCTTACTTTTTGTGTAAATATGTGTTGTATTACTTTACTTTTGGATTCTTTTTTGTACTTTTATTTTTGCATTTTTTGTCAATTTGTGTGTGTTCTAGATATGGCTGATCCAGTATGGGATGTTGCTATTTTATGAGACGCTGTACGAAAACTGCAGAGACAGGTTTATGCTATACAGTGGGAGTTGGCTGCTGTCAGAGTAAGGATGTTGTGGGAGATTCCCAGGATGAGGAGGGTGCTGCTTCTGCCGATCGAAGATTGGCCGGCTGACGATAATAATAATAATGACAAAGATGATAATAATAATTAGATTATTTTTTTCTTTATTTTTAAGTCTATGTATATGTATTTTAATTTGTTTTAGTTTAATAAAAAAATTATGTTTGATCAACTTTGATGTTTTAATTCAGATTTAATTTTAATTCTGTCTATTATCTTCTCAACAAACATGTCGACGATTGGACGTAAGGAATAATTTTAAATCCAGTAGTAATAGCAAGATTTAAGATTTATATGTTGGATTTGTGGCAGGGGCTGATTTGTGTTGTTCGAAACAGATTACTCATATGTTGCAATAGATACGCAGTCTGTTTCAACAGATAACTAGTTTGTTTCAACAGATAAATAGTCTGTTGCACGGCTTTAACGTTTTAATTCATACTCCCTCTATCTCAAATTAACCCGTCCCAAATTGAGATGACACATTGATTAAGAAAAATAATTAATAACATGCCTAGTTTACCATAATGCCTATATTAAATGATGTTTATATTTTAATTTAAAGAAAAAGTGATTAATGCAAAGAGTAAAATATGAATTTTTTTTATCTCTTCTTGATTAATGAAAAAAGACAAGTAAAATGAGAAATCAAATTAGAAAATTTGGGACGAAGGGAATATTTAATTTTCATTCTGTCTACTATCTTTTCAACAAACATATCGATGATTGGACGTAAGGAATAATTTTGAATCCAGTAGCAATAACAAGAGTTGAAACACATTAGTTGTCTGTTGGGTTTATGGTAGGGCTGATTTGTGTTGTTCCAAATAGATTAATCATCTATTGCAACAGATAATCAGTCCGATGCAATAGATAATCAGTCTGATGCAACAGATAATCAGTCTGATGCAACAGATAACTAGTCTGTTGCAACAAATAAATCTTCTGTTGCAACAGATTAATCATCTAATGCATCAGATAAGTGATCTGTTTAAATTATGGGTACCTATGTTGGATTCATGATCGGGTTCTATCCATTGTTGGAAAAACAGCAGTAATTGTGTACCTAGATGACAAATTCGAACAAAAATTATAATCTTACTTACCAAAGTCACCTATGAAGTAATGCCAAAGTGGAAAGTGATATAGGAAACAAAATTTAACCTAAGAAATTGATCAGATAGCAGCAGTAGTGGTAATAACAACAACAACAATGGTCGACACGAAGAAGATAAAGATGATAATGAAGTAGAAGATGATGATAATAAAACAGAAGATGATGAATAAAACAACAACAACAATAATCGTGAAGAGAGAGAAAATAATAACGGATGAGAAGAGAGAGAAACGCACCTTCCCCCCTTCCTGTTATATTAACTAACATTTGAATCAAAGTATAAATTAAAAAACTTGTGGATTATTTTCAAACTTCTCCAACTTTCTTAATCCATAATAAAGTAATTTTCACCTCCACTCAATAATTAAGACTTGTGTCACCTACACCTCATTTTAAAACTCTTTTGTCACCTACAACTCAAAAGCCCGTGTTACTAAACAAATCATCTCATTCAAGATAAATAATCATTTTAAAGTTAAATTGCTATGTTTCCTTATATTACTTGTTCATCTTATTATCAATAATTATCTCAAATTACTTTTTTAAATATATATATATATATATATATATATAATTAGGGGCAGGGAAAGGAGAAATAGGGAGGAAGTACAAGGTAGAAAATTGAACCTTTCCTGAGGAGTTCAGGTAGCTAACAAATTGAATTACTAAGATTTTTCTATCTCAAATTACTTGTTCATTTACCAAATCAAGATAAAATTAATTAGTTTTTTTATTTTACCACCACAACTATTTCTTTTTGAAAACCTAAGCAAATTTATTAATTTAAAAATAATTCTTTTTCAAAGGAATGGATAAAGGGTAATTAGTAAAATTGTCCATTTAATTTATGATTTTTAAGAGACATGTAGAGGGAAAAGTGAAAAACTAATATAAGACGGAGGAAGTATTAAATTATATAAAATAATATTTTTTTTAAATGACTAAAAGAAAAATTCATATAAATTGAAATAAAATATTTATTTTATATTTATTAATTTGATGTAAACATAAAAAAACACATTTTATGTTATTTGGAGGGTTTAATGTTTTCCCTCCTTTCCTTTCTAAGTTTTTTCCCTTCAAATACTTTCATTTGCTTTTTAGTGTTTGGGTCACTCATCTTGAGATTCTTGGTCAAACTAAACTAGTTCTAAGAGAGAAGGAGCCGCAACCTTTTGGCATGGACGGACAACCTTTTTGCGTCTTTCTATAGTATAGTATAGTTACTACATTTATGTTTACTCAAACGGAATTCAATTATTTTTCAAAAGGAAATGACAATAAAGAAAAAGACGATTGAAAAAGCCTTAATTTGCGGTGCAGTGATTGGATTCCTCGAGTCCTATATAAAGGGTCATCTGTCTATGTTTCTAATCAATTCTTTAACTAACTCTAAACAAGCCAATGTACTTTAGGCAAATCTAAAAAAGTATTCTATGGCGTTTAGAGTGAAAGTTTCTGTTTGCCTCATTGTCTTCTTGTCTTTGAGTACTGCCCAAGGGGTTTTCAACTATAAAGATGCTCTTGAAAAGTCCATTTTGTTATTTGAAGGACAGAGATCCGGGAAACTACCCCCTGACCAGCGAATCTCTTGGAGGGGTAATTCTGGACTTTTAGATGGTTCACTTGCTAATGTAAGTTTAACCATTGGTCTTTATTCTTCTTCAAAACTCTTTCCTTTTGAAAATTTATTTGATTATTAATGATTTTTAGTTTGAAGATAAGTTATTTTGCAATTAGTGATATTGATTATAGTTATGCTATCATTAGTTATTTTGCTATTGACTTTTTTGTTTCTTTTATTTGAATTATCTAGTAACCGTATTCGCATGATGCGCCATTGTATTATGTGTAGATTAATAAGCTACTACCATGATTTCCTCCATCTTACTACCTCCCTCCCATTATAGGAGTAGTTGTCTACCTTAAAATAAAATAGTTGTCTCATAGTTGTCAAACTTATTAAATGGAAAGAGGGTTAATTTATTTTTGAGTAAATTCCCTGAATGATCATCCATGTTTGGGAAAGTTCCTACAAATATCATTTTTGTTTTATTTAGGATAAAAATATCATTCAACTTTTTTTATTTTTCTTAAAATATACTTAACATCTCAAAATCTTTCTCTCTCCTACTTGAAATGTCATGTCATTAAAATTTCTTCTTTGTTTTTGCTAAATGTATAACTTATCAAACTTATTTAACTAAAGGTTTATCTTAATTCCTTTTTTAAAATATTTATACATGACATATTAATCATTGAAGATTAATTTAATTACACAAAAAACTTGGGTTATTTTATTTGATATGTACTCTTCAAAATTTATTTTATTTTCTTATTTATTTCACCACGTAATAATAGTTTTAAAATACAGGTACTTATACAAATTAGTACAATAATTTTTCTTGTCGTTTATTTTATATACTAAAAATTCTTAAAACGTAAAAGAAATAAAACGATGAATTTCATATTTTAGACATTAAGTTTTTTATTTATATGAGAATAAAAGAATAATATCGCATTTTCTGAAGGAAAGAAAAATTATGTTGTCTTGAAACAAATAATTTTTTTAAGAAATATTAACAAAATGATACCTTCTTCAGTACTATTACAAATGAATTTTTAAAATATTACTCAATTAATTATTCTTTGCTTTTGGTGAATTTAGAATGAAGTACGGATATAAATTAGCGTTTAATTGTGTAATAAAATAAAATATAAATATAATCATCACAAAAAAAGTAAAGAAACTAAATTAAAAATAATAATTTTTTTAAAATTTTTATGTCTTATCTTACAGATTTACTTGATTTATTTATGGGCAACTACTTATAAAATATTTTAAAAAATAAAATCATCTTTTCACTATATATATTCATCAAAAATTATCTTGCATAAAATTTTTCAAGTAATCTATGTCCAAATTAAATTTTTCAGGTAATAATACATATTAAAATTTTCTTATTGAATTTCGTTTGGCAACAAAAAATATTGTAGGTTTGTCATCAATATTTTCAAAGAATAACTTATATTTTTTTATTCTCTATTACTCTATATTTGAAGATAATATAATATCTTTGGATTATATTAATCCAAAAATTCTTTTGTATAATCCAAAAATGTGAATTTTATTATTCTATTCTCATATAAATAATAAATTTAATGTCTAAACTATAAACCCATCATTTTTATTTCTTTTATATTTTAAGAATCTTTAATATATAAAAAAAAAAAAATTAAATGAGTACCAATTTTTATAAATACTTGAGTTTTAAATATTATTATGTGGTGAAATAAATAAGTAAATAAGTAAATGAAAGAAACTTTAAAAAGTACATATCAAATAAAATAATTCAAGCTTTTGGGTAATTAAATTAATCTTCAATGATTAATATATCATGTGTAATTTTTTTAAAAAAAAAGAAATAGGATAAAAACTTTAGTTAAATAGATTTGATAAGTTAAATAGATCTATTTATATAAAAAAAGAAATTTTAATGACATGACATTTCAAGTAGGAGAGAGAAGGTTTTTGAGGTGTTAAGTATATTTTAAGGATAACAGAAAGAGTTGGGTGATATTCTTGTCCTAAATGAAACAAAAATGATATTTATAAGCAATTTCCCAAACTTGAATGACTATCTGGGGAATTTACTCTATACTATCTCTATCATTAAAAACTACATAAAGTGTAAATACTCAAATTTATATTTTCAAATATAATTAATCAAGCAAATTTGATGAAATTAACTCCTAATAAATATTTTCCTTAAGGAAAATATCAAGTCAACAAGAGCAAATTATTTTGAAATGGAGGGAGTAGATAATAATATTGAAAGGTTATTGAAGAATCCTTCAAATTTTCCAAGAATTGGTTGCGTAAGATATTCACATATTTTAGGCAAAGAAAATCAAGTAGCACATTATTATCCTGATTTTTCACATTTAATTTAAACATATTCCAGTCTGTGAAAATTGTTCAGAAATGAAGAGAGTTTGTCCGTACATACTGATTTATTTTTACCTCGCACTTGTATTTCTGGTGAAGCGTTAAAATTATTCTTAATTAATACTACTTGCTCATTAATGCCACACAACTAACATAAAAGTAATAAGATGTAATGAATTTAAATTATTATTCCCTCAGTTAGAAATTACTACGTCACTTAATTGGATTTTTAGTTTTTGTCATTTTGACATTTCAAGATACAATTTTTTTTTCTTATTTTCTTAACAGTAAGTGCTCATTCTACAAACTAATTTAAAAACACAAAAGTAACTATCAGTTAAAAAAGTACAGTGGTGAAATAGTCATATTCATAATTATTTTTCTTAATAAATATGTCAAGTAAAAATATGACATGTAAAAGTGATAGGAGGGAGTACCCTCAAATTGTCGTCAATACCACAATTAGCACTTGCTGGAGTAACAAATTTCATTTACGTAAAAGACTCAAAAATACCCCTGAACTATCTGAAATAGCTCAAAAATGTTCCTCGTTAGATTGTTTGCTCAAAAATACCCCTCCCCCTGTTAAATATTTGGCTAAAAAATACTCTTTCCTCTAACGGAATTCAGAAAAGGATCAAAATTACCCCTGAACTATCTGAAATGGGTCAAAAATACCCCTCTGTTAAATATTTGGCTTAAAAATGCCCTTCTCCTTAACGAAATTAAATTATTTCGATTGAATTAAATCCTAACTTTAACTTTTTAACTCTAATACTTTATTTTTTTTTACATAAAAGTATTTTCTTAATTTTAAAAATAGATAATGAAAAAAAGTATTTGAATTATAATATAAATTGGTTGAATTTGATTTGAAAACTAAACATATATTTATTCTAAAAAGGTATTTTCACTTTACATCTTTTTAATCTTTAAAGAAATTAACGAAATTAATAAAATATAAATTTTTACTTAAAGAATTAACGAAATAAAAGTCAAATGATGAATTTTATATAAATTAACGAAGTAAGCGAAATAATTTAATTTCGTTAAATACTCCTCTGTTAAATATTTGGTTAAAAAATATCCCTCCCCTTAACGAAATTAAATTATTTCGATTGAATTGAACCCTAACTTTAACTTTTTAATCCTAATACTTAAATTTTTTACATAAAAGTATTTTTTAAATTTTAAAATAAGATAATGAAAAAAAGTATTTGAATTATAATATAAATTGGTTGAATTTGATTTGGAAAATAAACATACATTTATTCTAAAAAGGTATTTTCACTTTACATCTTTTTAATCTTTAAAGAAATTAACGAAATATAAATTTTCAAACTTTATATAAATTAACGAAATAATTGAAATAATTTAATTTCGTTAAAAACCCCTCTGTTAAATATTTGGTTCAAAAATACTCCTCTCCTCAACAAAATTAAATTATTTCAATTGAATTAAACCCTAACTTTAGCTTTTTAACCCTAATACTTTAATTTTTTTTACATGAAAGTATTTTTTTAATTTTAAAAATAAGATAACGAAAAAAAGTATTTGAATTATAATATAAATTGGTTGAATTTGATTCGGAAAATAAACATACATTTATTCTAAAAAGGTATTTTCACTTTACATCTTTTTAATCTTTAAAGAAATTAACGAAATATAAATTAACGAAATATAAATTTTCACTTAAAAAATTAATGAAATGTAAATTAAATGATGAACTTTATATAAATTAACGAAATAATCGAAATAATTTAATTTTGTTAAGGGAGGGGTATTTTTGACTCATTTTAGATAGTTCAGGAGTATTTTTTATCCTTTTCCGAATTCCGTTAGAGGGAGGGGTATTTTTGAGCCAAATATTTAATAGAGGGGTATTTTTGAGCCAAAAATTTAATAAAAGGCATTTTTGACCTATTTCGGATAGTTCAGAAATATTTTTAAGCCTTTTCCGTTCCATTTATCATGTCAACTCAATATTTAATTATGCATTTACAATGTCAATTTCACATACAATTTATGAGAACTCATTTCTTTAATCGACATTGTTTTCACTTGTGAATGTAGCCAGTTGATTTGAGCAAACAATCTTAAGTACGGTAACAAAGTAATATTGTGGCATCAATAAAAAGAATAACATACCCACTATATTCTTTTAAAGTAGGATATATAAATATTTTTTTCTTATGAGTCTCATTTAAAATTGTTACAAATAATTTGTTAGGACCAGTGTTACATTGTAAGTCTCTTAATATAAATTATTAGACAAATAAAGTTGTAAGTATTCTTGCTCACATACAATTCCCACATCAATAAACAACATAGGTATATAGTTGAACTTCAAGTCCCATTTTTACACTCGAAAAATAATAGAGACCCTTGTTCTTACTTTCTAACCGATCTTTTAATGTACAGTAGCATTTAATGTGAAGTCATATGGGTAAGGATTCATAATACTACTCGCAGAATTTTATACAGAATAAAAGTGATACTAAATAAAAACAAACTCAACAATTATGTACATATAAAAGATATAAACAATTGAAAATTTATGTACATTAACAAAAATATATGTATGTCTACTGAAGTTTCTGGATTCAAAAGTGACAATTCATAACTAAGCTCCATTCATGGCTTTATTATTATATCTTTATGAATCTGCAATAGATGTATAGTAGTCAGTTCTGATAATCTCTTGGAAGTTTAAGTAAAAGAAATGTGAAGAAATATTTGAACAATAAGAAAACAAAAAGTCACTGCATATATATTTACATATATTTAAAACTCATAATGCATAAAATTACAAATCACAGGAACAACTAATTGCTAAAATTTCGTTGATTAAAGGCACAACGTAATAAATTTTGAACATGGAAAATAGTACCTTTATACAATCTATTACTACTCCTGGCTTTTAACTTCACAATATCTTCTTGAGGCCCTGCGGCAGAACTAATTTCGTTGATTTTTTGTTGGTTTGATGGTTCTGCAGATGTTGAGACCATAACATGATCCTTTGTACAGCTATCACTTGGATTGTTGTTTTTTAAATCCAAACGTTTTAACTTCGGATAAGATTAAGATTGGAAACCGTTTTTTTTTTTTTTTTCCTTTTAAAAAATTGAGAGGTAACAGAGGGAAAATAGGATTAAATTAAAACTTGCTGTGTAAAGTGCAAGTTTTTTAAGGCAATTTGTTTTCCTTGCGGTTTACTCTTGGTAACTGTTTTAATTTACTCTTTGGCACTCCCCCTATTTAAAAAGAATGAGGTAATTTCTTTTTTGCTTCGTTTAAAAAAACCGACCCATTTCCATTTATAGAAACATTTTAATTTTAGTTTTTTACATGGTAAATTTAAGGCCATAAAACTAAATAATATTTTAATATATTTGACATAATTTTAATTTAATATCACAAAATACAAAAGTATTAATAGTTATTTTCTTAAAATCCCTGATAAATCAAAATAGGTAATTCATTTTCAAAAGCATTGGACCATTTAAATTGCTCTGTAATTAGTCATTCTTGGAGGAACTTTATTCCTAATATTTAGGAAGATGGAAATATTTCAAAAATATAAGTTTTAAATAGATCTAGGTTTTAAATTTAAAATTAGTTAGAAGAACTCCATTCAGAACACCGGCCCAACATCTATCCTAAATTAATATTATAATAATAATCATATCAATTAATGTGACGTCTTTTGAATTTTGATTTAAATAAAAAAAAATTTAGAGAATTTTTTGCGCATATTCTTAAAACATTTTAAATTATCAATTATTGTGATTTATTATTCAAATATATAATTTTTTTTCAAAAATTTAATTCGTGATCAAATCTAAAATCTACAAATGTATAAATTAATAAAGAGTGTGTAAAGCAAAATTCGATAGGCCTATATTACTGTTTTTCATGTAATACGGGATCAATATATGTTATTTTTTGGTTTTAATTTATGCGACACAAATAAAATTTGTAATTTTCAAATAATATATGTTACTCTCCTTGTCCAAAATTCTGTGACATTGATATTCAATTATATTTGTTAAATAATTTAAGTTTTTAATTATTGTTATTTATAAAACTTTTTCTTCTATTCCAATTTATGTGACATAATGCTTAGATGACCATAATAATTAATTAGAGGTGATATAGTAAAATCAAGATTGAAGCAGCGAAACAAACATGTCTTAAATAACTCACAACAACTAATTAGAAGTGATATAACAAAGTTACTATAAAAAATACTTGTGAAAAAAATTAAGTGAACCCCATATAAGACGTGAAGTTAATTGAAAACATAAGAGTTAACTTATCATTTTATATCTATTTTATCTTTTTTAATTAAATATTATTTTTTTTAATATTTATATAACTTATAATAATTAATTAGGGCGATATTTAATAAAATTACGATTGAGATAGCTGAAACAGACATATCATAAATATTTATTTTATTTTATTATTAAATATTATTAATTTTTTAATATGTAAATAATTTATAATAATTAATTAAAGGTTATATAGTAAAATGATGGTGTAAGCAGTTGAAACAAATATGTCAATAGAGCAGCTTGCTTCAGCCCTACTCGTCTTATATAATAAGAGAAAATAATGTCTTAAAGTAATATTCAAACACTAAATTAAAAAATAATTTAAATTCATAATTTTACCCGTTGATTCAAAAGCTTTATGGTCTACTTTAAAAAGAAAAAATGTGGATTTGGATTGTTCAAATTCTAAAAATTCTAAAAATAAAGTTAAAAGAAGGATCCCAAAAAAAAAAACAAAAAAACGTAGGTTTAATTTGCAAAGTTCTTTTCCTGCATGTACTTTTTTTTTTTTTTTTTAATTTTATTATTTAAAAGCAAACAAGAACATAGTCTTTAATCAAATGGGTCAACCCCTCCGAATAAAAAAACACAAAATGAAGTTCTTTTCCGGCATGATTCAATAATTAAAGTCATAAAATGACATTTTTTGAAATTTCAATAAAATATTATAATATACATCCTCTATTCATGACATAAATTGACTTTTTAAAAGCAAAAATATAAATACATCATTGAAATTGTCCCAAATTTTTAAAAAGAAAATTTAAATTTGTGAAGTCTTATTTTCCCACGAAACTATTTTAAATTAATACAATTATACCTTCTTCGGTTAATTCCAATTTTTGAAAAAAAGTGTAAACCACATTCCAATTATTACTTGTCACGTGCTAAATTTATTTATTTTCTAATCTTTATTTTTATTTGATTTTTTCTTAATTTATTAGCGTAAGGTTTCTGTTTTCTTTCTTTTTCTCTAATGCTCATATCTGCCTAATCCCAACCCCTTTCTCCTCTTCATTGATAATTTTTTGACGTGACTGCCATTAACACCACCTACAACATCATCCTCATCATGTCTACACTAAATCACCACCAATTGAAAATTAAATTTTAAAAAAAATCAATAGATGTATGTCCTGAAACCTATTTAAAGGGGAATCAAATGAGAGGTACTAGAATTTAGTTCCAGGAGTACAGTAGCAACTATCTGATATTGATATTCATGATAAAATTCACTATCAATTATGTCTTTCAGTTGAAGTGAAACTTAATTAAGATAGGTTAACTTTATGCTTGAGAATTTTTCATACGACCTATTGACAAAATGAACAAGAAAATCAAGCGATTACTATTGGAAAACATCATTTTTTCGATGGCTTATATAGTCGGAATGTGGTTGAAAAATAAGGTAGTTTCGACTGTTTCATTTTAGTCGGAATATTGTCAGAAAAATATTTCCGACTACTGTAGTCGGAAACGTAGTCGGCAATTTAATAAATATTTACTTAATAATTATAAATATTCAGACTACTCTAGTCAAAAATTTACTAAATAATTATAAATCGTCTGACTGCGGTAGTCAAAAATTTAATAAATAATTATTTAATAATTATAATTATTCGGACTACTGTAGTCGGAAATTTAATAAATAATTATTTACTAATTATAATTATTCCGACTATTGTAGTCGAAATATTAATATATATTATTTAATAATTATTGTTCCGACTACTTTAACCAGAATTTTAATAAAAATATTCACCCAACAATTATATAATTAAATCTTGCATTAGCTTACACTGCTCTCAGATAAACAACATAACTAATGTATTTTTCACAATAGGATCAAATACGATAAATTTATAAATACAACCACTTTAAAACGTCCAAAACAAACATCAAATCAAATAGTTTAAACATCTAAATGTCACAACAAAAAATAAGAACAATAAATACAATCTAATTATCATCAGATTCCCTATCTTCCTCATCATGAAATACTTGAGGCATGTGCTTCTTAACCAACTCCTCAAATTTAGCAAACTTGGCATCGTTAGCTGCACATTACTGCATCAATTTCACAATTTATTTTTTCATCGCTTCCATTTCTTTCATACTTTGCAAAGTAGAAAAGGAACTGAGAAACAACGAAGGACTACTTGAGGATTGGAGAACCCTATCCCGTAGGTTCTACCTTTCTTTGGACCACCTACCGCAACTGTCCACATATTAGTCATATCTGCAGGTGATGGTTGGACTATGGTACCATCCTCTAAAGTAGGTTGTGCCAATCTTCTATGTTTTTTTGAAATTCTTCCTGAAAGAAAAATTATTTGTCAGTATGTAAACAAGCAAAGTTGGGTAATAATAAAACAATGTATGTAAAAATTATTATCTTACATATGCATCTTAGCACGTGTTTCGACCCAATCTCCTCTTGTACCATCCTTCATTTTCTTTCTATGCGTCTCTTCGTAGACCTCAATAAAATTGGGCTCAAAAATTTTTACTCAACATTAAAGGTAAAGCTGAGTACTGGTACGACTGCTATGTTTCGGAACAAGGAGGATTTCCATTACTATCACTTCTCTATCCTTATCAAGTGCTAGTCACCCTTGAAATATACAGGATTAGACTGAATAAAACCAGCAGATGCAACCTCAGACACCATGGCCAAACAAGACGGCTGATCATGTGTCGTATTACAAACATGGGTTGTTAAGGAAATTGTTGGGCTAGAAGTGCCATTGATGCCTAGATTGAAATTAATCCAACTGAACCCACAATATCAGCTAAGGAAAGAAGCATATAGAGAGCTCTAGTAAAAGGGGAGGATTTTGTTTTGGGTAAATTATTTTGATGCGAAATATTTATACACCTCATTTATGTCAAAACAACACCTTACCCCACCCACTCCGATAAAGAGTCTAACGATGAAACACTAGACAAAACAATATTCTACATGCAAGGAGAGATTCCAAGATATCTCATCTCTCTGTTTGACTTCATAAGCAGAGAAAATATTTACTCTTTTAACTTCTTACTAGTATTTTCTCCTTCTATTAAAGAATGTACTTTGATCGAGATTCTAACATTAACTTATGAGCTAAGAAAATAGAAAGAGATAATACATGTATTATCTGAATTCAAGCAGATCAAACTACCCCAGCAAGGCTATTTCTTTTCGATAGACAACAAAATAAAGAGTTACTCAAACTAGCAAATTATTATAAATTAACCCTTTATGTGTTCATGTAGCCTTAACAGATACTTCAACATAATTCTAATTCAGAAATTAGAGCTTGAATCAACAAATTTAGATTAGAATAATAGAAGCTAATTATCTGTTTATTTACTATATTTTGTAATTATCTGGTTCATGTGAGGTTGAACATCTTTTTTCTTTTTTTGAAATTTCAGTAGCTGGAAGGACATGAAGATAGAATAGCATGGCCCTACTGCTATTTCTTTTCTTTCTTAAAAGCTAGTACTAGTAATAAAGCAAAAGCAAGAAAGTTATCCAGCAATAAGTCTATTGGCATCTTAGATGATCACATTATCCCTACTTCTATATGTCCAACCTGGAAACTCTACGAAAGCCCCTTCTATAATTCGCGAAATAAACAACACAACCCCACTCTTCAAGAAGAAACCAACCACATTGCTCTCTGAATTCATCACAACAATAAGCAAATAAAGACTTATTGTAAATCAGGTACCCGCGTACATATATCTGTAAACCCAATTGGAAGGGTGTTAATACCGCACCACTGGTAAGGACAAGCTGTAAGTGACCCTCATCTGACAGTGTCCCCAAAAGAAAATACTGGGGCCCTCATTTAACAGTGCTTATCCACCTCATCAACCCTCATCTGACAGCGTTGATGTCTTAACCTATGCTGGCTACATAGTTCTGAAATGCAAGGATGACTTTTAAGAATCACACCCTCATATGACAGTGTGTGTTCCCATCCTTGGGTTCACTCGGTGCTAATTTCTAGTCTCATCTGAATAGACACTGAACATGGATTACTGAACTGAACTGGACTGAATTACTAAGTTCCGTTGACTGACGGAATAGTACTGAGATTACTGTATTACTGAGTTTTCCTGAGTCACATGACTGACTGAGTTCTATGGATCATGGCTTGACTGAGGATATCGTGAAAATATGACACTAAAGCTAGGCATACAACTATATATTTTTTGGGTACAAGTACCCCCAAGACTCGATGGAATAAAACTAACAAGGAATGACATTCTTGAATACATGGCTAACATCAACAATATATAATCCATTGACTAAGATATTTTATCAAACATTTGACATACATAACTTATACATGAATGGGGTTTTCATAATATCATACTAGTATGGCATTTTTCCTTCACATAGGCATTTAATCAAACATGTGGGGAGCATGCTTTGGTTATATAATCATCAACACATGTAATAATCAAGGATACATCAATGAACTTGTAAATTGAAGGGGGTTTATCATGATTATTAAGCAAATCATCACATACTAGGGTCAATCATTAGAATATGTAATTTAAAACATGAATCAAAACCACACAACATCATGAACATGAATTTTAATTCAATTTGAATCATGAACATTCATAAATACCCAAATCTTGGATTTTGAAAAGAGATTTTTAAGCTTCATGGGTGAGAGAGACCCATGAATCGAAGTTCTTGATGTTGTTCAATAGAATGCAAATAAAATGTTTAGTCACCATGAACAAATTCATAAGTGAAAAAGACCTAAAAACTACATGACTTCTATAAGAGCAAAAAGGAAACAAATAAATAGTTTTGGGTGTTAAGATCTGTGTGAATATTAATTGCTAGATAGATTTATAGCTAATTTCAGTATAATCTACTTAAGCAGATTCTAAATCTTAATTAATGGTATATATTTGCAATACAAAGGCACAATTCAAGTGTTAATCTTTCGTATAAGCAGGATTCTAAATCATAACCCAAAACAAACTCACATCCAAACCAATCATATACTCGATAGTTCCTAAATGAGTGATACATTGTTATCAAACTAAATTTTCTACTATTACTTCACTAATTTCTTTTATTGTTAATATAATACATAAGTCGAAATTAATACTTTAAACTCTGTTACCCAGTCAAATACCATCACAAATATTAAAATGAGACAGATTGTGAGGGATTGTAGCCTGCAATGACTTCTTTTCAAGTTATTTTTGGTTCCTAGCTAGTCTCTTTTGCAATACCTTCAATCATCATAATGTGGTGGCAAACTATGGAAGAAAGTGGGTATTTTGATGTCTAAATATGGTGAGTGTGTGTATGTGTGAGAGAGAGAAAGAGAAAGAGAAAGAGAGAGAGATCATACCGCCACTGGAGTTTCGATTAAGGAAGGCAACCACTGCTGCTTCAATGGAGTAAGCCCTAATTTAGTAAGTCCTAATGAAGAGACAGTGAAGTGAAAAAGGAATGAAACTGTCATGACCCGAACGAGGGCCTGACTGTGACGAACAATCCGAACCATGAATGCCCAGAACACCCTTCTCTATCTGGTAATCATGCACAAAATTCATATAATAAAAGAAGATGAGGAAACATAATCTGCTAGGGAAACATGGTCAATTCTGAATTCAACAAAAGTATGGAAACTATAAATCAACTACATCTAAATAACATCTGACTCAGTCTGCGAAATCTCTACTACATGAAAAACTGACAACTGTCTGAAACTGGGACAAGGACTCCAGTAGACCAAAATTGAAATAAGTGACATAATCTGAAAAGACAGGCCTTCTGGAATAGAAAAGGCTCACCACTGAATAATTTGATCAGCTGTCTGAATTATCTACTGCTTATCTGGACCCCTAGACCTAGTCTCAGAACTTGAGAGGTAGGGGGAAGGGGGGGTCAATACAGATGTACTGGTACGTAGAGCATATTCAAAATAATCATTTATTATTCAACATAAGCAGTTTAAAACAGTCCATAAGGATATCATATAGTAAGAATTCACATGGGCATTTTAAAGACTCTGTAAAAATTATCTCAACTCTGAGAAATCTGTGTTACTTCTGCGCTAGATGGTATACCCTACAACTCTGAAAAATTCTATGGGCTATATGAAAACTGCCATTAACTCGGCAGCGAAGCCCCCAACCCAAGTGTGTCGCAAGGGTCGGAGTCACTGAATCTACTACGCCACACGACCGTCGCCAGCGTACAATAATAATCTACCCATATCGGCAAATACGATTTCAGGCTAAGAGTTGCTTGAACTCGCGCCTTCTTCGGGTAGCCACCTAACCCTCTTTAAGCCCCTTTTTAAAACTCTATCAAAACATACAGTCTCTTAAAATATACTCTAAAAACATGATCTGAAAACATAATCTGTTATGGCATAAATACATATGGTATCGTCATACTATTGACTTGCAAGTCACATCTCTGAGCCATTATTAGTCTATCGTAAATCTCTATTTTCAAACCACAAGTTTTGGGACCACCATTTCAATAATTCAATTCAAAGAAACTCTTTCTCAAACCTCATGTAAACACATGCAAGGAACTCATCTTTGTCAAGCATTTCAGTAGTACAGTACCAGGTGGTCATGTCAAAGTTCTCAATTCACATGCAATTCTTTCTCATAAACACAAGAACACATTTATATCAAGAAAAACCCTCTCAACAATTTCAAATCATGCTCAAATGCTATAATATTGCGAAAACATCTTTCAAATCACAAAACCATAATCTTTAATTCAATACATGAGAGGGAGTTCATAATTTATGCTCTCAACGATCTTAAATCTCAAATTCTATACATATACGTATACATGTAAATCAATTTAGGGGATAGGACCACAAGGTCAAAACAATAGTAACATTAAAACATTCGGAGTACATAATTTAGAACATAGATTCCAAAACCCCTTTGAAATTTATGCATAAAATCTAAAAATCATGCTCTAATGGTTTTAAGCCCATGTAGTTTTTTAGGATAAACCCCACATACCTCTATCTAGAAATTTAAAGGATGTTTTTTGATGCCCACGGCTTGGGAATTCCAATTCTTCAATTTGTTTTTAAAAACCCACGGTTGAATCTTGATTTATTTAGATCATCAATATGGAACCCTAGAGAGTGTTCTTGAATATTTTTGGTGAATGTATGAGTAATATGCTCAATTGGGGTTGAAATATCGTATTTGGACTGATAAGGGTGTGGAAAAATACCCAATATACCCTTAATGAGACCGGTATTAAAATATAATTGGGAGCCCGATTTCATGGGCCACTGCGATGCGCCACTATCGTGGTGGCTCATTAAAAATTGATGAATGGGAATTTGGCCCACTCCGCGATGCGCCACGATCGCGGAGTCCCATTGAAAATTGACCATCGTCATTTACACCCTCTCCACGACGTGTCAAGAATAGGAATGATGGTGTTTTATGACTAGGACTTAAATTAACCATAACTCCTTCACCAAGTGTCTGTTTTGGACGCATCTTTTGTCGACGGAAAACTTATTCAATCATTTACGAAATGAAAAGTTGAAATCTAAGGGATTTCATTGGAAAAAAGTATAAATCATTCTAGAAGCCAATGCTTGATATTTTAGGGATAAAATTTAGCTAAGGAAAACTTTGGGGCGTTACAATATCCCCCCCCTTGAGAACATTCGTCCCCTAATGTTGACGCGGGATACAAACAAGTATAATTTCAAGCATACTAAGGAATAGAAAGAATAATGCAAGGATTGTACCTTCTATTTCGTCATCCATTGGATAAAAAAGGTTAAGGTATCTAGCTCTCATGTCAAATTTTGATTCCCAAGTCGCTTCTTTAATTTTTTGGTTTCTCCTCTTCTTCATAGGATAAGGAGTCTGTCACTTTGATTTCTTCGACAGGCGATACTAAATAATGGTCTCCAATACACTTCTTCAACATAGATATATGAAATACCAGATGAACCGAACCCAAACTAGCTGGCAATTCTAACTCATACGCAACTCCACCTATCCTTCTCACAATATGATATGGTCCTATATAGTGAGGACTGAGCTTACCTTTCTTCCCGAATCGCATGATTCCCTTCATGGGAGAAACCTTGAGAAACACCCAATCTCCAACCTTAAACTCTATATCTCTTTTCCTAACATCGGCGTAGGACTTCTGACGACTCTGAGCTGTCTTAAGTCATTCTCTAATGACTTTCACATCCTCTATTGCCTGATGAACAAGATCAGGCCCAAATATCTGCGTCTCACCTACTTCATACCATCCTATCAGGGACCTACATCTTCTCCCATACAATACCTCAAAAGGTGCCATCTTAATATTGGAATGGAAACTATTATTATATGTGAACTCTATCAATGGCAAGTGCTCTACCCTACTACCTTTAAAATCAATCACGCAGGCCCTCAATATATCCTCAAGGGTTTGGATGGTGCGCTCAGCTTGCCCATCTGTCTGAGCGTAGAAAGTCATGCTCAAACTTACTTGGGTACCTAAACCCTTTTGAAACGATCTCCAAATCTGTGAAGAAAACTGTATACCTTTGTCAGATATGATGGACATAGGTGTCCCATGCAAATGAACTATTTCTGCAATGAATATCTTGGCATAATTCTCTCCCGAATAATTTATCCTGACAGGTAGAAAGTGAGCTGACTTGGTCAACCTATCTACAATCACCCAAATGGAATCGTACTAGTTTCAGGACCTCAAAAGTGTTTTAAAAGAGTAGATATCTGTTAATAAGAATATAAAAGCCCAAGCATAAAAAAGAGTAGATCAGCCTTCAGTAGTACTTATTTATCTGAATAAACATTTATAAATCAGAAGAAAACTCAGTTATAAGAAGTAGAAGAAACATCAAACTAATCTAAAAAATGTAATAGTGAAGACAATGCCAGCTCCAAATTATTGTCTCATACTAATAACAAGTAATCTGGACATTGTTGCACTGAATCAAGGACAGATCTTCTAGTAGCGCATTACGTTACTTTTAGTTTTCATCATGTTATATTATGCTTTGTGCCTTTACGAAACTTTTGTCAAATGCCAATGAACTCTTAATAAGAAACTGGATGTACAATGTTCAGTATGATTATATAGGTACACCATTCAAAAGGAGAGGGTGCATGGTAGAAATTAAATCAATAGAACTATAAGAAAGCAGAAAACTATATGGTCATAGTCAATAAGGCCAGCGCTCTCATTGAGTCTGTATGGCACTGTCTCAAAGAATATAGAGACTGCAGATATCTTCTTCGTATCAGTCTATGATAATTAAACATAACATAAGACAACCCTATATTAATGTAATTAACATTAAACCATACAATAATTGTACTAGAAAGAAGAAATCAAGCTTTTCCAAGAAATAAGCCAACTTTAACTCCAGATATGTACAACATGTATGACAAAAGGCAAAGGCAAAGCTATCTCTTGAGAAGTCCATATTAATCATCTCCCACTTCCACAAAGGAAAAGCTATCTCTTGAGAAGAACCACCTGGCCTCAAATGTTCCACTTTAACTTGTTGACAATTCAAACACTTGGCAACATAGTTAGCCATATCACGCTTCATATTATTCCACCAATAAATGGTTTCAAATCCTGATACATCTTAGTAGAGCCAGGGTGAACAACATACCTCTACATGTGAGCTTTATTAAGGATTCTCTTCCTCAAACTATCTACATCTAGCACACACAATCTACCCTGGTATCTCAAAATACCATCACCACCAATTTCAAAAGACAATACCTTTTGTTGACCCATATCTTTCTTGATTTACATCAAGATGGGATCTTTAACCTATTTATCTTTGACTTCTGCACAAAGAAAAGATTTAGCTATCTCATAAACAACCACTCCTCCGTTCTCAAAATCTAAAAGTCGCATTCTTAGATTTGCAAGTCGGTGAATATCCTTCACCATCTCCCTTTTTTCTTTCCTCACATGAGAAATACTGCCTATAGATAACCTGCTGAGGGCGTCGGCTACCATATTCGCCTTGCCTGAATGATAGTACAGGCTTATGTCATAGTCTTTTAAAAGTTCAAACCACTACCTTTGCCTGAGATTCAATTCTTTCTGCGAGAAAACATACTGTAAACTCTTGTGGTCAGTAAATATATCAACGTATACCCCATACAAATAGTGCCTCCAGATCTTAAGTGCAAAAACTATAGCTGCTAACTCCAAGTCATGAGTAGGGTAGTTTCGCTCATGCACCGTCAACTGCCTAGATGCATAAGCCACTACCTTACCGTGCTGCATAAGAACACACCCAAGTCCCACTCGGGGTGCATCACAGTATACTAAAAAACCTTCTGTACCCTCCGAAAGAGTCAGAACATGAGCAGTAGTCAACTTGTCTTTCAACTTCTCAAAACTATTCTCACAAAAGTCAGACCACAAAAATGTCACCTTTTGTTGAGTCAACTTAGTAAGTGGTGCAGCTATGGAAGAAAAACTCTCGACGAATCTTCTGTAATAACCCGCCAAACCCAAGAAGCTTTGAATGTCGGTTGGAGTCCTGGGTCTGGGCCATTTTCTCATTGCCTCAATCTTTAGGGGATCAACCTTTATCCCCTCACTAGACACAATATGCCCCAAGAACGCAATAACATTCAACCAAAATTCACACTTGAAAAATTTTGCATACAACTTATGATCTTTAAGGGTCTGAAGGATGATTCAGAGGTGACTAGCATGGTCCTCCTCGCTCTTAGAATATACCAAAATGTCATCAATGAATACAATGACAAATAGATCCAGAAACTGACGGAAAACCCTATTTATTAGATCCATGAAAGCTGCAGGGGCGTTAGTCAACCCGAAGGACATGACTAAGAATTCATAATGGTCGTATCTGGCTTGGAAAATTGTTTTAGGAATATCTGACTCTCTAACTTTCAACTAGTGATATCCCGAACGAAGGTCTATCTTTGAAAAACATTTAGCACCCTGAACTTGATCAAAAAGATCAGCAATCCTAGGAAGGAAATATTTATTTTTAATCGTAACCTTATTCAAGTGGTGGTAATCTATGCACATACGAAGGGAACCGTCTTTCTTTTGCACGAAAAGTACAGGTACACCCCAGGGAGACACAATGAGGCGGATAAAACCTTTATTTAGAATATCTGCTAGCTGTTCTTTCAACTCTTTTAGCTCTGCAGGAGCTATCCTATATGGCAGAATAGAAATAGGATGGGTATCTGACAATAAATTAATACCAAAATCTATCTCTCTATCAGGTGGTATTCCTAGGAGATCATCTAAAAAGACTTTTGGGAATTTATTCTCTACGGGGACAGACTGAAGAGGGAGACTTTCAGCACTAGAATCTTTAACTCAAATAAGATGATACAGACAACCTTTGGAAATAAGTTTACGGGCCCTGAGGTAAAATATGAAGTGCCCTCTAGGTGTTAGAGAATGTCCCTCCCATTCTATCACAGACTTATTCGGAAAAGAAAATGTGACTCTTGGGGTCCTACAATTCAAGGTAGCATAGCACGAATGGAGCCAGTCCATCCCTAAGATGGCATCAAAATCAACCATATTAAGTTCTATGAGATCTTCCTCAGTATTCTGGCTGAAAATAGACACAACACAATTTCTATACACCCTCCTAGCCACAACAGAATCTCCCACCGTGGTGGAAACCAAAAAAGGTTCAGCAATCACATCAGTCTCAAACCCAAAACCAACAGCCACGTGTGGGGTCACATAAGACAAGGTAGACCCGAGATCAAGTAATACATACACATCACGATAAAAGATTTGCAACGTACTAGTGACTATATCTGGTGAGGCCTCTTCCTACTGGCGGTTGGTCAAAGCATACAACCGGTTTCGTCTGTTTTCGGCAGCTGAAGTGGCACCCTTCTAAGGTGGCGGTGCAGATGAATTCACCTGCGACTTGGCTCCTCCAACATTACTCTTTGCTGCTGGATAGTCTATCTGGATATGGCCTGGCTGGCCGCATGGAGAACACACCAAAGCGCCAAACTGACATCTCCCTGGATGATTTCTCCCGCATCTCCCACAGTGCGGATAGGACCGAAAGGTCTGGGCTACACTTCCCTGCGACTGCGTACCCTGTATCTTCGACCCCTAACTAAACTAAAAAATTTGGGTGCGCTACTCAACTGTGGGTCTGGACACTGGAGCACTAGCAACCGACTATGCATTACCCCAATTCTTTTTATTTTGCCATTTGCAGCTCTAATTACCGCTCTGCTGCTGACTATGACTCTGGTCTGTCATTTAGGCTCTCTTTGCCAGCCTGTCCTTTTCCTTAGATTCGGCTATCTTCTTCTTATTATTATTCTCCTCAACTTGCTGCATGTGGACTGATAGTCTAGCAAATTCCATATCCCTGTTCAGCATAGCTCCCTGACACTCAAGCATCAGATCATCTGAAAGGTCGGAATCAAACTTCCTTATTCGGGCCCTCATACTACTCGTCATCTCAGGAGCATAACGAGCGGGATGGTTTAACTTTAAAGTATACTCCTGAACACTCATCTTACCCTGCTTAAGGTTCATGAACTCCTCTGCTTTCGCTTCTCTCAGCTCCAGAGGAAAGAATCGGTCAAGAAAATCTTCCACGAACTCGTCCCAAATTGTGGGCTCAGCACTATCACCCTTCGCATCTTCCCATTAGTTGTACCATTAGTTCGCTACATCCTTTAGCTGGTATGCTGCTAGCTCAACACCCTCCACCTGATCAACATGCATTACTTTGAAAATCTTCTCCATTTCGTCTAAGAAAAACTTCGGGGCATTATAGAAACACTATAGTTTAATACTTTATAATCTTCCGATCACTACAGTCGAGTAACAGTTGAATATATTTAATCATTCAATATTCCGACTAAAGTAGTCGAATACATTTACTATATTTACAGAGAAGCTTTTTGTAATGTATTTAGTAATATTTTTATTTTATTATTAAATATTCTGACTAAAGTAGTCAGAAATCTAATTAATAATATATTTAACTAATTATTAATTTTTTGTATAAGGATATGATTATATATTAACTCATATATTTATTTAGTTATTAGTATTTCCAACTACAGCAGTCAGAAATATATATTTAATAATTTATTTTACTTATTTTTAAATTCCATATAAGGGTCTGATTATACATTCAGTAATATATTTATTTAATTATTTATATTTCCGACTACAATGGTCGGATACAGATTTAATTAATTATTAATTTTACTTAGTTATTAGTATTTTCGGCTACAGTAGTTGGAAATATATATTTGATAATTTATTTACTTATTTTTTAAATTTTGTCTAAGGGACTGGTTATACATTCAGTAATATATTTATTTAATTATTTACATTTTCGACTACAGTGGTCGGATATATATTTAATTAATTATTAATTTTATTTAGTTGTTAGTATTTCTGACTACAGGAGTTGAAAATATATATTTAATAATTTATTTAAATAATTATTTAATTTTCGTATAAGGTACTAATTATATATTTAGTATTATATTTATTTAATTATTTATATTTCCGACGACAGTGATCGGATAAATATTAAATTAATTATCAATTTTATTTATTTGTTATTATTTACTACTACAGTAGTCGGAAGCATATATTTAATAATTTATTTAAATAAATAATTTATTTAATCATTTATATTTTCGACTACAATAGTAGGAATATATATTTTTCAGAATTTATTGCCAAATATTCTGACTGTTTTTGTCACAAATAGTATTGGAAAAATATTTTGCAAAAAAAAAAAAAAGATTTTCGACTGAAGTAGTCGAAAATTTCTGGCTACTTTTTTCAGTTAGAATTTTTCAGTCGAAAAATAGCGAATTTCTGATAGTGATGATATAATTGACCTTTTCGTACAGAACAAGAAAATCAAATGATTGATACAATGAACTTTTTTCAGTATGAATTCGTACCGTATGATTTATAAGAAATTATAAATGTAGAAAAGGATAAAATTCCTACTGATAAAGGAATTTTTAAAAATAATAGGCTCCATGAGCTCACATAAATAACGTTCACCATAATAGTCAAAAAGGTCAGTTTGCCACTCTGAATTCTCTTGCTGTTCAGTTTTTGAGGCATTCAACGTCTGTTAGATTTCAAATGTTTGTTTATAAAATATCCTCCATATTATTTGGTAGAAAAAAAAATTGAAGGACCTGAAGAGTGTTTTTGTCATTTTCATCTTGTTATTCAGGAACAACTAATCTCGATATTCTCGCAAGCATAACTTATGCCAATATCAATTATTAATATTAGTATAACTTATCCTAGGATTAGTATATAACTAAACAAGGGATAAGACAATACCAAAGGTTTATCCCAAAACCATCTATGTTTGCCTGCATAGTCCTTTGGCTTGTGAACTAAGTTATCCCAAGCTTATAGCCACGTGTTAATGATTCTTGAACAAATCTATCCACTTGAAAGATAGAATAAAAATGGGCTTGAGTCATCGCTAGCCACTTAAACTTATCCCAAAATTTCACTTAAACCCCTCAACTTAGGCCTGTACCTGTTAGGCTCCTAACCCACTTGAAATTTGATCCATCTAGGCCTTCTTTTGTCATGCCTCATCAAATCTCCTCTGCGTGTTATCAAACGCAACTGACGTGGAAAGTTAGTCCATTCAATATTTTTCATGTGGATTAAATACATTCATGTCTTTTTTTTAATAATGTTAAACCAACTTTGTTTTTTTTTTACAGTATTTTGATGTAAATTTTTTAATTTATTGATCCGCTCAACTCTTTTTGAATGCTTTGATTAAAATATTTTCTTAATCTTTTCACTTGGGTTCTTGAAAATTTGATTGTTAGTGAAATTATTTTTTTTTCATTTAGCAGCTTTGATTTTCCAATGAGAGCAGCAACAATATAATTTCTAGTTTTAATTTTTCGACGAGACTCGTCGGAAAACGCACACATCAAAAAATTTCATCGAAAAGATCCTCCGACCAACCACCAATCATCTCTAATCCGGCTCACAAAACTTCGATTCATGCAAAATCAAATCATTTTCGATAAAACTCCACCGATAAAATGTCAATGCCATG
Organism: Capsicum baccatum var. pendulum; assembly: GCA_030864225.1. Lineage (NCBI taxonomy): Eukaryota > Viridiplantae > Streptophyta > Magnoliopsida > Solanales > Solanaceae > Capsicum > Capsicum baccatum. Next base: position 109,635,509 of record CM061560.1, read on the forward strand.
ACCGCCACTCCTAAATCCGACGATTTCGACAGTCAGCTTAACAACAACACCAAGAACACACAACATAGAATAACGATGATTCCGGCAGTCTACCTAACAACAACACCAAGAACCACAACATAGAAAAAATAAAAAGGATTAAAATTGTTAAGAATTTTCTTTTTTTAAAAAAGAAAGAAAGAGAGGAGGTTATAAAGGTGAAGAAGATGCCGCCGGCTAGGGGAGGGAAGATGGAGTGGGTTTGCTTTTCTTTCTTTTATTTTTTTAATTAAGAAATTGCAATTATTAAAATTATATTAATGAAAATAAATTTAAGTGTAAATGTTTAATAAAAATAAAAATAAAATATTATTTAGTACTTAATTCACGCGCTTAAAGGTGAAATACACTCTCCTTGCCAAATTAACATTTTATGCCTGATAGGTATCAATTTTAAGAACTTGAGGTGTCTGATAGGTACAAACCTTTGTTGATGGATGATAGGTACAAGCCTTTGTTGAAGGATTTAAGTGAATTTCCAGGACAACTTAAAGGGGCTATGAATGACTTAAGCCAATAAAAATAATATCAAATTTGATACGATAATGTGAGATATCCAAAATTAAAGTTACACTTTATCTAGTTGAAGGTATAAATTTAATTTTATATATACTTAATTTGACATTTAGTAGAATGTAGTGTTCCAGAGTGACACTATTTCTTTTATAGTTTTTCCAAAAATGAAGTTATTTTATGCATAGTCATACTGGTTATAAGTCCAGACCCTTGCAGTAGCATTTTATCTTAAATATGTTGGACAGGTGGACTTAACTGGAGGCTATTATGATGCTGGAGATAATGTGAAGTTCAATTTTCCAATGGCATATACTACCACAATGCTCTCCTGGAACACACTTGAGTATGGCAAGAGAATGGGCCCCCAATTACAAAATGCACGGGCCGCAATCCGTTGGGCAACGGATTACTTCCTAAAATGTGCGAATGCTGCTCCCAACAAGCTTTTCGTTGGTGTTGGTGAACCAAATGCTGATCATAAGTGTTGGGAAAGGCCCGAAGATATGGACACTGTTCGAAGCGTCTATTATGTCTCTCCCAGTAATCCTGGCTCTGATGTGGCTGGAGAAATGGCGGCTGCTTTAGCAGCTGCCTCATTGGTTTTTCGGTCTGTTGATCTAGTGTACTCGAAAAAGCTACTGGGAAATGCAGTTAAAGTGTTCAGGTTTGCAGTTCAATACAGAGGCTCTTATAGTGATTCACTAGGCTCTGCAGCTTGCCCATTCTATTGCTCATACTCTAGTTATAAGGTATGTATAATAGTAAGCTAACCTTATTATTGGGCATACTTTATGACTCGGAACATTTTTCAAAAATAACGCAAGGCCTACTATTAACTGGTATTCTGGCCCAATAATTTTGATGCGTAACTCAATCTTATCACTTAGTTTGAATTAGGTTACTGCAATTAAATTGGGTTAATTAACTTTGTAGGATGAGCTATACTGGGGAGCAGCATGGCTATTGAGAGCAACAAATGACATTTCATACTTACACTTTATAAACACCTTGGGAGCCAATGATGTACCAGATTTATTCAGCTGGGACAACAAATATGCTGGTGCTCATATTCTTATGGCAAGGGTACATACGTTACATTTACTTCTATGGTTTTCATTAAATTTTCTTCCTTTAGTCTTCGTGTTAGTATTATTGATATATACATATCCCTAAAAAGGTGCTAATAATGTAGATAAGCGTGGTTGGAAATGACAATAGATTTGATTCATTTAGACAACATGCTGAAGACTTTGTATGTAAAATACTACCCAACTCACCTTATACAAGCACCCAATATACAAAAGGTGATACCGAACATTTTGTTGGTTTTATTTTTTTAGTGTTTTTGGAGACATTCGTCTTACTTATATTATTTTTATCTACTATTACAGGGGGCTTAATTTACAAGCTACCTGAAGAAAACCTTCAATATGTGACATCCATTACCTCTCTGCTCACCACTTATGCCAAATACATGGCAAGTAAAAAACATACTTTCAACTGTGGAAGCCTCTTGGTCTCAGAAAAGACTATTAGAATCCTTGCAAAAAGACAGGTAAATCCTTTATCTCACATAATAGACTCAACTCATAGAGTACTATATATAAAATGTTATCATAGAGTACTATATATAAAATGTTATTTCACGTCTTACAAATTAATGATGTAAAAAATTTACTATCATAATTTGAACAAGTTATGTACCATGTATTTCACAATTTGTTACGATTGCTTAGTGTGATAATTTTTTAATTGTAGGTGGACTATATCTTGGGGAACAATCCAATGAAAATGTCATACATGGTTGGGTATGGCTTAAACTACCCTCGAAGAGTTCACCACAGAGGATCATCTTTACCTTCATTGGAAATGCATCCACAATCATTTGGTTGTGATGGTGGATTTCAACCATTCTACTATACAGCAAATGCTAACCCTAACATATTAGTTGGAGCCATTGTTGGAGGTCCTAATCAAAATGATTTCTACCCAGATGAACGTACAGATTATAGTCATTCAGAGCCTGCTACTTATATTAATGCTGCCATTGTTGGACCTTTAGCATACTTTGATAGTTCCAACCATTAGGGAAAAATAATGCATTATGGGTATATTTTATTTTTAAAACAGTAAATATATCCGTTGGATTCTAGTCCAAAAGCATATGGACATGTGCCATCAAAAATTGGTGCTTACATTTGGATACTTTATAACATATATTTATCGGTTGAACTACATGTTTTCCTTTCCAAATACCCCTTTTGAAATTATTTTCTTTTCTAGTTTTGGGTAGCCTAGTATGCACCATGAAAGCAAATAGGAACTTAAATCAATACACTTTTTGCAAAAAAGACGGTTGAATCTCATGCCACTTGTATCTCAACTGCAGATGTTAAGTGATTTATTTACGTAGGCAAAGCAAACAAGTAATACAGTAGTATTATTAAGGGCAAATGATAGAAATATAAGAGGTTTGACCCTAATTACCAGGCATATCTTAAGTTTCTAAAATAATTATAATATATATCAAAGTAATTACCGAAATACACAAGCCAAAATTTGCGTGTATACGGACCAAAATTGCGTGTATCTAGACCTCTTTTTCTTGTCTAACAAAATAGATTTGAGAGAGGGCAGACAGCAGTGGCGTTGGTTGGTGTTTGTTGGGTTTATTTTGTTTGACTGAGCTATAATACCTCATCGGAAATGGTCAGAATGGAGAGGGAGGAGGGTGGTGGACAAGTGTATTATTGGAGAGGAGGAAGTTGTTGGAGCTTGGAGCTTATACTTCACCGGAGTGGAGAGATGACCTGAACAGAGTGAGATACGTTTTGTCGGGGCTTCATGGTGGTTAGCTGTCATTCATCTACAATGAAAAAGAAGAAAGAAGGAGTTGTTGGTTTTGGTTGTTTGTTCTCTAAAAAAGTGGAGCAAAAAGGGAAATTGACGGTTGTTTATGATATTGGTGGTTGCCATGACTCAAAACGTGAGGTCACGATGGAACTAGACCAACCTTAGTAGATAGGCCAATTGCCCAACAAGGAAGAAAATCAAAAAGTAGCTAAAAGCAGGAATAAACGATCCTTCTAGAATGAAGTTAGGGAAACACGTGTACAAACATTGCAGAAGTCTGAAACAAATACCATAAAACCCCTAACATCTGGTGTCATACGTGTAGAGCATCTAAATACAACTCTGAAAATGCTAAAATACAAATATTTGTCTCTGGAAACAAGTAAAGACTTCTAGATAAATAAGAGGAGGTTTGGAGCATGCCAGTACCTCTATCACCGAACTCTTATAAGCACGAACAGCTACTGCACCTCGTACTCATACTAGGATCTGCACTGAAAGAGCACAAAAGAGTGAGTATGGTCTATATATACTGAATAGGTATCATAGGCCAACTGAGCAAAACAGGAATAATACAATTAAAGAAATACTATGAGCACATCACCTACAAATAGAAGAGTTTCCTAATTATAGTCACACCTTTTTCACTAGCAGTTCTAATGTATAAACGAAATCAAATAGAAGCAAGCATTCACGAAGGTACATAGAAATTGATTTCTTGTCAATAAACACATGAAAGAAACACAGAAAATGCATATGCAATGAATGATGAAGTGAATAGTTTGAAAGTCATTGCATGACGTTATATATACGCCTATTGAGCCTTAATGCTCCCAAAATAGGACTCATGGTGGGTTCATAATCCGTATACTAAATCTCAAGCCACCTCTCCAGCTCGTGTTCATGGATCAAGGTTTTTACAAAAATATCTTACTTTTTTCAAAAAAATATTCCTCGATGGTATCGATATCTCATGAATGTATATGTATGAAATGAGGATATAATGTTCACAATCAAATCAGTATGAAGATAAAAATCCCATTTAGTATGTGTATAAGTGAGCCTAGAAATCATCTCAATATGTTAATATTTCATGATTTCCATTCTAGTTTGGCCCGATTGGAATAAATATGTATGTAAGACATCATTAATATCATATCAACCCATAACTTGGTATTTTCTATGATGATAAAGGCAAAAACTGATCCATAAGGTCTATAATATCTATTCAAGTCCGCACATGGGCATCATATTAAGACTAAAGGCATTTCAATGAACAAATAAGGGAAATGATGTCAAATAAAGCCCCGTCACGGATAGGACACATTATATGAAATCACAAGTCAACACTAATAAGAATATAAGCCCCACACGGGTACACAACAATAATAAAATCTCAAAATACAATTCCCATAGTTATTTTCCTAAACCCATGTCATGACCCAAGACTACCCTCTAGTCGTAACACGTTGCTTAGAACCATAAGTGATCCCAAGCTAACCCACGAACTTGGCATGATACTTGAGCAATTGATTTAGAATAAATAAAATAGCTAAATTTGTTGTGCAAAAACATAATCAGGACATAATTTGGATAAATAAAATACTGATAAAGTTTACAATTTGATAAAACTGAAAAGAGAACTGAATTTACATTTTATGACTTTGACTGACTATCTATGAAGCCTCTACTCTAATGACTATAGATAGACGGGACATGCCTCCAATCACCACTAACCAATACACATGAATAATCAAAATAAAGTACAGAAACTACAACTAACTGGAGTCCCCAAAATAGGAGAACTCATCACCTGTCGGCTGGAAGTGATAACTGTCTGATTCTAATGTGTAGGCTACAACTGGTACCTATATTATGAGCTAATGTAGCACATAGACATATATGTGGATCAGTACTTTGGAATGTACTGTGTAAGTGGGGATAAATGCAATACATAAAACTGAATAGGTACATAATCTTAAAAATATGCAAGCTAAGTTCTAGTTGACTCACTAAGAGACTGAGATAAATTGAAAACTAAAGTATCTTAAACATGAGTAAGAAACATAATCTAATAAGCTGGTGAATCACTACACTTAGTTTTTAAAAATCTTTACTTTTGTAGAATAAGTAAACTGAAGTTGGGAAGCGGTAAAACATGAATACTGTATGTACATCTCATGTAAAGCTGGATATTTTGTAAAACTATACTGAGGATTATATATGAATTCTGGGTCTGAAACTATGGTATGGAAGATGACATAGCTCGAGGATCAGAATATACCAATATACTGAGCATGAATCCATGAACATACAAAACCAAACATAACATATACTAAGATGATCAAATTAACTGAATAACTAATGCCCGTGTGACTAAGTGATTGAAATCTAAGTAAAAGGATAACGATGTCTATATACTGAGTAGCTGATATATGAATACGGAATAACTAATTTATGAACACTGAATAGCTGATGAATGAATACTAAATAACTGACATCTGAATACTGATCAACTGACATCTAAATATTGATTAACTGGTATCTGTATATTGATTAACTAATATCTGTATACTGATTAACTGATATCTGAATATTGATTAACTAATGTCTAAATACTGATCATATAATACTAAATTGTACTTAGTCTGAATAACTGGACTGAAACTGTTAGAGGTATCATATAATCGATATGCCCCAATTTGAGCTAATCGGGATCTAACCTGTAACCCTAGTTGGAAATGTGTCAGTACCATGCTATGAATACTAACACTTGTTGTGTGGATCCATTAATATGATGTCCCGAAGGACTTGAGAGTCAGTCTTGAACTGGCGGGTGACTCCTGGGAGAGTGTCAGTCTTAAACTGGCGGGTGACACCTCATAATCCTATGCTGGCTACGTAGTTCTGCAACTTAAGGATTGCTACTAAGGACCCATTCCTAACTGGCGGATGATCCCCCATCCTTAGGTTCAGTCAGTGCTAAATCCTAATCCCAACTGAACTGACATTAATATCATGAACTGGTGCATGCATTGAAGACTGATATACTCAAACATGGTATTCTGAAAACTGATAGTGCATGCATAATCTGAAGTAATCATGAACTTATAAACTGAGGTATTTAACATGAAATACTACTATTGGGTTCGTTATAAAAACGATAATCTGATTATAGGAATAAAATCATGGTTCTGGCTGACTTGTTACTTAAAAATTAAAATATGTAAAAACACATAGGTATCGAGTGTTCATAACCCTCCAGCACTGAATGATTATGAAAAAAATATAATATCAAACTTGAATTATTGTAGTATAGGAATCATGGTGCAAAGACCCAAAACATGGGCATTTCATTAAACATATAAGAATCATAAGCTTGAACAAGAGGATGTCTTAAACACGAGGAAACAACATGATTACATGTCTAAATTCATAATTTGGGGGTTTATCCTAAAATCAATTGAACATGCCATGGGAATTGCAACACTTAAAACATGATATGACTCATTCCACTTAAAAACACTTGTAACCAAAACTTGAAATTGAATTAGTAGGAGATTCATGGGTTTATTTCATCTTGAACATATATAAACTCATAAATTAAACCAAAAGAGGGTTTTTGGGCTCCATGGATGAAACAGACCCATGGATGAACATCCCATATACCCCAACAACTGAATTCTTGAAGATTTCTTGGATTGGAAGCCTGATCTCTTGATTTCTTAAAAATGAAGCTTGAATTTGTTCTTGGAGAATAAGGAGAGTTTTTACGTGAGTTGATTTGAAGAAGATGGAAAAATAATACCCTTTTGGATGTTATATTCGTGCCTTGAGCGTTTGTGGTTGAGGGGACAGGACCAAAGTGCCCTTTAACCCTTAAGAAGCTAAAACGGTGAAGGAATAGACCCCACGGTGCACTCCCTAGTCCGTGGGAGTAGCCCCCGCAAAGCCCGCCTTATTTCAGGGAAATAATCCCGCGGCGCAGGCTTATCGCCTCCCCTTACCGCTCTCACAAAAAAGGCCAAAACTTTTTCCTCGGGTATTGGATCAAGGTAAAATTGGTATCGTTGGAAAGATAAATCAATTATAATTTGGTGGGTCTGGAGCTGTAAAATGAAACATATATAAAAATTTATGCACATTCAAAGTAGACCCTTGTATAATCAAATACAAAGATTTGGCCGAATCAAGAGCTCTTAGCTCAACTTCGCTCTAAGTGATTCCATAAACATTTTTCACCTTGAAAGCACTTCACACACTAGGATAATGATAATGACACATGTATTCACATACAAATCATGGGATTAAAGTTTACACACGTAGGAACAACTGTTCAAAGTCTATCTAAAAAATGCGGGGTGTTACATTATCTCCCTATTGAAATCATTTTTCCTCGAATGATGGATAGAAACTTGTTGAAGCCTTAAAAGTATGGAATAATGTACATATGACATGTTTGGTAATGAAGGATATATCTGAGTTAAGGCATTAAAAACGTCTATTATGAAACTAATTTCTGAGCTGACTTGACTCTATTGACTGTAAAGAGCTAATTCATGTTGAGAGTTTTGAACTCACTTGAAATGTTCATGATATAATCATGCACATAGAACGGCGAGATGATAACTTATGCAAGCACGAATCATGAGATAGTGAGACTTAGATCATACAAGGGGTATATACTGTTTGAGCTAAAATACACAGAAAACTAAGGTCATTCACTGAACACTTATGAACTGAATCATGACTACATAGCTGAATTTGAAACATGATGCATAAACTGAACAGAATTCATAACTTTCATGGACTTGAATGATTTACTTCATGGAATAGTCATATTCATGAAACCTTGGATAATAAGAATAGATGGAAAGATGAAAAACCATAGGAGGTTGTATGTCTTACTGCTAAAATGAATTGCTTGCTATACAGACTGAATTATACTGAAAGCTTATTCTCAACTGGACTATTTCCTTCAACACTTTTGGCAAGAAGAGCTAATAACATTAGGGAGCAAAGAATCTGTGTCATGACCTGAATAAAATATCTGAGTAAGGAATCTTAATATGACTATAACTTTGTAACATGGAACATAGGGCTATAAAACTTACTAGGCCTTAGTTGATGCAACTTCTATCGCTCAAACTTAGCCCTAAGTCTGATTTGAACTACATACTCTCGCTATGTTGAATCCTATATCAAAATCACAATATACTACACATAACAGCATAACACTAGTCTGAACTATGAATTCAATACCCCATGCATGTTCCACATCTTTCATCTAAGAATAATTCCTCTTACCACTTCAACAACTACATTCAACCACTTACTAGTAATTTACTAACGCCACAATGTGTTCTTCCACTTATATACAATATGCCAACATGACATTTCAGTCTATAATTATATCCATATATGAACTTCTAGACAAACACCCATAAAAACATCTTTCTTATATTCTCTAAACCCCTATCACTAACAGCTTTCTTGTAACATCCTTAGAAAGGCACACATATAATTCCAAACTAACCATGACATATAATAAAAGTTCTACCTCAGTCATCCTTCACACTTATAACCTAATGTAACACCCTGTGTCTGTACCCCGGATGCTACACGGTGCTCACAATCCTGAAGGACTACAAGCTAACCCATGACTGGTACCTGCTGTAATAATTGAATAATAATAATATTGAAATATGCAAAAATTAGGCAAAAAACATGTCATAAGGTTCAATACTGAAATAAATCTGATTGCGGTATAGTAATACCAAAACTGATACATCCGTCTGAAAACACTCTAGTCTGAAAAGCCTCTAAACTGTCTGAAATATGAAGTTGATGGGACAAGTCCCCAACTAACTCTGATTACTGAAATAAAATAAAATGTTAAAATAATAATCATGTCCTCGAACAATGAGGACTCACCATTAACTCTGACTGCTGAAGATCTAAACTGCTAAGGGTGCTCGAGAGACCGTGCGTTTGAACTTATGATATAAAACATCACAGCGCAAAAAAAAGTATGCGTCAGTACTTTGAATGTACTGGTATTCTAATTGAGGTAGGATAAAATGCATGGGTTCATTGCATGAACAATACTGATTGAATGACATAAGTATAACTGGATGAGAGTATATGCATGAATACATAACTGTAACTGAGATCGTGATAAAACTGAATACTGAGTCTGAATACTGATTAACTGATATCTAAGTATAATGATACTGAATTACTAATAACTAAATAACCATCTCTGACAGTCCTTATTCTGTGGAACTATACTGAGCTGAGTGACTGTGTCTGACTGTCCTGAATCTGTAGAACTGAACAAAGTTCTATACTGAGACTGAATCTAAAATTGAGACTGTGGGAGGTAATCATCTAACCGACATTCCTCTTTCTAAATAGATTGGGGTCCAACCTGTAATCCCAGTTGGAAGGGTATCAATACCGTGCCACAGGTAAAGACAAGCTGTGAGTTAACCCTCTATGACAGGAAGCTCTTTCGTCAACCCTCGCTGGCAGTAAAACTTAAATAAAATGTATCAACCCTCATAATATCTGGCAGAAAGATATCTCAACCTACGATGGATACGTAGTTCTGTAACAAAGGGATTTCTACTAAGGGTTAAACCTTCTGCTGACAGGAATACCCCCATCCCTGGGTTAACTTGGTGCTGAATCCTACTCCCATCTAAATAGACACTGAACTGATTTCCTAGTTCATACTAGGCTTGACTGGACTATTACTGATTATACTGTTTAACTGAACTGAACTGAACTGAGTTCACTGAGTTCCACTGACTGATAAAATACTACTGAGATTTCCTAAGTCCTGTAACTGACTGAGAGTACTACTAATCATGACATGACTGATATTATTCTGTATCTGACACTGGCTCTAGGTAAACAACTAAATTGTCGGGTGTTAAATACCCCCAGGACTCGATAGCATGAAAAGAAAAGTATCACATGATCTTGGATAGCATAAAGTGCACACTTGTTGATAATGTATCTATAGAGACATTTTATCAAACACTTGCATGGTATAACTTGCACGTAAGCTAGCATGACATAATTTCTTTCCCTTATTTGTTCACATAAGCAATTCATCATGAACTTGGTGAGAAAAATATATGCACATAATAATATGGCATCATGATTCACTTCTAATTTCACAATTTCAAGGGGTTTAACATAGATTCACACAAATCTACACACATAATAACCAATTCCACATAAAACGTATAGTAAATCACGAAGTAGGAATCTAATTCAAATAATAATCATGAATACACTTTAATTACACTCATGGAAGTCATAAATTCCAACTACTTAAAGTTTAAAAGAGTTTCTTGAACTCCAAGGGTGGAAGGAACCCTTGGATGAACACTTCACATACCTTAGTTGGCAAATACTTGAAGAATAATGGTGTAAACTGATGATAGGCGAATTTACACGCTTATATCAATATATTTTGCCCATATTTTAGCCTAGTTTTGAGAACAAATTATATATTTCATGCACTTTTAGTCCTTTTTCCTGTAAATGAGCTAACAAACATGATTAGGAAAGTTTCAGGTATAAATGATGCAAAATACAGCATTTTATGGCTTACTTGATGCAAAAGAAAGCTCACAAACGAAGTAGAAGGGAGCTGGACGCCTAAGGACCAAATCTGCTGCATGGAAAATCTGTCCCGGGCTAAAACAGCATTTCTGAAGACTTTGGGGACTTACAGACACAAAGCTGGATTTTTACAAAGATACATTAACCTAATACAATTAGGTTATGTATTTCACTATTCTATTTGGATTATGATATTGTAACCTTACCCTAGTACATTTGGGTCAAGGATTTCATTAGTATAGTAGGATTTGGCTATTTATTTCATTAGCTTAGTAGGAGTAGGATAGGAGTATTATAAATACCTTATCATGTTAGAGATTTTTATTCATTCTTCACTTAATTCAACAATTAATTTTCTTCCATCCCTCTCATCTTCCACCACAAACTCTTCTAATCTACTCTTCTATTCTTAAATTCCACAACAAGAGAATCGTTACTTGCTAGGGAATCACCAAAACCACACGCCTATCACCTACTTCTCACGCCATCAACCATGCAAATCGTGATATCCTTCGCATTCATGGGTAACTAAACCTCTTAGTTGGGGTTATGGAAGCCGAATGAGTTACTATCTATTGCTGTGAGTTTGTGAGTTCAAGACACGTATATTGCTTATATCATTATTCTCTTCATCTTAATCTACATTCTTTACGGTTGCAAACGCAAGAATACGCCAGTCTAACATTTAACTTGTTCGCAAGAAAGGTTATTTGTCTGGAAAAGAGATAATGTCAAGGTAGTAGGACACCCTTTCCTATTAAAAAGCTAGTGTCGTAACTGGACTAACCTCTTGGAGAATTCGTACCGTTAGACACGCTTTAAGCTCGCGAGAGTTAAAGTGAAATAGTCCTTGTTTAGGTCGCGAGACGCTTGGATTTACCATCGACTACAATTCTCTGTAAGCAATTGCATGTCAAGACTCTACACACTCATAGCCGATAGAGACGTATACCTCAGAAGGTGGACATAACCCCAACGCTTCAATTCTCATTGTTTCACAACCTACGAAATACTATCTTTTTACTTTGCTATTTTCAGCTTTTATTTCATTACTTTGGTTACATATTACAATTCCCCCCTTCTTACGAGACTTGCACCAAAAGTCTATTAATTTTGCTTACTTGTTGACCAAGCTATTCCCTGTGGGATCGACACCCAACCCAGGTTGGGTTCTATATTTGCTAACGACCGCTTTACACTCCCACGAGAGCTGTAGATTGAGCGTTATCAAAAATTGGCGCCGTTGCCGGGGAATACGAGTGTCAATCAAGTTTGTGATAATTACTAGACCCTTTGGTCAAAGATTCTCGTACTTTTACTTTTAGTTTTTGTTTTTGTTTCTTGCAGGTTTTTACTTTAGTGCATGCCCCATACTAGAAGTTCTGGTCAACCGTTATTACCAATCAATCCTGAACCACAACGAATTAGAAGAATGGAAGCACAAGCTGAAATCGACAGGATGGCTGCTCAACACGAGCAAGCAAGATTAGCTGCTCTTGCCGCTGCTCAAGTCCAACAACAAAACATTGATAATCCTGGGCGAGCAACAAATCCTGACGATGAAGATTTAGGTGATGACGAGTTACTAAACCCTAGGCGTGATGCTGAAATTATAACACCTGCCAATCGAAGAGGTCGACAAGCTCGGTATAGGTATGATCGCCAACCTTTGCAACCAGCTTTCGACGATCATGATGATGATCTTGATGGTGCCGGAGCCAGTGGAGCTATAATTCCACCACCATTAGCGCCCGGAGCCAAATTCAACATCACTAGCACCATGATTCAGTTATTGCAACTCAAGGGGTTATTTGGTGGACTAGCAGGTGATGATCCGAATATGCATCTCATCAACTTTATTTCTACATGCAAGTCTTTTAACAATCCTGGTGTTGGTCAGAATGCTATTCGATTACGTCTATTTCCATTGTCTCTGTCTGGGGAGGCAACACTATGGTTGAATGGGCTGACTCCTGATTCAATTACAAATTGGAGGCAATTGAGAGACGCTTTCCTAGAAAGATTCTTTCCGCTATCCAAAAGAGCACAATTGAGAGATGAAATCAACAACTTTCATCAGCTTCCCTCTGAAGCTCTTCATGAAACATGGGAGAGGTTCAAGACAAAGCTAGCGAGATGCCCAAACCATCACATGACTAATGTTCACCTCATGGAGATCTTGTATAGAGCCTTGAATTCAATAACTAAACCAGTGGTGGACAACGCAGCTGGAGGTTCTTTCATGGACCTCACCTTTGGTCAAGCAAGCAATATGCTAGATCGCATGACAAAGCAAAGTAGAGCTTGGCATACCAGGGATTCTGAGGTAGCAAGCCCCACTTTATCTATTGGCATGTCTGCAGACCAAAGAAGAAGAGAAGAAGAACGTGAGCAAGACATGACGCACATGAAAACACAATTGGATCTTCTGACAAAGCACTTATTATCAGGGAAGACTGAAAAAGTGAAAGCTGTAGCGCTAAAAGGAAGAGACGAATCTGATTCTGAAGAGGAGGCCAACTACTTGAACAATCAGGGGGGTTTCCGTGGGAGTGCCCAAGGAAACCAAGGTCGGAACTATTATGATAAATCTGGAAGCAAAGACCAAGGTAGTTGGAAGAAAAATAATGAAAAGAGTGGTTTGTACGTTCCCCCTGGTAAACGTGATACCACCACATCTAATTCTATGGAAGACATGATGGCTAAGTTATTGAAAGGAGTAGAAGCAACGAGCGCGGGAGTTAAGGAGGTGATTGATGATTTGTCCTCCATGAAGCAACTAGTTGATTCTCATTCCACTTCTATCAAGCAAATAGAGCAGCAATTGAGCCAACTTTCAGCAGCATTCAATCAAAGAAAGGCTGGCACCTTACCGAGCGATACTGTGCAAAACACAAGGAATGATGGGTCATGCATGGCCATCACTACCAGAAGTGGTAAGGTGCTGGAAACTTCAGCAAAAGGCAAGCAAGTGGTTGACGTAGCAGCAGACATTGACGCCACACCTAGTGACGTTACAAGAGAAGAAGCCGCAACAACTACTTCAAACGTCAAGAATGTTTTACCTAGTGGCGTGCAACCTGAAAAAAATAATAAATGGAAGCAAGAGACGAAGAAAGCCATGGAGAGAACACTTCCATACCCACCACCACCTTTTCCACAAAGATTGAAGAAGGTGGCCGATGACACTAAGTTCAGCAAATTCATGACTATGTTGAAGCAGCTGACCATCAATGTTCCATTAGTGGAGGCACTTGAACAAATGCCTGGGTATGCGAAGTTTATGAAAGATCTTTTGACTAAAAAGAGGGCAGCAAGTTATGAGCTGAAGGATGATGTGCATCATTGTAGTGCAATTGCTACCCGATCGATAGTTCAGAAGAAGGCCGACCCCGGAGCTTTCACGATTCCTTGCACCGTCGGATCTTTGGACTTTGCTAAAGCATTGTGTGACTTAGGAGCCAGCATCAACTTGATGCCATTATCGATCTACAAGAAGTTGGGGTTAGGAGATCCTACACCAACTAATATGAGGCTTGTGATGGCGGATAGGTCGGTAAAACAACCGGTTGGTATTCTATGCGATGTCTTGGTGAAGGTATCTTCATTCATATTTCCAGCAGACTTTGTCATCTTGGATTGTGAAGCAGATTCAGAGGTTCCCATAATCTTGGGACGCCCTTTCCTTGCTACGGGAAGTGTGCTCATAGATTTGAGAGCTAATGAGCTTTCATTCCGAATAAATGACGAAGTGGTTCGCTTTGATGTTTGCAAATCAATGAAGCAACCCAAAGATCTGAGTGTATTTTCTGTGGCTGATGTTGTCGTTGATGACAAGGAAGAACGACTTGAAGAAGAACAAATTCTTGATGATCCTTTGGAGGTTTCGCTCATGAAAGGAGAGAATGAGGATGCTGAAATTTCTGAAGAAGCTATTTGTGCTCTATCGGGATTAGGAACATATCGTTATAATCCCAAGAAGCTGGATCTTGATCTCAAGAATCGACCCACACCACCAGCTAAGCCATCTATTGAAGAGCCACCCACGTTAGAATTGAAGGAGCTGCCAAGCCATTTGAAGTACGCATTCTTAGGAAGTGGAAATACTCTTCCAGTCATAGTGGCAGCCGATTTGGGTGAGCAACAAGTTGCAGCTCTTATTGCGATCCTACGCAAGTATATTAGAGCTATTGGATGGACCATTGCGGACATTATTGGTATTCCACCTGGGATTTGCACTCATAAAATTCAGCTTCAAGAAAAGTGCACACCCACCATTGAACATCAAAGACGTCTAAACCCACCTATGCAAGAAGTGGTGAAGAAGGAGATTATCAAGTGGTTAGACGCAGGAGTCGTGTATCCTATTTCTGATAGTACATGGGTAAGCCCAGTACAATGTGTTCCCAAGAAAGGAGGCATGACGGTGGTCGCGAATGCAAAGAATGAACTTATTCCACTCAGGCCCGTTACTGGATGGAGAGTATGCATGGACTAACGCAAGCTAAATTCTTGGACACTCAAGGATCACTTCCCCATGCCATTTATAGACCAAATGCTAGATCGATTAGCGGGGAAAGGATGGTTTTGCTTCTTGGATGGTTATTCAGGTTATAATCAGATTTGTATTGCTCACGAAGACCAAGAGAAGACAACGTTCACATGCCCATATGGTACGTTTGCCTTCAAACGCATGCCATTCGGGTTATGTAATGCACCAGCCACCTTTCAACGTTGTATGATGTCTATTTTCTCTGTATGGTAGAAGACACTTTGGAGGTATTTATGGACGACTTTTTAGTTGTTGGTGAGTCCTTTGAAGCATGTTTAGCGAACTTGAGCATGGCATTACAAAGATGTGTAGAGTTCAACCTTGTGCTGAATTGGGAGAAGTGCCACTTCATGGTAAAAGAAGGAATCGTTCTTGGGCACAAGATCTCCGAAAGAGGAATAGAGGTTGATCGCGCAAAAATAGAGGTAATCGAGAAGCTACCACCTCCAATTTCGGTGAAGGGAGTTCGTAGTTTTCTTGGCCATGCTGGATTTTATCGTAGATTCATCAAAGACTTCTCCAAAATTTCTAGTCCATTGTGCAAACTACTGGAGAAAGATGCGAAGTTTGACTTTAATGAAGATTGCTTAAAGGCATTCGAATGTCTTAAAGGAAAACTCATTGAAGCCCCTATCATGGTAGCACCAGATTGGACGCTCCCGTTCGAAGTCATGTGTGATGCTAGTGGTGTAGCCGTTGGTGCTGTTCTTGGACAAAGAAAGGAGAAATTGTTTCATCCTATCTATTATGCAAGTAAGGTCCTAAATGAAGCCCAAAGGAACTACACCATTACTGAACAAGAGCTCCTAGCAGTTGTGTATGCGTTTGAGAAGTTTCGTGCCTATCTATTGGGTACTAAGGTGATCGTTCATACAGACCATGCAGCTCTTAGGTATCTAATGACAAAGAAGGATGCAAAACCAAGGCTGATTCGATGGGTATTGCTGCTGCAAGAGTTTGATTTCGAAGTCAAAGATAGAAGAGGTTGCGAGAACCAAGTGGCTGATCACCTATCTAGACTTGAGAATGAGTATGTGGCGCAACCAGAAAATCAGATTGATGATGCATTCCCTGACGAGGAGATACTAGCGACCACAATGGAGCAATTACCATGGTATGCCGACTTTGCAAATTTTGTGGTGAGTAGTGTGTTACCTTCCAATTTATCTTACCACCAAAGGAGGAAGTTTATGCATGACGTTCAGCACTACTGTTGAGATGAGCCATATTTGTTTCGAAGATGCGCGGATGGTATCATTCGACGATGCATAACCCATGAAGAAGTGCCTACTATATTGGAAGCATGCCACACTTCGCAAGTTGGAGGACATCATGCAGGAAATCGAACGGCAAGGTAAGTCTTGCAAAGTGGTTATTATTGGCCTACAATATTCAGAGATGCACACGACTATGTGAGAAGGTGTAACCAATGCCAACGTCAAGGTGCTATTTCAAAACACCATGAAATGCCCATGTCCAAAATTCTGGAGGTAGAACTCTTCGATGTGTGGGGTATTGATTTCATGGGACCATTCGTGAATTAGTTTGGAATTAAGTACATCTTGGTTGCTGTGGATTATGTGTCAAAATGGGTTGAAGCTGTAGCATTGGCCGACAACAAAGGAAAGCGTGTTGTAGCGTTTTTAAATAAGAATATCTTCTCTCGCTTTGGAGTACCTCGTACTATCATAAGTGATGGAGGATCTCACTTTTGCAACAAGCTATTCAAATCTGTATTGGCCAAGTATGGAGTCAAGCAACACAAGGTAGCTACGCCTTATCATCCCCAAACTAGTGGACAAGTTGAGGTTTCCAACCGCGAGATCAAGCAAATCCTTGCCAAGACGGTTAATGCGAATAGGAAGGACTGGTCTCGAAAGCTAGATGATGCACTATGGGCGTATAGGACTGCATTCAAGACACCCATTGGCATGTCACCTTATCAGCTAATTTATGGGAAGGCTTGTCATCTACCCATCGAGCTTGAATACAAGGCATTGTGGGCATTGAAGCACTTGAATCTGAATTGGGATAATGTGAAGAACCTGAGGTTGGAGCAGCTGAACGAACTAGATGAATTTCATCTCCATTCTTATGAAAGATCAGATTTATACAAGGAGCGGATGAAGAAGTATCATGATCAGCGGATTGTTCGACGAAACTTCCAAAAAGGTGACATGGTACTACTCTTTAACTCCAGACTCAAGCTCTTCCCAGGTAAGTTAAAATCAAAGTGGTCTGGTCCATTTAAAGTCATCCAAGTCTACTCGTCTGGAGTAGTCGAATTGGAAGACAATGATGGTGTTGTCTTCAAAGTGAATGGCCAACGTGTTAAGCCATATATCGGTCCTCTTGACTCGATGAATGATAAGGCCATCACTTATCTCGACGAAGTCTAAGTACTAGAGATTACTACGTCGAGCCACGACAATAAATAAGGCGCTAGATGGGAGGCAACCCATTGTTTATCGTTTTTCATTTATCATTTATCGTTTTCTTTCATTCTAGTACTTGTCTTGTTTTTACTTAATGAAAATCCAAAAATAAGAGTCGTGCCACGACCAAAACTAAGGCGCTTGGTGGGAGGCAACCCATCGTACTAATCGTTTTCATTTTGAGCAAATATAGGTGCAAGAAGTATTTGACGAGGAGATTGATCTCCATCGACAATTTGGACGCATTGTGTGGTAAAGCGGTAAGTTAGGCATGGTGATTCATAAGGAGATGAATTGAGCCTTTCTCACGTCAAAATAGGCTTCGAGGAAGGCTAGGCCTTGGTAAAAATAGGCCACAAACGATGCACAACCTATTCTATAGCCTAAGGACTCGGAATCTAGTGTGCTATACACTATGCACCGCCTATACCTAGGTATGCTTTTGATAATGCGCCGCCTATGCTATGGCATTTGGTCTCAGTATCTCATGTTCCATAGACTATGCGGCGCATATGTCCCATTATGCCATAGACAATGCGCCGCATATGTCACTGATATGCCGAGTGATATGCGCCGCATATGTGGTGTTCTTGTCCCCAAATCCGATTGTAAATGGGTCATAACCCGACCCATACTCTTCCTATATAAAGGGGACTTAGTTTTATAACACAACCACATTAGAAACAACCCTAAAGGCGCCGCATAACCCTCCAAATCTTCTCCAAATTTTCTTCTTTTGCTCTTCCAATTCACAACAACTTCTCCACAAGCTTCAAGCAAGTAAGTACTCTCTTATTCTTCATCTAATTATCGTAAGTACTATGTTGCTATGCTAAATCATGTGGGATTGGTAGGTGATGTTCATGTGTTTGGATTGTTGTTGCAAAATCATGTGAGTGAATATATACGTAGGGAATTCTTGACTTGTTTCTGCCTTGAATTTTGTTTCGAACGCATTGTTATGATATTTGCTGAATTGATATGGCTATGAATATTGCTTAAGAGTGTTGTTTGGATGCTTACATGATAGACTATCCCGGCCATCGGGATAAGATTATAGTGCCTATCGTCTTAGGAGGTTGTGCTTGTTGTAAGAATAACGATTCTATGTAATAACCCCTATGTCGTAGTGTTGCTATATCTACCATGAAAGTAGACCAATGACTGCAAATAAGTGATGCAATGCTGATTTTCTTGTCGGAACACCATCCTAAAACGTATGTCGACGAAATCTGAGTAAATCGACTACGTTTACCTCGCTGATTTGTGCAACAAAACTAAGTGTGGGGTGGTACCCCTAGTGCTTGCATATAGATTGTATCAAGTGAGATTGTGCTGCAACTAACATTATTTCTAGTCTCAGGTACAATGGCACCTAAAGCAAGGCAAGGCAAGGAGAAGGTTACCACGTCCCAAAAGGGCAAGAAGAGAAGTCGAAAAGACCAAGGAGAATCATCCTCAGCGCACCTACCACGCAGAATGTTTGGAATAAAATGGGTTCTTGAGGAAGAAGCCAAAGCATGGTACAGCAGCAACAAAGAAAGAAAATATGTGCACGTCGACTTGATCAACAAGGAGACCTTAACAAAGAAGGAGCCGCGATTGTTGGCAAAAATAATGGCTTTGAAGCTGGATTTCATCTTCCGCGACATGGGAGAGTGCAAACTTGACTTAACAAGAGTGTTTTATGCCAACTGGTCGCCGAACACAATAGGTAATGAAGTCAAAATTCGGGGCCAAGTGTTACATCTTACAACGGATTGGATCAACTCTTTTCTTGGCTTACCTTCGGTCGACACTGCACCATTCAAAGAGCTGTACAGCAGGCCTCCTTACAGAGCAATATGACACACGCTTTGTGGAAGCAGATCGATGGCAAGATGGGGCAGACATAAGGAAACAGGCCATCACAATACCTTCCCCTATGCTCCACTAAATAGGGAAGCAAGAATCTGGATGCGCATTGTCAACTCATGCCTTATTCCTGGAACTCAATACACCAAGATATCGAGAGATAGAGTATGTTTGGTCTATGATTTGATGACAAATGTCCCTATAAACTTTGGGGCAATCATTCGATCTACCATGAGGAAGGCCAGACTCCACAAAAGGTCCCATTTCACATTCGGCAATTTGTTGACAGCAATGTTGCGGAAGGAGGATGTCGAAGAGGAACCAGCTGACCACAAACTCCCACATAACCCAAAGAAGGTTGACCTCACCAAGGTCAAAGATGCTGAAACAACTCATGGAGTCAACCTTACTACTGCGGAGAGACATGCTCGTGATGAGAGTTTCTTCCGTCATCTCTATGGCATGACACGATTTACTATGATGAGTGGTGGACGTATTCCAACTGCTGAAGAGCTCCAACAGCTGGACCACGACTACCCAATGAACATGCATGCCCGTGAGATGTGTGGAGTGGGCGTATATTTTGAGGAACCTCTAGACGATGACGTGCCGACTGATGATGATCGACGCTTGCCTGATTCTGATGATGAGGAGAACTCTGACGACGACTCTTATGATGATTCCGACGAAGGGGGTATGACCCCCGACATTGATGAAGGGTCCGACTAACCAGGTTCTTCGTATTTATTTTCCACTGAGGGCAGTGTCCCGTCTAAGTGTGGGGTGGCAGAATCGCATGCTATACTTCTTGGTTTGCACCTATGTTTGTATGCTTGTTTGTTTATTTTTTTTCTTTTTGACGTTTTTTGTTTATTTTTTTCTTTTTGACTTTTTTTTTAATTTTTTTGCATGAAATTATTTTGATAGGCAGCATGAGATTATAACAAGAGTATGTGCTACAATTGTGACTATTGAGACGTTTAGGCCCTAGTTGTGACTCATTATGTGATATTGCGTGATTCAATTCCTTCAATTGTTGGGTCGAGAGTCTATATTACTTCCAATCAAGTCGACCATGTGCCTTGTGTGTGTGAGATAATAGTATATTCTATGTTTGTGGCTGATGCTAGAACTTGCCTGGTATGTATGCAAAGCGAAAATAAGGAGTGTAAGTTTAGGATATGATTTTGGCATTTCTTTGGCAACCTATACATGTTTACCTTCAGTTTTACCTACCCATGGACATCATCCTAGTTAAACCCTTTTGAGCCTTTAGCCTATTTCTTTGACAACCTTGTATGTAAGCCTAATCCATTTTTTTTAAGACCGTAATTTGATCCAAATTCCTAAGTGCTTTAAAGTGAAAAAGTCATGTGACAACATAAGAGGAACTTGGGTGAGTATGATGCTATAAATTGTAATGGTGCTTGAATGTGCTATGAAAAAGAAAGTGCTATCATAAGAGGTATGTTGTGAAAAGAAAAAGGAAAAGAAAGCTGAAAAGTGAGTTGTGATTAAAATTGAAAAACAAAAGATGAGAACAAGGGTGGAAGAATAAAATAAAGAAAGGTTGAAAGAAAAAAGTGTCAATGATACAATGTGGTGTATTAAAGTGCTTAGGAACTTAGTCACTATTTCTGGCCAAAATAGCTGATCCTACCCGTCCCTTAGCCTACATTACAACCATCAAAAGACCTACTTGATCCTAATCTTAACATTCCGACATTTAGTAGAGTACTACATTAAAGGCAAGCCTATGGTCATCAGTTGCTACATATGAATTCTTTGTGAGAGTGAGAGCAAGGACACTTTGATACCCATGTTTGAAAAATATGCTATATTTGTGCGTGATTATGGGTACTAAATGGTGAGACACACATGGTTGATGAGTTTGGATAGTTGTAAATGATTCTAGGCACTTGAACATTTGCATGTGAGTTGATCACCATCACGAGTCTATGCTTGAGAGTAAATGGTTTCTATTTATAATCGGAAAGCTACTCTTGGTTGATAATTATTGTGCTTGT
Organism: Capsicum baccatum var. pendulum; assembly: GCA_030864225.1. Taxonomy (NCBI): domain Eukaryota; kingdom Viridiplantae; phylum Streptophyta; class Magnoliopsida; order Solanales; family Solanaceae; genus Capsicum; species Capsicum baccatum. Next base: position 109,657,423 of record CM061560.1, read on the forward strand.
CTTGATAAATGTTTTGTGTTGCTGCTGTAAAAACCTTAAGTCGATGCTTAGAAGGACATGATATTTTGTTCAAGGACGAACAAAGCTGCAAGTGTGGGGTGTTGATGATAGGCGAATTTACACGCCTATATCAATATATTTTGCCCATATTTTAGCCTAGTTTTGAGAACAAATTATATATTTCATGCACTTTTAGTCCTTTTTCCTGTAAATGAGCTAACAAACATGATTAGGAAAGTTTCAGGTATAAATGATGCAAAATACAGCATTTTATGGCTTACTTGATGCAAAAGAAAGCTCACAAACGAAGTAGAAGGGAGCTGGACGCCTAAGGACCAAATCTGCTGCATGGAAAATCTGTCCCGGGCTAAAACAGCATTTCTGAAGACTTTGGGGACTTACAGACACAAAGCTGGATTTTTACAAAGATACATTAACCTAATACAATTAGGTTATGTATTTCACTATTCTATTTGGATTATGATATTGTAACCTTACCCTAGTACATTTGGGTCAAGGATTTCATTAGTATAGTAGGATTTGGCTATTTATTTCATTAGCTTAGTAGGAGTAGGATAGGAGTATTATAAATACCCTATCATGTTGGAGATTTTTATTCATTCTTCACTTAATTCAACAATTAATTTTCTTCCATCCCTCTCATCTTCCACCACAAACGCTTCTAATCTACTCTTCTATTCTTAAATTCCACAACAAGAGAATCGTTACTTGCTAGGGAATCACCAAAACCACACGCCTATCACCTACTTCTCACGCCATCAACCATGCAAATCGTGATATCCTTCGCATTCATGGGTAACTAAACCTCTTAGTTGGGGTTATGGAAGCCGAATGAGTTACTATCTATTGCTGTGAGTTTGTGAGTTCAAGACACGTATATTGCTTATATCATTATTCTCTTCATCTTAATCTACATTCTTTGCGGTTGCAAACGCAAGAATACGCCAGTCTAACATTTAACTTGTTCGCGAGAAAGGTTATTTGTCTGGAAAAGAGATAATGTCAAGGTAGTAGGACACCCTTTCCTATTAAAAAGCTAGTGCCGTAACTGGACTAACCTCTTGGAGAATTCGTACCGTTAGACACGCTTTAAGCTCGCGAGAGTTAAAGTGAAATAGTCCTTGTTTAGGTCGCGAGACGCTTGGATTTACCATCGACTACAATTCTCTGTAAGCAATTGCATGTCAAGACTCTATACACTCATAGCCGATAGAGACGTATACCTCAGAAGGTGGACATAACCCCAACGCTTCAATTCTCATTGTTTCACAACCTACGAAATACTATCTTTTTACTTTGCTATTTTCAGCTTTTATTTCATTACTTTGGTTACATATTACAATTCCCCCCTTCTTACGAGACTTGCACCAAAAGTCTATTAATTTATCTTACTTGTTGACCAAGCCATTCCCTGTGGGATCGACACCCAACCCAGGTTGGGTTCTATATTTGCTAACGACCGCTTTACACTCCCACGAGAGCTGTAGATTGAGCGTTATCATAAACCTTGACTCTTGGATCATGAATTGAAGTTTAAAAGAGTTTCTTGGACTCCAAGGGTGGAAGGAACCCTTGGATGAAACTTCAAATACCTTAGTTGGTGAATTGATGAAGAATAATGTTGGAAACCTTGAGTTTTGGATCTTTAATATAGTGAACTAGGGTTTATTCTTGATAAATTCTAAAGAAAATGAGTATATTTTGCTTCTTAATTGGCTTAATGATATGTTTTGGGTGATGATATAAGGTGGAAAAAGACCCTTTTACCCCTCTGGATGCGGGTTTAAAAGACTAAAAATTGAACCATCGATGCACAGGTCGATGCACCAAGTCGATGGCATCGATTCGAGAACCAATGCGCCACATCGATTCCACATCGGTTCACTGGAAATTAATATTGGAAGCCAAGGAAAATATTGATCAAAGCGATGACTACCACACTGCGCCGAGATTGCATCAATACACTATTTTGGATTCCCAAACGTGGTTTAAACGAGGTCCAAAAAATCTAAAACTCGTTCGAGAACACCTACTGACATTCCTGATCATGAATCAACCTAAATATTGACATTTTAAGGTCATAGAGGTCATGGAATACAATTTCCTACTTACAAAGGCTAAAATAATACTAAGTTTGAATACTTACCTAGAATTTTCTAAGTTTGGGACCCCTTAGAAAGTTTTTAGGGACTGAATTAAGCTTAGGATTTTGCGGAGTCATAAAATATCCCCCCCTTGGAAATATTCATCCTCAAATGAGATTGACTAAGCTAAGAAGACTGATAGACTAGATTTAGACATTGGACATGCACAACTGAACCATGATTTCATGACTGAGATTACTAATATACTGAATTATCATACTAAATATGCATATCTGATGCATGCGTACATAGCTAAACATAATTCATGAATGCATGACTAGGATTACTAATAAGCTGAGTTTATCTACTAAACATACATATTTGATGCATGTATACATGACTGAACTGATTTGTGAATGTATGACTGAGTATGCAACAATAATTGATACCAAGTTGGTAGCTATATATGAATATGAGATTGAGTAAGTTTAAGGAAAAACTATTACCTTGGGATGAGTCTGAGTTTGTGAAGAAGAGGTGAGGATACTTGGTTCACATATCTACTTCCGCTTCCCAAGTAGCTTCCTCAACGGACTGATTCCGCCAAAGAACTTTGACTAGAGTGACTTATGTGGTTCCTCAGTCTACAAATCTGATAATCAAGAACTTCGACTGGGATCTCTTCATAAGAGAGACTGTTTTGAATATCTATTCCCTCTATAGGGTCTACGACTGCTGGGTCACCTATGCATTTCTTTAGCAAGGAGACATGGAACATTGGGTGCACTGAAGCTAAGTCTGAAGGCAACTCAAGTTTGTAAGCTACCTTTTCGAAACAACTGAGTATTCGGTAAGGACCGACATATCGGGGACTGAATTTCCCCTTCTTGACAAACGTCTTTACTCCTTTCATAGGAGAGATTTTCAAATACAAAAAATCACCAATCTCAAACTCGAGATCCTTTCTGTGTATATCTGTATATGATTTCTATCAACTCTAAGTTATCTTAAGCCTTTCCCTGATCAACTGGACTTTCTCTAAGGTATCAAATACCAAGTTAGGCCCTACAAATATGGATTCACCCACTTTAAATCAACCAATGGGAGACCTATATATCTTTCCATAAAATGCCTCAAACGAAGCCATCTGAATGATGGAATGATAGCTATTATTATATGCGAATTCAATCAAAGGCAAGTGGTCATCCCAACAACCTTTAAAGTCAATCGGACATGCTCGCAGCGTATATTCTAAAGTATGAATGGTCCTTTCTGCTTAAACATCTATCTGAGGATGAAAGGCTGTACTGAGGTGAACTCGGGTACCAAGACCCTTTTGGAATGCCTTTTAGAAATAAAAGGTGAACTGGGTACCTCTATCTGAGATAATAGATAGCGGAACATCGTGCAATCTGATCAACTCCCTAATATATAGTTTGGCATGATCCTTGGCTGAATAAGAGGTATAGACTGGTAGGAAATAAGTTGATTTGGTCAACCTGTCTACGATGACCCAAACTAAATAATGCTGGCACCGAATATACGGAAAAACCATCACAAAGTCCTTGTTCACTTCTTCCCACTTCCAAGTGGGAATACTGAACTCCTATATGGACCCACTAGGCTTCTGATGCTCAATTTTAACATGATAACATGTTGAGCACTTAGCTAAAAACTCTGCAATATCTCTCTTTATCCCACTCCACCAATAGATCTCCCATAAATCACAGTACATCTTATTATCCCCTGGATGAATAGATTAGCATACGCCATGCGCCTCTACAAGAATTCGCTACCTCAAGTCATCTACACCTGGCATATATAGCCGACCCTGACAGTGCAACACACCATCTCTCCCTTGGGAGAAAACCTCTACCTTCTAATCTATGACTGATTTCTTTAACATCACTAGACTGGGATCCCTATCCTGCTTTTCCTTTACCTTAAAAACTAGGGATAATTCTAAACTACTCTGCACCCATACACTACCTTCTAAAGAATTGACTAAGTGGACACCTAGTCGGGAAAACTAATGAACTTCCTGAGATATCTTCTTCTTACTGTTCTCAACATGAGAAACACCCCCATAGACATCTTACTAAGAGTATCAGCCACTACATTGGGTTTACCCGGATGATACAGGACGCTCATGTTGTAGTCCTTCAATAACTCCAACCACCTTCTCTGACGGAGGTTTAGATCTGTCTAAGAGAACACATACTGTAGGCTCTTATGGTCAGTGAACACTTCAATGTGCACTCCATATAAATAGTGCCTTCAAATCTGTAAGGCAAACATTACTGCTAACTTAAGATCATGAGTAGGATAGTTCTTTTCATGGGGCTTAAGCTGTCTAGAGGCATAGGCTATGACTGGAGCTGGTAGGGTCAAAACTGGAGCTGTAGTGAGTCGAGTCTTCAACTCTTGAAAACTCTTCTCATAAGAATTTGACCACTAGAATTTGACTTTCTTCTGAGTCAATATGGACATAGGGGATGCAATAGATGAAAATCCCTTAATAAACCATTGGTAATAGCCAGCCAAGCCCACGAAGCTCCTGATATCTGATGAGAGATGGGTCTAGGCTAGTTCTTACTACTTTGGTCTTTTGGGGATCAACTCTAATGCCATCACCAAAAATGATATGGCCAAGGAAAGCTACTGACCTTAGCCAAAATTTGCACTTACTGAATTTGGCGAATAGTTGATGGTTTCTAAGAGTCAGCAACACTATTCTGAGATGGTCTGCATGATCATGCTCACTGTGGGAGTAGACAAGAATGTCATCTATGAAGACTATAACGAACAAGTCCAAGTACTGCTTGAACACACGATTCATATAGTCCATGAAAGCTGCTGGGGCATTGGTAAGACCAAAGGACATGAATAAGAATTTGAAGTGACCATACTGAGTTTTGAAGGCTGTTTTCGGGATGTCACATTCTCTGACTTTAAGCTGATGATAGCCCAATTTGAGTTCTCTCTTGGAGAAGTAATTGGCACCCTAAATTTGGTCAAATACGTCATCGATTTTGGGAAGTGGATACTTGTTTGTCACCATGACTTTGTTTAGCTGACTGTAGTCAATACACATTCTAAGAGAACCATCTTTCTTATTTATGAATAAAACTGGTGTGCCCTACGTGGACATACTAGGTTTGATGAATCCCTTATCTAGGAGATACTTAAACTGTTCTTTTAACTCCTTGAATTTTGCTGGGGCTATTCTATATGGCGGAATAGATATGGGTTGAGTATCTGGAAGAAGATCGATTCCAAAATGAATTTTCTTTTTGGGAGGAACTCCGAGAAACACATCTGGGAATTCACATGCTTCTGACATTGATTCAAGGGTAGGGGTTTCTGAACTAGATTCTTGGACTTGAATGAGATGGTAAACACATCCCTTAGATATCATCTTTCTTGCTCGAAGGTAAGAAATAACCTGACCCCTAAGTGCTAAAGTACTACCCTACCACTCTAGGATAGGTTCATTCAGAAATTGAAACTGGACAATTTCGTTTCTACAATCGACTGAGGCATAGAAGGAATGAAGCCAATCCGTGCGGAGAAGGATATTGAAATTGGTCTTCTCTAATTTGACTAAGTCTATTGAAGTGACTTTCTAAGATATCATAATCGGGCAGTTCATGTATACCCACCTGGCTTTGATTGATTTACCCACTAGGGTGGAGACTGAGAAAGGCTCTGCTGGAATTTTGGGACTGACTCCGAATTCAACTGCTATATATGGAGTAACAAAGGACAAAGAATCTCCTGGATCTAGCAAAGCATAGACATGTAAATGGAAAACTTGTAACGTACTAGTGATCACATCAGGAGAACTTTCCTAATCCTATCGGGACAAAAGAGAATAGAGTCTATTTAGGCGCTGCCCACTAGTGGCACTGGACGCCACATCCTGCTGATTCGGGCGACCAGATTAAGAACTCTGAGAACCCACCTGAGGACACTGTCTGACCCTATGGCCTAGCTTTCCATATCAAAACACACATCACTACCAGCTCTACAGATACCCTGGTGTTTTCTGCTATACTTCTGATAAAGGGGATTGGTTCGGGCACTACTAAAACTACCCAGGGGTTTAGGGCCTAACATTCTATCTCTGTTGGTGTGTCTGAATTTTAGCACATAATCACTGGCTGAGGATAGAACTAGAACTGAGGATTTTAGGTGGAATTGAGAACGATTCCTACCCTCTGACTTAGGCTAAGTAAAACTAAAACTACCTATTCTCACTCTCTTATTTTCCTTGTCTCTCTTTATTCTTATCCTCATCTATCTTTTGAGCATGTACCATAAGCCTGGATATGTCTATCTCCTTAATCAATATTGTGATCCTACACTCTTTGACCATACTATTTGACACCCCAGACACAAACTTACTCATCTTTGCTCTGCTATCTGCTACTACATACGGGGCATATCTAGCTAACTGAGTAAACTTGAGAGAATACTCTTGTAATATCATATTAACCTGCTTTAAGTTTATAAACTCCAAAACCTTCGCTTTTCTCAACTCTAGCAGGAAGAACTTATTCAGAAATACAACTACAAACTCCTCTCATTCTATGGGCCCTATAAATACAGTCCATTCTGCTTTCCACTGTTTAAGCTATAAGTGTGCCACATCCTGTAACTGATATACGACCAACCTAGTTCTCTCAATAGTAGTCACCCCATAATTTCAGTAACTTTCTACACCTGATCAAGAAATTCTTGAGTGTTCTCATCTAACTTAGACCTGTAAAAGATGGAGGGTTTATTCGGGTAAAGTCCCAAATCCTGGAATCAGCAGTGTTGGCCATTGGGTTGGTCGAAACAGCAGTTGGATGTTCATTTTGGGCTACCACAGAATTAGCTAGCGTGGTAAAACCTTCTCTAAACTCAGCATGGGAGATATGTTCATCTAGAGGATCTGGATGGTCTTCTATTCCTCTTCCCTTAGTCTTTTTTGGAGCCATATTCTATAAATGAAAGAGAAACTTGGATTAGACAGAGAGTTTAACTAGAGCTCATGCTCACTCGCACGATATGAATACTAAAAGAAGGGAAACTTTTCCTAAAACACATCACAACCTCCTGTCCATAAGTGTGGTGCGCTACACACCCATGCACAAGACTCTACTAGATATGGAGACTTCCTAGGACTCTATTAAACCTTAGGCTCTGATACTAAGTTTATAACACCCCGAGTCTGTACCCCGGATGCTACACGGTGCTCATAATTCTGAAGGACCACAAGTTAACCCATAACTGGTACCTGCTATAATAACTGAATAATAATACTACTAAAATATATGGAAATTAGGTAAAAAAAATGCCATAAGGTTCAATACTAAAATAAATCTGATTACAATATAGTAATACCAAAACTGATATATCTGTCTAAAAATACTCTAGCCTGAAAAGCCTCTAAACTGTCTGAAATATGGAGTTGATGGGAAAAGTCCCCAACTAACTCTGAATACTAAACAAAATGAAATGCTGAAATAATAATTATTTCCTCAAATTATAAGGACTCACCACTAACTCTGACTGCTGAAGATTTGAACTGAAGGGTGCTCGGGAGACCGTGCATCTGAACCTATGATATAAAACATCATAGCGCAAGAGAAAAGTATATGTTAGTACTTTGAATGTACTGGTATACTAAGTGAGGTAGGATTAAATACATGGGTTCATATGCATGAACAATACTGACTGATTGACATGAGTATAACTGGATGAGAGTATATGCATGAATACGTAATTGTAACTGTAATTATGATAACACTGACTACCGAGTCTGAATAATGATTAACTAATATCTGAATATACTGATACTGAATTACTGATAACTAAATGATTGTATCTGACAATCCTGATTTTGTGGAACTATATTTAGTTTTGTACTGAGTTGAGTGATTATGTCTGATAGTCATAAATCTGTAGAACTGAAATGAGTTCTATACTGAGACTAAATCTGAAACTGAGACTATGGGAGGTAATCATCTAACCAACATACCCCTTTTTACATAGATTGGGGTCCAACTTATAACCCCAGTTGGAAGGGTGTCATACCGTACCACGGGTAAAGACCAACTGTGAGTTAACCTTCTCTAACAGGAAGCTATTTCGTCAACCTCCATTGGCAGAAAAACTTGAATAAAATGTATTAACTCTCATAATATCCGGTAGGAATATATCTCAACCTACGCTAGCTACATAGTTTTGTAACGTAGGGATTGCTACTAAGGGTTAAACCCTCTGCTGGAAGGAATGCCCCCATCCCTGGGTTAACTCGATGCTGAATCCTACTCCTATCTGAATAGAAACTGAACTGATTTCCTAGCTCATACTAGGCTTGACTGGACTATTACTGATTATACTATCTAACTGAACTAAACTGAGTTCACTGAGTTCCATTGACTGACAGAATACTAATGAATTCTGTTAACTTACTAAATTTACTGAGGTCTGAATTGAATACTGAACTAAAATGGATTGATACAGAGTTTACTGAGTTTTCCTAAGTCTTGTAACTGACTGAGAGTGCTACTGATCATGACATATCTGATATTATTCTATATCTAACACTGGATTTAGGTAAACAATTAAATTGTTGGGTATTAAATTCTCCCAGGACTCGATAGCATGAAAAGTAAAGCATCACATGATCTTGCATAGCATAATGCACACTTGTTCATAATGTATCTATAGAGACATTTTATAAAACACTTGCATGGTATAACTTGCACATAAGCTAGCATGGCATGATTTCTTTCCCTTATTAGTCCACATGAACAATTCATCAAGCACTTGGTGAGCATAATATATGCACATAATAAAAGGGCATCATGATTCACTTTCAATTTCACAATTTCAAGGGGTTTAACATGGATTCATACAAATCTACACACATAATAATCAATTCCACATGAAGAAATCTTAAAATAGAAATCTAATTTAAATAATAATCATGAATACACTTTAATTCCAATTATGAAAGTCATAAATTCCAACTACTTGAAGTTTAACAGAGTTTATTGGACTCCAAGGGTGGAAGGAACCCTTGAATGAACACTTCACATACCTTAGTTGGCGAATTCTTGAAGAATAATAGTGTAAACGTTGAGTTTTGGATCTTGAATGTGATGAGCTAGGGTTTGTTCTTGATAAATTCTAGAGAGAGTGAGTATATTTTTCCTCTTGGATGGCTTAATGATATGTTTTGGGGGTTGATATATGGTAGGAAAAGACCTATTTACCCCTCTTAATGCGGGTTTAAAAGATTGTAAGTTGAACCATCGACGCGTAGGGTGACATACTACGTCATTGGCATCGATGCGATGACCAATACACCGAGTCGAGTCCGCTTCAGTTCACTGGAAATTTTCATTAGAAGACAAGGAAAATATTGATCAACGCGATGGCTGCCGTGCCGCGCCAAGATTACGTCAATACACTATTTTGGAATCCTAAATATGGTTAAAATGAAAGTTTGAAAAATTTGAAACTCATTCGGGAACACCTACTGACATTCCTAATCATGAATAAACATAAAGATTGACATTTTAAGGTCACAGAGGTCGTGGAATAGCATTTCCAACTTACAAAGGCAAAAATAATACTAAGTCTGAATACTTAGCTAGAATTTTCTAAGTCTGGGACCCCTTAGCAAGATTTTAGGGACTGAGTTAAGCTTAAGATTTTGTAGGGTTTTACACTTGAGATACAACAAGCATGCACCAATCTTTCCCCAACATGAGGTATTTACTCTCTCCCTTCTAAATAATTACTCATCACCACTATTATTACATGAAGATAGTAACTGAAATGTTAGAACATAAGGACCTGAAACATGAAAGAATGCGATACATAACTTGGACACTTATTTGAGGCCTGAAGAATAGAGTATCAACGGCAAGGGATTCATTAAGGAGATCAATACTGAGGAAATACACGACATGATATGAATTTCACTGATGATTAAGAGTATAACATGTGTACCTAGAATTGAACATATTGTAGAGCATGAGTACATGAGTCATGAGCAGCATGACCTGAGTGTGGAGTTAATAAATTCATAGAATGTGATTCGTACTGCTGAGTGAACTGAAACTCCTCAACAAGGATCTGGAAGTATACATGATTCTATGAAAAGTGCATGAATAGGAGCTATGATCATAGGGCTGACATGTAAGACATGAGTAGATATCGTGATGACTGAAGTACAAAACTTTATACTGAGATAAGAATGGGTCGGGCATCTTCCTCCCTTACTAATGTTCTACAATACACTATCATCAGTACTAGAATCTGAGAGACTGACTTGGTTACTTGTTCTATAATCTCCTGCTTAGCTTAAAGCCATTATTCTAAGTCTGTAGACTCCTTAATAAACTCTAAATTGAACTACAACTATTTTACTCTGGAGACCGAGATATAACAATACACACATATACTAAGCTTACCTTCAAAGACTACACCTAAAAGTGTAAAAGCCACTTCTAGTACTTCCCTCTGAATTCACACCATCTAGAACTTTATATTTTCTTTCTATTAGCTAATTTAACCAAGATTAAAACTTACATTCTAACACTTAACAGATGATACAGGACAAATGGACATCTTATCTTTTGATGACATCTTTGGAGGTCAATACATAGAGGCTCAAGACTTGGTCACCTCGAGAATACAAGAACATGCATGGAGGACCCGTTTTGAGCATAAATTAAAGAAATCTCGTGTGTGGAAGATTGCTTGGAGCATTTAAGATTGAGGACTCATGGTTTTGGACCTTAATTAAGGGCATTTTGGACATTACACATAGTGTATTTACACACCATGTCCGCCTCTCTCATTAAGGGCAAAGTGGTATTTGTATCTTTATTTGTAATATATTATAAATAAGCCCCCGTAGTCTTATTTTTCATGATATTTTAAATGATGAAGAATCGAAAGACATATTTTCTCTCTTTTGAGAGTGTAATACCCTTAGTTGTAGGACTTGGAAAATCCATCCTTAGCATAGGGCTTGGAAAAGATGATATTATATGTTACTTAGGAACGGTGGATCTTTCGGTGAGCCGATTACCTTGGTGGTCACCATAAGAGTGTGGTTTTTATTGTTACATTCATTAGAGGTTAGTGTTAAAATACTCTTGGTTCTTAATCTTGTAATAATCTTGGTCTCACTATCTATCTTTATTTTCTAGGCAATTTCCCTTGTGTTTGTGTTGAATCCATGTCTTGTTTCATCTTGTGTCATTATTGCTGTTTTGGTGTTAAAATACACCTTGTATCTTGTAATCCTTGTGTTGTTATTCTTGGCCGAAAATTGGGTCCTCGGGTTCTAGTTGATTTATGGACTATTTTGAGTAGTTTTTGAGCCTTCACTTGTCTTTCTCGTATCATTGGTATCAAAGCATGGCTTGATTTTGTTCCTGCAAGATCAATCTTGGGCTTGCTTATTAGAAAAATAAAAAAAAAATTGAAATATGAAAATTCCAGAAAAAGAACAATCTGTCCGTGTTTGTGTTCTTGGCCAAAATTGTGTTCTTGTTGTGTCTTGGCCGAGATTTGTTTGTTGTGAGACTAGATCTAGTCGTGTTATTATTTGTTTTTTTATTTCTAGTGTTAGTTTTCTTGTCCACTAACACTTTGAGTCTAGATCTAAACTTGAGCTTGAACTTGTTGAAAGTTGTTATTGTGAACATAAGCTTGGCCCATTGTTGTTGACCATTGTTGTGGTGGACTATTTTGGCCGTGTGGTTTCTCTTTGATGTTCTAAACTTGACAATGTGATATTGTTGTTACTTGGTGGCTTGAGAACAATTTTGTTGAAGTTGTAGTTGTCTTGGCCAAGTGTTGGAGATATTGTTATTATGGATTAGAGTTGGCCGTGTGAAAATTGTTGGTGTTCTTGAAGATTATTGTTGTAAGTTCTTGGTGTTGTTGTTGTTGTTGTTCTTGATGTTCATCACCACCTTCATATATTGTTAAAGATAAAGTGAATGCTAAATCCAAAAAGTTGAAGAATAAGGGTGTATTGTTTGTTAGTCTTGAAATACACTACAACCAACAAGGACTTATCAATCAAGTCTCAACCACTTTCCAACACTTTTCCATGATTTAAGGATCCATGTTTTAAGGAGAAGTTCAAAAAATTCAAGTTTTGAAAATTGAAAAAGGCTCCAAGACTTATTTTCCCTCCTAAAACAAATTCCACCAATCCAAATTAATTTTTGTCCAGGACTTGAATATTTGAGAAAAACCACTTGATAAAATCGAACTAATATATGGTTGCCACATCATCACTGCTACTGTTCACACAATATTTCCAAGCTCAAAATTTTAGATTCTTAGTTTCATCTTATTGTTTCATTAGTTTCATGTCTTGATTCTAGAATTAATTAACAACTAGTAATAACTTACTTAGTTGTAGATTAATTATTGTATCCATTTCTTCGTGTCTTCATTATTTGTGTGCTTTTCTCATTTTTAACTCCTAGTAACTTCTTTGTTTCAAGTTTGTAAGTAAATTTTGTTTTGTGTCTTGAGTTGATCAAACAAGAATCTATTCCGGCCGCCAAGTAAAATTGACATCCTATTCACTACCGGAGTATAAGCAACTTTCAATATACGCCGCTCCAATTGTGAGAATCACAAAGGTGAGTGAATACGAGTGTTAGTGAGAAGCTTTTACTACTAATCTAGTTTGTTCATTTTGTAGGTTCAAAAGGTGATATAAGGGGAATATGTCTTCAATAGCTAGGGATTATTGTGAATACAACATGGGAGACTATGGTTGTAGTGAGGGGTTTTATGGCTACGAAGTTGAGGGAGATTACGGAGGCTATGAAAATAGCCATGATCGAAACTTGGGCAGATTTGAAAGTTACTATTTTGAGGGAGAAAATGAGGTGAATGAAGTGCCTAGTACTTATGGTAACTTTGGAGATGATGTAGGACTTCGTGATGGATCTTATGATGATGTTGGGGCATGTGAGGAGTCTTACACTTCTTACTCCGAACCTAGATTTGGTGTTAGGTATAACCCTTTCGTTCGCAAAACTTATGCGACATATGATGAGAGTACACATGAGGAGTGTGAATATTTATATTCTCCACCTTGCAGTACTTCTTATCAAGGTCGATGTAGTGTGAATGGTTATACTAGCTATAGTGGAGGTTGTCCAATGAGAAGAAGAGGGTATGCATCTCCAAAACCAAGGGGTACTCATATGCCTTACAATATTGATCCAAGAAGGAGTGTACACTCCAAAAAGGTGACCATTTGTGGGATACCGGGCTGCCTCGTTGTGCTAAATGATAGGTACTATAGAAACTACATCGTTCCATTCATGGTTGACTACTTGGGGTTGTTTTGTAAGCCTTTACTTGTTCCATACTTCTTGGATAGGTTTAAGGTTATCGAGAGGGTCAAGGTCGTCTTCTCTCAATTTGAATACCATGAGGAGGTGTGGTGTAATATTCTTTCATTGACATATGGTTATGTATGCTTAGGTGCTGATTGGTTTGCACAACATAGAATTCCAAACGTGCAAAATTAGTCAAATATTGTAAGAGACCATTGGGGGAATCGCCTCATGATTTACTTGTTTCCCAAGCCACGAAGAGAAATGCGTACCTACTCCAACCCAAATTATTATGAGAGACAAAAGATTTAGAGGAGTAAGAGAGTGCAAGGTGGTAATCCGAGAGTGGAGAAAGGAGAGGTTGTGTGAAGAAAAGTGAGGGGATTACCACCAAACCATTCTAACATTGGTTGTCCTTTTATTTCTAAGGACATTTGTGTAGGTACCAACATGGCAAGCGAAGGCGACCAATGTCAAAAGAAAGTTGCTGCCCAAGCTTATGGATGACCTTCACCTCACGACAAGAAAGAGTTTACTCAAGATCTTCAAGGTAAAATAGCTAACTCTTACACTTTTCTACATGTGAATGGTAATTGTATGGCTAGTAATCCATTGAGTGTGAGTAGTAGCTTACTTATTTATGAGTCTAATGATTCCTTTCATCTTGTTGATGATGTACATATTATGAGTGTGGATACACTAGTTGATCCTATTGATGATGAAATTGACTCCTCTTGTGAGATCAATTTATGTCCTCCTAGTGTTGAAGCCTATATGTTGAATGGAAGTACATCGTCTTGTGTAATGGATGTTGATCAACTTGTTTGTGAAAACTGTCCACCACTTGAGTATGTGTGTGATGTGCTTAATAGGACTTAAGTGAGTGAAGTATTTGAAAATGTTGGTCAACAAAGTGAGAATGAACCCAAGAGCTCTTCTTGGGGTAATGTTGTGTTTGAAACATCCTTGAAACTTGATATTGATCATTTAGAGAGTGAGGAACTTGCTTGTTCCAAATATGTCCATGAGGTAGATCAAACTTGTTTTAGGTATAATGTCTTATTTAAAGATGATTTAAACACTCCTAATGAACCTAGTGGTGAAAATGATGGTGTAGCTTACCTTGGAATCTATAGCCTATATGCTAACCCACTATGGTGTGACAACATTCCTTCTAAAGAGGGAAATCTCTTCTTGGAAGATGAGAGTACTCTTAAGGGTAAGGAATATGTAGTTGCAGAAGCTACTTCTTCTTCAACTTTGTGTGATTTCATTGTTGAGAGTACTCACGGTGATTATTCAAAAACTAGTAGTGATTACACATATGAGAGCACCTTAGTAGAAGTCGATTTGAGTGATACCTTTCTCTACTCTCTATTTACTTTGGATGATATGTATGTTATTGTAGAGAGTTTGTCATTTAGTTTGGGTGTAGAACACGAGAAAGGAAAGTGTTGTCGAGACCCGTGTCTATGGCCACTTTTCTGATTTGACCCCGGTGCCAAATTTAGAAATGGTGGTGCTGGTGAACCAAACTTATTTCTTGGTCTACATGACAAGCAATGTGTCACTCTTGATGTATCCTATAACCAAATCATCTGTACATCTTTTATTGAGATTTTAATATTCTTTTCAAAAGATTCTTGGTTATATTGCAAATATGTGCAACCTTGGCATGTTGAGATGATTTGTTATGCTAACCCTAACCCTCATGCCATAAGGAGTTTGTATTTGTTTGTCTTCTCTTCGATTTTGCAAGGTTTGGATTCGAGGTCGAATCCTTTTCAACAAGGGGAGGATGATACGGGACAAATGGCCATCTTATCTTTTGATGACATCTTTGGAGGCCAACACATAGAGGCTTAAGACTTGGTCACCTCGAGAATACAAGAACATGCATGGAGGACTAGTTTTGAGCATAACTTAAAGCAATCTCACATGTGGAAGATTTCTTGGAGCATTTAAGATTGAGGACTCACATTTTTAGACCTTAATTAAGGGCATTTTGGACATTACACATGGTGTATTTACACACCATGTCCACCTCTCTCGTTAAGGGCAAAGTGGTCTTTTTATCTTCATTTGTAATATATTATAAATAGGCCCCCTTAGTCTTAGTTTTCATGAGATTTTGAATGATGAAGAATTGAAAGACATATTTTCTCTCTTTTGAGAGTGTAACACCCTTAGTTGTAGGGCTTGGAAAATCGATCGTTAGCATAGGGCTTGGAAAAGCCGATACTGTTCGTTGCTTAGGAACGGTGGATCTTGAGGTGAGTCAATTACCTTGGTGGTCACCATAAGAGTGTGGTAATGATTGTTACATTCATGAGGGGTTAGTGTTGAAATACACTTGGTTCTTAATCTTGTAATAATCTTGGTCTCACTATCTATCTTTATTTTCTATGCAATTTTCCTTGTGTTAATGTTGAATCCGTGTCTTGTTTTATCTTGTGTCATTGTTGCTGTTTTGGTGTTAAAATACACCTTGTATCTTGTAATACTTGTGTTGTTATTGTTGGCCAAAAGTTGCTTTCAAAGGGGTCCTCGGGTTCTAGTTGATTTGTGGGCTGTTTTGAGTAGTTTTTGAGCCTTCACTTGTCTTTCCCGTATCACTTAACATGGATATTCCCAAACTTTTAATGAACCATACTAATTTCCATCATATCCTACTAATGTCACACCTATAAACTTATATTTTTCCCTAAACCAGGAGAATTTCCACCACACTAACATACCCAACATCATCATACTAAATTTTGAATCAGTAAACTCAAATTCTTGCATACACTGTTTCAAGCCTACTAATTCACCTTTCATACAACTAGCCCCATGGATACATAATCTACTAAATCCAGATAAACACTATCCCCACTTTACTGCTGCTAAACTTCTGCGTTTATGCTTCTAATTCTAGATCATATGCCATCATAGGATATTGAGAAGGGATCTGAAGGCACACCAGACTTTATCTTAGTGCACGATTTTCATCAACATGAATGAGGTCTTTCAAATTCCAAAACTTAAAAGCATTGAGATACTTTTGAGCCTACGTGTAATCCTATAATTGTCTGTGGGGACTGTCTGACAAAACTCTATTTGTAAGAATTTAAGCTGGCTATTTCTGTTGCCTTAAGAATAAGGAAGAGATGGCACGAATGGATTAACGTAAGAATCTGCATAAGTTCCTTAGAGAACACTTCTACTGCACGACCTAAGACATGAAAGAAGGGAAATATTTCTTAAATGCCCTGTAGCCTCTTGAAGAAAAGTACAGACGTCTCTGTACCATTCCGCAAGACTCTACTAGACAGGGCTTCATAGGCACCCTAGGACACTTGAACTTTGTGCTCTGATACTAAATTTTTCACGACCCGAGACTATCCCTAGTCATAACATGGTGCTTAGAACCATAAGTGATCCCAAGCCAACCCATGAATTAGCATTATACTTGAGCAACTAATTTAGTATAAATAAAACACCTAAATTTTCTGTGCGAAAACATAATTAGTACATAATCTAGATAAATAAAATACTGATAAATTTTATAACCTGATAAAACTGAAAAGAGAACTGGAATTTACATTTCATGACTCTGACTGACTATCTATGAAGCCTCTACTATACTAACTATAGATAGCTGGGAAATGTCTCCAACCACCACTAATCAATACACATAAATAATTAAAATAAAGTACAAAAAATACCACTGACTGGAGTTCGTCCTTGAAATAGGAGAACTTATCACCTGTCGGCTGAAAGCTGTAAATGTTTGATTCTGATGTGTAGGCTACAACTGATACATAAATTATGAGACAATGCAGTATATAAACATATATGTGGATCAGTACTTTGGAATGTACTGAGTAAGTGGGGTGAATGCAATACTTAAAATTGAATAGGTACATATTCTTAAAAACATGCATGCTAAGTGCTAGTAGTCTCAACAAAAGACCGAGATAAATTGAATTAACATGAGATTCATGGGTTTATTTTATCCTGAACATGTATAAACTCATAAATTAAATCAAAAGAGGGTGTTTTGTCTCCATGGGTGAAAGAGGCCCATGGATGAACATCCCGCATACCTTAACAACTGAATTCTTGAAGATTTCTTGGATTTGAAGCTTGAACTCTTGATTTATTAAGAATGAATCTTGAATTTGTTCATGGAGATGAAGGAGGGATTTTACGTGCGTTGATTTGAAGAAGATGGAAAAATAATTCCCTTTTGGGTGTTATAATTCGTGCCTTGGACGTTTGGTGTTGAGGGGAAAGGACCAAAGTGCCCCTTGACCCATAAGAAGCTGAAACAGTGAAAGAATAAACCCTGTGGCACGCCTTATATTACATGGGAGTAGCCCCCAAGACACCCATCTTTTTCTGGGGAAATAATCTCCGCAGTGCGGGCTTATCTCCTCCCTTTACTGCCTCTCACGAAAAAGGCCATAACATTTTGCTTGGGTATCAGATCAAGGCAAAATTGATATCGTTGGTAAGATAACTCAATTTTATATCATTTAGGGAGTCTTAAGATGCAAAATTCCACTTATATATAAAAATTTAATCATGTTCAAAGTAAACCCTTGTAGAATCGAATACAAAGATTTGGCTGAATCAAGAGCTCTTAGCTCAACTTCTCTCTAGGTGATTCCTATGAACATTTTTCACCTAAAAAACACTTCACACACTAGGATAATGATCATGACACATGTATTCATATAAAAATCATATGATTAAAGTTTACACATGTAGAAATGATGGTTCAAAGTCTAGCACGAAAATGCGGGGTGTTACAACCCATCACATGCTTTACTTATTTATTAACTACCCATTCCATCCTGAAGAAAGTTAAGCCATAACCTATCTCAAAGGTTGAATCTAAGTCTAAAGTCTTTTAATAAGGAGCGTTTCCCTTATGAACGGTCTCAGAACCAACTAAAACATATAGATATAATGTTTACGCATGAAAAGAATGCTAATGATACCCATATCAAGTATATTTAAGATGGGTCCAAAATGAGTTCAAAAAATGGATTCCAAAAAAAAAGGATAAAACTAGATTTTTATTTTAGAAATAAATTTCCCGAGGTTATAGAAGTCTACAATTGATAACCTATGCAAGAATGATTTAAAAAAGAGGACCAAGTCAAAGAAAATCCACTTTTAAGCTTGCAAAATCCTCAAAATTACATTTTGAAATCAAGATTAAAGAGTGTTTTTGATAATATAATCAATAGAGTAAGGTTTAAGAACTTACCCAAGCTTAAATGGTGAGAAAAACCTCAAAAATCATCCAAACCCAAATCACAAAGGTCCAAAAATAGTGAAAAGTTATAAAAAAAGGGTATATATACAACGATGGCCACTTAAGCGGCTAATTGATCGCTTAAGAGAACACCGCTTAAGAGGTTGGGGGTCTCTAAAGTGGCCAAGACACTGCCACAACCCGAACTAGGGCCTGGCCGCAATAGGTATATTAAGACCATAGAGCACGAAAGACCACACCATTTTCCCCCCAGTCAAATAGAGCACAGTATCTAGCAACAACATAAGTAAACCAATAGACATAAATAAGATAAGTGAATAACTCAAAGGAACTAAAAATCCAATACAATCCCACTCCATATTAATCCACAAAACCTCTGTGAAATCCATATTAATCTAAGTCAAGATATGACACCAACGATGGACAAAAGAAATTGTAAGATAGTCCATGACATAAATTAAACCAAGAAGCAACAGGCCTACCGAAAGAAGGAGGCTAGCCACTTCAAGATGACTTACAAGAAACTCTGAGATCACCTATTACTACACAAGGTAAGAAGAAGTGTCTCTGGTTCCTGTATCACGTGGGGATACAACGTCCAAAGACGGTTAGCAAGGCGAGTGCTATTATGTAACTCAAGGAAAGGATAAAGTAATGTCAAGTCAAAATCACAGTAAAATCCACATCCACATAATGTACATATATATAAGATATTGGGATAGGGAAAAACGTTTAACATGAAAGTAAAACATTAGGGTGGATTGTGTATCTTAACCATCATAAAACACCCACAAGCTATAAGGGTCCATCCCTCCTTGCTGGATAGGCCCTAGTGCGTGTTAGCCGCATGAACTGGAGATATCATAGAGGCCAAGGAATTTATGATCCTTCGCCATCCATGATATATATATATAGTGTGTGTGATATAAGAACACTGTCATAAAGACCAACCCTCACGTCGGTAAACGTGAGTTTCCAGTATCAGTCCTTCGGGACCTCCACCTTCATGGCCTGCTACACAATCTTTTTTCAGACTAATTAAAACATTTACACATTCCCATTGATTGAACCAATATTATCAATCAAGTCACATATCATTGGTATTATCATACCAATTTACGCTTGCAAGCTATTATCATTATGCCATTTCAATTATCATTGCTAGGTGTCGCGCCCCATTTTTCTTGCAAAAAGCAGAATTCGATGTGACCACTCTTCTTGGGATTGTTTGAGGAAGTGTGAAGAGTCGCCACCTAATGTATTAAGGTGCTTTAGGGTACCGGTATAGGCTAACTACGAACCTATATTGCTATTTAGTCTTAGTTCACTATAAATTCGATTAAGGATTCAAATTACCTCAAAAAGAAGGTGTTAGGCACCTTTCAAGGTCCACAGAGGTAGTTTTCGGCCGAATTAATATTTTACGTGGGGATTCTATGTGATCAAATAAAGGTCTCTTATTTCTAAATTAATTGTTGACTAAGTGATAAAGTAATTAATAAACAAACACAAGTTAATTTATCATTTCTATTTATTAATTATTTAAGTGATAAAAGTCAGTAAAACATGTAAATAAGACAAACAAGGAGAGAGAAGTGATATAAATTACATCAAAGGGGACTTCTTATATAATAAACTAACTTCCCCAAATAAATAAACATGTAAAGTAAATAAAAGAATAAATTCAAAAAAAAAAAAACAAAGAAAAGTTTTTGTTTCATTCGGATCAGAACCCCAACTTGTTTAATCCTTGTTCGGTCCACTGGACAAATTCTTAAACAAGTAATAATGTCAAATGTCGTATAATGTATCTGGAGATCATCACTTCCAAGTGACTATCCATCCCACACCACCTAGGCTGGTTGTCAAATCTAAAGGGGTTCTAAGACAAGGATAAAACTAACTTCTTTAGAATACCTATCGTCCCACTTATCGCCCAAGAGGCATTGAGCTTTGCTAATTTGGATTTGTGGTCTAGACAAAATAAAACTATGTTTTTCTAAGAATCGAAGCACGTAACACATTGGACGTCACTTAGCACATAACGATCCCAAGTTAGCCTCTTCATTAATTAAAGTTGGTTAGTGTGATTAACATGCAAAGACAAATAATTACTTATATTAATGTCATTAACCTATAGGCATGATATCTAAGTGTTCAACAATTGTTTAATATGACAAAAGATAATTGTTATTTATGTCTAAACAATCTGTTGCAAATTTATTAAAAGAGCGTGTCAAAGTAAAGTAAATATGTCAAAGAGTTGTGTTCATGAATTCCATTGTGCAAAACATGTTGTAAGCTAATGAAAGTGTCGAAATTTAAAGTTACATGTTGAAAATTATTATTGACATTCAATTTAAATACTATAAAGTCCATTAACATGGTAAAGCTGCATTTAAATGCTGGAAAATGAATTAACAAGCCGGAATTTGTGTTAACATACTGAAATTTTAATATTGACATGCTGAAAGGAATTTTAACATTAGTATGCTGAAGGTAATTAACATCCTAAAATTTTAAAATTAAACATGCTGGAATCTAATATTCAACATACTGAAAAATGCTTAACTCTACTATTTTGACATGTTGGAATATATGAATTGACATGCTTAAATTGGTATCAATACGCTAAAATATACAATGACATGCTTAATTCTAATGTTTAACATGCTAAAGCATGCAATGACATATTTAATCTAGTATTTATCATGTACTTAACATGCATGAAAATTGCTCAAACTTAATATTTAACATGCCTAAAATTGCTTAAACCTAATGTTTAATCATATTAACATGCCAAAATTTATTTTAGTATGTCGTACATTGGTTAAAGCAAGATTTCTAATCGAGTTAATTAATAAATTGCAAATTAAGTGTTTAAATGATTCATGTATTAACAAATCGTAGGTTTGTGTGCCTAAACAATCTACGCAGTACGTAACACACTAAAAATTTAAGTTGTACCTATCTATACTATTCATAAAGCACGTAAGTCCCCGCCCCCAAGTAGTCCCCAATATTATTATTACATGAATAATGTTTGTACAATATTGCAAACCAATATAAGAGAAACATAAAAATTAAACTAAAAGGCCATCCCTGCTTCGAATTCCCGGGAAACTCTTCATCCATCTGAAATGTTCGCTAGTGTCTGTCAAGCAAAATAAGCATATCCCAAAACACAAAATAGGACCAACTATATTGCACTCAGAAATTAGGCAAAACATCACAAAATTATCAATAAAACCCTTAAGGGAATTTAGAGGGGCATTTGCATCTAACATATGATAATAAAATGTGTCATTAAAAACTAATCTGCTTTGTAGCAACAAGCAACTAGAAAAAATTCTGAAGATCAATGCCTTGGATCAAACACGCAACAATCACAACAAGTAAAGCACAGAGACAAAGTTTCTCTTTTGCAATATTAGTCGAGAGAAAAAGAAAACTTAGGATATTTTGTTATTCTTGTTAGTTGTAAAATAAAGCTAAAGGTTTTTCTATGTGAATAACCGGTTCCAATGCCTCAGGATGAGAAGGAGACTCAATTTATATAGTAGAAATAATAGAGTGCTAAATGGGAGAAAATATGTCAGAATAAAAATTAGCAGAAAAAAACTCTATATCCTAAAAAGTCAATCAGAGTCAATTAAGGAGGAGGAAATTATTCAGCCAATCAATCAAAGGAATTTTTCCTTAAAAACAATAGAGTGAATCAATCCATCAATTTTACCATGAATAAAAAAATCTATCTAAATTAAATCAAGATAGGAGAATAAGTAAAAGAATTATGAAATCATGGAGTTTACCAAAAATAGATGAAGCTATCACATAATTTCAAATCAAGCTATGCAATCTTATTAATTATTGCAATCCCATATCAATTACTCAATCACAACATATCCTAAATCAGACACGTAACACAATGAGGTCCAATAAATAAACAAACACATGCTAAAATTACTGAACAAGCGATTTCAAAAATGGCCAAATTATGTACTGTAAAACAACAACTTCAATTAACACCCTAGAGAATAAGAATTTCAAAATTGAAAGTAGCGCATAGACAAACACAAATGACAGAGAATCAGACACAAGAAATTAATCACACTTTGTTAATTTTGAATTTAAAATCTGTCAAATAAAAGAAAAAAAGATATAGGATATAATCAAAATCAAACACAAATATTTAAATATTTGGTCAAAACTGGGATGATTCTTTTTAGAACCCATCACTTTTTGGAAAAATAGACGGCGGCGACGACACCATTTGCATGACTATTATGCAACGGCAACTGGAGAGACAGAATGAAAAGGCACCTATAGCTTGGTTTGCAGCAGTTCGACAACTGGCTTCATTATCCAGCGGGATCTGACTGGTGGCGGTTTTGGGTTTTTGGAGAGAGCAAGAGATCTGGCGGTGATGGCTGTTGTTGATGGCTGGTGGCACGGTGAGGCAACTTGGTGTTGAGGCAGATGCTGGTCCGTTCGGCGTTGGGCTTCTGCTGTTTCATCTGTGGCAGTGCTAGTAAGGGAGATCGCCCATGAGAAGAGGCGATTGGCAGAGATGGAAAATAAAGGGAGGAGGTGGCTTAGAAACGGAGTCTTGGTCGGCCTGTCGGTAATTACCTTTGGCGGTGAATAACTTTTAGAGAGTAGGGAGAGTGTGTGTAGAGAGAGGATAGGCAGCTGTTTTGGGATAAAAATGAATTAGGGTTAGGGAGTAGTTTTTTAAAAGAAAAGAGAAGGCTTAATTGATGTCAGTCGTTGGATCAACTTTGATCAACAATTGAGATTAAAATAATTTTAAAAATAGGTCAAAATTTAGATGTCAATTTGGGGTTAAAATTAACGTCAATATTGACTACAATTAACATAAATTGCATATAATAATGGCTGGAAATGGCTAGAAATTGAATAAATATGAGAATAAATTAGAATTTGCTACTATTTAAAAAATGTTATGGAAATAATAATAATAATAATAATAATAATAATAGACAATGCTTTTGTAAATTATGAGTGTGCACATTTATGTGAAAAAATAATTTAATATATATTAATAAAAATATGCAGAATATTATAATTAAATTAACAAATAATAATGATAGAAAGTAATAAAATATTTTTAAATCATGAATGCGACATGTCAATATCTGTTTGATACAAGAATAATGTGTAAAAAAAATACTACCATTTGAAATTAATAATCTTGCTAAAATAGCAGCCTAACAGAAGTATCGAGAGGTCAAAATTGGGTGTCAATGGCTGCCCCTTCATTGCTTGAGAATGATAAAAGAATTATCAAGGAACGAAAGTTGACATAGCATCCAATTTAGTCTAGCCGAAAAGAGTTTTTTTTCGAATGACAGTGACAAGAGTTGGTTTTAAAATAGTGTGGCCGAGACTTTGGCTTTAACTTGCCTACATATCTTTGGTTTTATGAGAATCAGGCTGTGTGTAGTTCTAGATTTAGGAATGAACAATATTCTTGAAGAATGTTATTGATAAAGGCTAGTGCGTCAACAATAATATCATGGGTCGGTGAGACGATAGTGAATAGGTTTGAAATAATGATATGGGCAGAGGTATGAAAATGTTGAGGTAGGTGAGTTTCATGATCAATTTATGTGATGGATGAATTGATTGGGTGATATTTCAAAAATAGGAATGAAAGTTGTCTCTGTTTGTTATTCCTTTTCCATTACCTGTGTACTTTACCATATACTAGATAACAAAGGTTAGGGCATGTAAAAAGATAAGCAATTCATAAACATAAAGTGAATAAAGAAAGAATATCTGTTGTATCCTGGGATCAGTGGTTTGGCTTCTCGATTCATTGTGGGATCAGCTATTTGACTTCCCATTGTGGGATCAACTTTTGGGCTTCTCGATGCACTGTGAAATCATGGAATCAGCTGTTTGGCTGCTTGTGATGGAGTAATCTGTACCAGTTAGTCATGCCATTTTTAGTTCAATTGGATAAAATAGCTAGCATGGATATAAATGTTGTATAGAATATTGAACAATGTAGTCAAAACAACCATAATAATAATGATAAGAGGAGATAAGAAAGTGTATCTTTTATGAGAGATCAATGCCTTGTTTATATAAATTTAAAGAGGCCGTGTTTAATCTAACCATATCAAGTAAAGCAATAGCCTTGAATAACACTGAGGCAGTTGTGTTTAGCATATCCAGTATTAGAAAACAATATTCGTCTTCGAGTAACCCGATCGACTTCCAGAGGACAAAGCTTAGCCTCAGGCAATTTCTTGATAAAGTCGTGCTCAACTTTGGACAATTTCTCGAAAGAGGGTAGTTCTTAACCCAACTAACTTTCAAGGACAATGCTTAGCCTTAGTCAGTTTCTCAAGAGAGGGTAGTGCTTAACCCAGTCAACTTTTAGAGTACAATGCTTAGCCTCAGAGAGTTCTTTCTAGAGTCGTGCTTAACTCTATCGAATTTTCAAAATAATGCTTAGTTCAGAAGATTTCTTGAGAGAGGGAAGTTCTTAACCCAACTCACTTATAAGGATAATGCTTAGCCTTAGTCAGTTTCTCAAGGGAGGGTAGTGCTTAACCCAGTCAACTTTTAGAGAACAATGCTTAGCCTCAAAGAGTTCTTCATAGAGTCGTGCTTAACTCTATCAAATTTCCAAATGATAGCTTAGTTTGGATGATTTCTCGAGGGAAGATAGTGCTTAACCCAACTAACTTTCAAGGACAATGCTTAGCTTTAGTCAGTTTCTTGAGGAAGGGTAGTGCTGTACCCAATTAACTCTCCAAGAACAATGCTTAGCCTCAGAGAGTTATTGACAGAGTCGTGCTTAAGTCCACCAAATTTTCAAAACAGTGCTTAGCTTTGAATGATTTTTCGAGAGGGGGTAGTTCTTAACCCAACTAACTTTCAAGGATAATGCTTTGCCTTAATCAGTTTCTCAAAGGAGGGTAGTGCTTAACCTAGTGAAATTTCAGAGGACAATGCTTAGCCTCAGAGATTTCTTGATAGAGTAGCGCTTAACTCCATTGAATTTTCAAAACAACGCTCAGTTTCAGACAATTTCTCGAGAGAGGGCAGTGCTTAACCCAACTAACTTTCAAGGACAATGCTTAGCCTTAGTAAGTTTCTCGAGACAGTGCAGTGCTTAACCCCCCAAGGACAATTCTTAGCCTTAGAGAATTCTGGATAGAGTCATGCTTAACTCCATTGAATTTAAAAAATAATGCTTAGTTTGAATGATTTCTCAAGAGAGGGTAGTGCTTAACCCAACTAACTTTCAAGGACAATGCTTAGCCTTAGTCAGTTTCTCGAGAGAGGGTAGTGCTTAACCCCCTTAACTTTACAAGGATAATGCTTAGGGCTCAAATAGTTTTGGATAGAGTCATGCTTAACTCCATTGAATTTCCCAAATAATGCTTAGCTTCGGATGATTTCTCGAGAGTCAGTAGTTCTTAAACCAACTAAATTTTGAGGACAATGCTTAGCCTTAGTCAGTTTCTCGAGAGAGGGTAGTTCTTAACCCACTCAGAATACAGAATGACAATGCTTAACCTTATATCTTCTGGTGGTGTATATCATACTCAATATTTGTGCCTGTCATTTTATTCCCGCACTTAAAGAAAAATTGTTAGTTTTAAAAAATGGGGAATATTGATTCGTGTGTCTGCCAATTCCTTTGCTTCAAGTTCTAAATCCATTGTCTTTGATTAGAAACTTTGTATCATCTTGAGATGCAATTCTTGATGAAATTTCTTAGAGGAATTTCTCAATTTTTTTTTCCCTAGTTTCATAACCTTAATCTTGCTAGCTTAGGACTTGTAAAATGGTTCTCAATAGAATTTTTGAGAGGATCTCAAAAATTCTGCCCCAGTTACATATTTTGTCAGTCTTAAACTTGTAGAAGTGTTCCTCCATAGAATTTTTTATATCCTCTCAAAAGTTCTGCCCCAGTTGATGCTCCAAAAAATGAAAATTCATTATGATAAGACCGAACTCCATAGGAGCGCCTACGTATCTCTCTTAAATGGGAATCAGGTCAAACGTAGTTCAAATTATATAGGATAAATTCATATTGTTCTAAGCAACTAAAGATTATAGTAACTCAAGTGCTTGAGAGCTTAAAATGAAGAAACAACGTGATATCCGTCCCTTAATATCAGATAGATTCCAATGCTTAATCAAGATATGGCCCCATCATATTTATCACCTTGGTATCAATCAATGATTGAATTTTGTCCTTGAAAGCATGACATTCTTCTATGGTGTGGCCTGTCATCCCTGAATGATAAGCACAAACTTTGAAATGATAAATCTATTTTGCAAACGTATTTATTATAATTACAGAAATTGGAGTAATGTAGCCATTAACCTTTAATCTCTCATAAAGTTGGTCTATAGGCTCAGCCAAAGGAGTGTACTGTCTTGATTAATTTTTTTGGAGCTTGGCTCGAGGTGTGATGAATTGATTGGGTTGTAGATTGGTTGGTGGATTTTGATAAGTTAATGTATTTGGAGGAATTTAAACATACATGGGTTGTGCAAGAGAGTTAGTAGGATTATAAGATAGTATGGGGTAATTGTATGTTGGTGGGGGAAATAGATATGAAGGTGCTTGATATATGGGTGTTTGGTATTGAAGAGAAGGAAGTGGTTTTGGGTTAATCGGAGGGGATTTAGGATATTGCGTAGTCAAGACAACCTTTACTTTCTTTATGTCATTGTTCTCATCAACTTGTCAAGTCTTAATCGCTTGCAGCGCCTCCAAATTTGTTATCATGCCATTTTTAATGCCTTCTTAAATTCTCTCTCCTAATTTAATGATGTTAATAATCTTTTAATAATCTATGAGCACCATCTTTTCATAACATTGTGGATCTTGGACACACATGAAAAATTCCTTCATTTGATTTTCATCTAAAGGAAGGCTCACTTTAAAAGCTTCACGTATCCATCTCATTCCATATTCTCAGAATGATTCTGTAGGTTTCTTCTTTAACTTCTAAATCTAGAACCAATCTGGCATATTCTCGATATTAAACCCAAATCTTTCTATAAAAGCAAAGGCTATGTTGGCCCATTTTGACTATTTTATTGCATCTTGTGTTACATACCATGATAAAGCATCTCAAGCGATACTCCTCTTGAATAACTTCAAAAGAATCTGCTCATTTTTACCAACTCCTACTAGTTTGTCATAGTATAGTTTCAAATGGACTTTAAGATCTCCAGTCCCATTATACAATTCAAATTTAGGAGGTTTATACCCTTCCAACAGTTCAACGTCAGGGTACATACATAGGTCCTCGTAACTTAGCCTTTTCAACCCCTTATTTCCTTTAAGTTGTTCCAATATTTCAACTATGGATTGGATAAGGACGGTATTTTCTGGAGGTGTAGATTCATATTGGTGATGGGTTTTGACATAAGTTGGATGTGAAATATAATTGTCTGGATCAAGGGAATGAGGCATATTTATGGTAAATATTGGCGGGGTATTCTGGACATATAAGGTTGTTTGTAAATTTAGTAGAGCTGGATATGTGTGGAATTGTGGTGGGCAAGAATATGGATGTTGGTTGTTTTTAGAAAGCATATATATGTGACTTGGCTTATTTGGAGGTAGTGAAATATGAAGGGACGATACGGGATGAGTTGTAAATGTGGGATGGGATTTAATAATGGTGTTAGCCTCAGCTTATGGCTTGAGAGGAGCATTTAAAGTAAGGGATAGATTAGAGGTATGGGCTTGTGATAATTCCCCTTATAATTGAAGGATTCCTTTCTCCATTCGTAAGATCAGCTCATTATGCTCATTTTTAGTTTCGTTGTTATCACCCATTTCTTTGTCTTGATGACTAAGCTTTAAGAGAAGGAGACCGAGACTTTTTCAATTGATGTGATGGGAAAGAGAATGCATGAATTAGTCCTTGGGGTGTTGGACAAAAATAGATAATGTAAAAATAAAAAAAAAGTCAAGTTAGCAAGGTAAAGGTGACGTATAGGGAAAGAATAAACTTGTTCATTTGTAAACAATAAAATGTTCTATAATGGATGGAGCCTTATATTCCTGTACCACTCAAAGAAAACATTAGTCCAAGAGAAATGGTTGTCCTACACTTGAATATTGTAGCCTCAATTGTAATCTTCCATTAATATGCTTAGGAGTTGGGCTTATTAGCTCGACACTTTGGAAGTGTAACTGAAAGAGAGGGAAAGAAAATATTTTATTAGATTAAGATCGAACCCAAAGTGGTCTGCTTACGTATCCAAATGGAAGTCAGTTCGAATGTAGTTCATGAGTACAAAGAAATGTAGAGAAAACCAGAAAATGTTGTTAGCCATAAGGCGGGTAAATTAGTGATGTAAAATAGGAACGTCAATTCATATGATGCATTTTATGTTTCTTTCGTGAACGTCTTGGATCTTGTTGGACAGAGTAGGATTGAACAGTCTGGGTCCCTTCATTACTTCGATAGCCTTGCATTTGAGGTATGGAGGATGATGAATCCTCTTTCTCTCCCTTGGATGGATTCTTTGTTTCATAATCTAATTTCTTTCAAATCAAAATTAGACTCTCAAAGTTGTAACTGACCAGGAAGAACATTTTCTGAAAGTATATTCCATCTAGTTTCTTGAGGAAAATTTGAACCAAGTCCTCCTCAGGTATAGAAGGAAGTATTTTGGAAGCCTTTATTCTCCATCGAGTTGCATATTCCTCAAAAGATTCATGGGTCACTTTCTTCATCTCGAGCAATTCTCGTATTGTCGGACTAGTATTGATGTTGAACCTGTATTGCCTCATAAAATCTTGAGCCAATTCTTCCAAATTATTCCATTTGTCGAAGTCCTATTGGGCGAACTATGTGAGTGTCATTCCCGACAAACTCTGAATAAATAATCTCATTAGGAGAGCCTTATTGTGTCCTATGCCAATTAGTCTACCATAATAGTCCTTCAGATGTGTGATTGGGTCCCTATACCCATTGAATGCATTGAACTTTGGAACTTTGTATCCTGGAGGTAACTTAACCCTTAGATGTATACATAATTTCTCATACCTCAAGTCATAGATACCCATAGAACGTAGTTCCTCATTCATCCTTCTCTATAGGTCACAAAGCCTTTGCCAACATTCATCTAAATTGATCCTTTCACTTTCAGAAGTATCATGTGTAAAAGAAAATTGGTGAGAAGGTATGTGGGTAAGGCCAGGATAAGGAGTCATAGTGTTTTGCCTTGGGCGATGAGTAGAAGGACTAAAAACTTTTTGAATATTGATCATATTTGTTCTATTGCAGATTCTCACTTAAGTTTGATGTTCAAATGCTACACAACCCTTAAATAAAATAAGCAAGTCAACAAAAATTACATAATGCATAAGTTCAACACATTCAAAACAAAAGTCATTTTGCGAGGAAGACTAAGCCTTAATAAGCATTCTAGGCGTAAAATATTTGAGCTCCTAATTCACGAAAATGATAGTGATAGAACATAATATCGAATTTACTACTATGATTATAAAGAAGATAAGAAGGACAGGAAATAAGTAAGGTTGACTTTCATTGAACATCAGATTTGTTGATTCAAAACGTCCTTTGTAATTGACATCACATCTCATTGTTCATTCATCCGAATCCATGTAGAAAAGGACAAAATTAAAAATTTTATTATGATGAGACCAAACTCATTAAATAAGCGCCTACGTATCCCACATATAGGGGAATCAAGTCGACCGTAGTTCACATTACATAAGCAAGGAAAGCATAAAAGGAAACCATAAATTGTAAAACTTGAATGAATTTCAAATGTTGGTATCCTCCACACCAATGTCATCAAGTTCCAGTCAAGCTTAGAAAATCAAACAATATCTCAGTTTGACTTCATCACACTTATCACCTTGATGTCGATCAACTTTTGGATGATGTTCTTCAAGGCGAAGCACGCCTTAGTAGGATGTCCTTTCATCTCAGAATGATAGGCACATATTAGGCTGGGGAAATACCTCCTAGACTTGGTATCATAAGGTATGACAACAATGGGCGTAATGTAGCCTTCGTCTTTGAGTTATTGATACAACTACACTATGGGTTCACCTAGAGGAGTGTACTCCTTTGGTGGATTTTTCTAAAACTTATGTTGAGGTTTAGTGGATTGGTTGGATTGTTGATTTGTGGGTAGGTTTTGATAAGAAACTATAATGTAGTTTGATTTTGAAGAGCGGATGAATGTGGGTACCAAACAGTTTGAAGAGGATATTTTGTGAAGGATCGGGTATAATAGGCTTGGACATAATTGGGTGTTGGAATGATTTATGGAGCTGGGTACCATATCAGTTAAGGTTGGGGTATGCTTACTTCATGCTTTGGAGGTCTAGATGTCTCGTCGATAATTGTCTTTCCCTTATCCTTGGATTATGTATTAACTAAATTTTCCTCGACTGTGAGCTTCCTTTTTAGCTTATTGTCGAACCACCTAACAAAGTCTGTTGCCAAATGGTCCCAAAGAGACCCACTTACTAGTATCATTTTGACCATACCACATCAATGTTGGACTCTTAAGTGAACTAACAAAGAGTTTCATCTTCTGGCTATCACTTTTTCCTACAAATGATAGCTTAATAAGGTACTCATTCAAATGAGAGTGAGGGTTTCCCGACCCATCATATAATGAAAGATTCAAACCCTCGATTCTCTCCTTGTCTTCTTCCCTTGATTTGGATGACTAATCTATTTTAGGTTGTTGAGATGATCTTGTCTCATGGTTAGAAGCTTGTCCTTCCATCTCTCTATCCTTACTTGTATTTGTCAACCCAATAAGTGCTTTTAGCAATGCAATTGAAAACTGACTTGGAGACATATGCGTATCACGATCAGACGTAGGTGAAGTTGTCAGTATAGGGTACTCCGCGGTATCGATGAGAGTGATAACATCTATTTCAGATAGAGGCTCTAGAAAACCTGGGGGCATTTCAACTGAACCTCGAAGATCAACCATTATCCCCCTAATTCTCTCTATTCTTCTTCCTAACCTTCTGATGCTCGAAATAGCTCAATTTTGATGCAACCCCAAAATCTCGTGCAACTTCATGTTGACAAGATTGATAAGCATCGCTTGCCTGGCCTTTTATGATGTTCAAATTTAGTCAACCTTAGAAGAAAGGATTTATAATTAGGAACAAAGAGCGCGTGAGGGAGTTTAGAATAAATATTCTACTCATTTGAAAATAATGAGTTATGCTCATTCAGAGTGAATAGACGTTATGAGGGATCTATGTAACTTAGAGGTTATGAAAGCTAGAGTACAACATGACTACGATAGTATCAAAAGGATCATGTAGGACATAGTATGTAAGCGTTGAAAGAATTAAGCAGAGAATATGATAAGTTGTACTAAAAG
Source organism: Capsicum baccatum var. pendulum (assembly GCA_030864225.1). NCBI lineage: Eukaryota > Viridiplantae > Streptophyta > Magnoliopsida > Solanales > Solanaceae > Capsicum > Capsicum baccatum. The sequence goes on from CM061560.1 coordinate 109,689,582, forward strand.
ATTATGAATGAGACTAAAATCCTTTATTAAAGCAAGAATTGAGCCTAGAGATGATTAATATACTAACGAATGACTCACAAGGCTAAATTGAAGGTAGGTATTAAATAGGACCTAAGAGTGTATTGTAAGGTCCTAACATGATAAAAATTAAGAGTAAAGAGCTCTAAAGTGAGGGACACTAAGAGCAAGGAATGAATATGACAATAACAACAAGATAGATAATACATACATAAAAATACAACACATAACAAACAATTGTGCGTGTTTTTGGGGTCGTGAACCCCTTTGGACTTTGAATAAGACTAACATTCAACAAATCAAGGATGCCAAGGCATCCTACATTGAATGGGACGCATATTCCTTAATAAAAGAAATATGTAGCCATGACCTAAAGGACAAGAGTGGGTTTATTACTTGGTTCCCTCGAGTGGACTACTCGAGAGTGGGAAAGCTTGTGTGTGTCGACACACCACTGGTCTACTGATCCACAAGGAATTTTCTGAAGGGTGTTTAGGAAAGAACGTCTGTGCTACCACACAACCGTCCATAAAAAAAATAAAAAAGGTTCCAAGTGAAGGAAAGTATGTGCGAGATGCCAGTTATTTAAAGTAGTAACACGTAGAAAAATACAATAGCATGCTTAGCAATAAAAGTAAATAGACATTAAACACATAGCCAACAAAGGGGGAAGAGGGAAAGGGATAGAAATGGATAAATATGCAAAATACATAAAAGATAAAAGGAGAAAGAACCAATAAATCATGATATAAATAAGCAATAAAAGGAGAACATGTAGAGAATAAATCATGATGTCAAAAGCAAACATTATTATACAAATATTAAAACAAAGAGTGAATCCTACGTAAAGTACAAATTCGTAATGGTTAGAACCTAAGATCCCTAGCAGAGTCGCCATTCGTTCGCACCCCATTTTTCTTGCGAGAAGCGAGATTCGACGTGACTACTCTTTTCGTATTGATTGACGAAGTGTGAAGAATCGCCACCTAACGTATTAAGGTACGTTAGGGCACCGACCTAGGCTAACTATGGACCTATATTGTTATTTAGTCTTAGTTTACCAGAACTTCGGGTTAGGGTTCAAATTACCTCAGAAGAAAGGTGTAAGGCACCTTTCGAGGTCCACAAAGGTGGTTTCGACCGAATTCATATTTTACGTGGGGATTCTATATGATCAAATAAATATTATTTTATTATTTCTATTTATTAATTATCTAAGTGATAAAAGTTGGTAAAACATGTAAAGAAGACAAGTGAAGAGAGAGAAGTGATATAAATTACATCAAACGGGACTGCTTATATAATAAAATAACAACCATAAATAAATAAACATGTAAAGTAAATAAAATAGTAAATTCGAATAAAACAAACAAAGAAAAGTTTTGATTTCATTCGGATCAGAACCCCAACTTGTTTAATCCTTATTCAACCCTCTGGCTGAATTCTTAAACAAGTAACAATGTCAAATATCATATAATGTCTCTAGAGATCATCACTTCCAAATGACTACCTGTCCCACCCTAACTATGTTGGTTTTCAAATCTAAAAGCGTTCCAAGGCAAGAATAAAACTAACGTCTTTAGAATACCTATCGTCCCACTTATCTCCCAAGAGGCATTGAGTTTTGCTAATTCGAATTTGTGGTCTAGACAAAATAAATCTATATTTCCTAAGACTCAAAGTGCGTAACACATTGGACGTCACTTAGCACATAACGATCCCAAGTTAGCCTCTTGATTAATTAATGTTAGTTAATGTGATTAACATACAAAGATAAATAATTACTTATTTTGATGTTAACCTATATGCATGATATCTAAGTGTTCAACAATTGTTTAATATGACAAAAGATAATTTTTATTCATGTCTAAACAATGTGTTGCCAATTTGTTAAAAGAGCGTGCCAAAAGTAAATATGTCAAAGAGTTTTGCTCATGAATTTCATTGTGCAAGACATGTTGTAAGCTAATGACAGTGTAGGAAGTAAAAGTTACATGTTGAAAATTATTACTGACATTCAATTTAAATGCTGTAAAGTCCATTAACATGCTAAAGATGCATTTAAATGCTGGAAAATGAATTAACATGCCAAAATTTTTATGTTAACATGTTGAAAATTTAATATTGACATGAAGAACGGAATTTTAACATTAATATGCTGAAGGTAATTAACATGCTGAAATTTTAACATTTAACATGCTAAAATATAATATTCAACATACTGAAAAATGCTTAACTCTACTATTTTGACATGCTGGGAAATATGTTAATGCAGGAATTTTCTGTTAACATGCTCTAAAAATATTGACGTGCTTAAATTTGCATTAATATGCTAAAATATACAATTACATGATTAATTCTAATGTTTAACATGCTAAAGCATGCAATGACATATTTAATCTAGTATTTATCATGTACTTAACATGCATGAAAAGTGCTCAAACTTAATATTTAACATGCCAAAAATTGCTTAAACCAAATGTTTAATCATATTAACATTCCAAAATTTATCTTAGTATATCGGACATTGGTTAAAGCAAGATTTCTAATCTAGTTAATTAATAAATCGCAGAGTAAGTGTCTAAAAGATTCATGTATTAATAAATCCTAGGTTTGTGTGCCTAAATGATCCACACAGCATGTAACATATATAAAAACCTAAGTTGTGTCTATCTATATTATTCATAGAGAATGTAAGTCCTCGCCCCCCCAAGCAGTCCCCAATATTATTATTACATCAATAGTGTTTGTACAATATTACAAACCAATATAAGAGAAACACAAAAATTAAACTAAAAGACCATCCTTGCTCAAATTCCCGGACAACTCTTCATCCTTTTGAAATGTTCGCTAGTGTTTGTCAAGCAAAACAAGTATATCCCAAAGCACAAAATAGGACCAACTATATTGCACTAAAAAAGCAGGCAAAACATCACAAAGTCGCCAATAAAACCCTTAAGGGAATTTAGGGGTGGGGGCATTTGCATCTAACATGTGATAATAAAATGTGTCATTAAAAACTAACCTGCTTTGGAGAAACAATAAATTAAAAAAAAGTCTGAAGATCAACACCTTGGACCAAACACACAACAATCACAACAAGTAAAATACAACATCCAGTATGGGGCTTTCGTTATTTTACCGATGGCGGCGCTGGTGAGGGAGATCGTCGGTGGGAGGAGGCCGCTGATGGAGATGGAGAAAGGAGGGAGGAGGTGGCTGGGAAATGGGGTATTGGTCAGCTAGTCGATAATTACCTCCAGTGGCGGATGACTTTTAGAGAGAAGGGAGAGATTTTGTAGAGAGAGGGTAGGCGGCTGTTTTGGGTTGAAAATGAATTAGGGTTAGGGAGAAGTTGTTCAAAAGGAAAGAGAAGGCTTAATTGATCTCAGCCTTGGATAAATATTGATCAATGACTGAGATTAAAATAGTTTAAAAAATAGGTCAAAATTGAGATGTCAATTTGGGGTTAAAATTGATGTCAATATTGACTACAATTGACATAAATTGCATACAATAATGGCTAGAAATTAAATAAATATGAGAATAAATTAGAATTGGCTACTATTTAATAAATGTTATGAAAATTATAATAATAATAATAATAATAATAATAATAATAGTAATAGACAATGCTTTTATAAATTATGAGTGTGCACATTTACGTGAAAAATAATTTAATAAATATTAATAAAAATATGTAGAATATTATAACTAAATTAACATATAATAATGATAGAAAGTAATAAAATATTTTTAAATCATGAATATGACATGTCAATATCTGTTTGATGCAAGAATAATGTGTAAAGAAATACTACTATTTGAAAATAATAAACTTGCTAAAATAGCATCCTAATAATAGTATCGAGCGGTCAAAATTGGATGTCAACACTAGGGGGAATCGTCAACCCCACAAGCTCCAATCATTTATCCATACGGGGGAATCCATGAACCCCTAGGTTTCATTATTTATTAATTTGGTGGAATCCACGATCCCACAAGGTCTAATTCAAAATCCATTCTTCTTCATTAGCCTTTTATTCTATGTAATAGTTCCAAAAATAGTTTCAATATACATATACTCATGTTTCAAACTAAATTCATAAGGTTGGGTTGAGGTTAAATCAATTCTAATATAAAAATCCTCAATTTGGAAGAATCCACGACCCTCATTCCAATTAATCATCCCTATGTACCCCAATTAGCTTAAAACTATCAATTCAAACCCGGAATCATTCACAAATGCCATAGGAAAAGAAATTCAATAAATAATGTCCAAAATTCGTTATCCCACATTCATAATCAACACTTTAAATCACATGAATCATAATTTAAATACATGCTTTTAACAAAACAGGTTTTGGGGAAGATATACATGCCGTAGATACACACAAATTTGAAACTAATTGGAGCTTGGAACCCAGAAGATGAATGTATGGTAAAACCCATAAACTTTTCTTTGGTTTTGAGTTTGAAAGTAAGAAAGAACAATAGATCTTTGAAAATTATTGAGAATAAACTTTCTTTATGTTCAAGGGTCGTACATGGGTGAAAGGACCCAAAAGCCCCTCACCCTAAGTGAGTAAAACAAAAACTGCACAATTTTAAAATGTCAGCATAGTACGACCTCATCGCAGAGGCTAACCTCCAAACCATGCTACTTATCGTGGAGATTATCCTCCATGACATAGCGTTATCACGGAGGCACACTGCCTCTGTGCCATGTTGAAATCGCGGAGGCTAACCTTCGTGGCACACTAAAAATACAAAGGCTTATTGCCTTAAAATTCCAAAATAAACCCAAATCTCATCCAAAAATTTTGAAACTCTTCCGAGACACCCTATTAACATATATAAACACAATTTAGGTAAAAAATTGATCTTTAAATTATGGGAGGGTAAAAAATAAAATGGCAAAAATTATTGAGCGTGTTTCTTTATCCATCCTTAGGGTCATTCATCCCCGAATGATGAGTTAGGACACTTTTTGCATGAGAGTAACAAAACTCCATCAGAATCATAGGATAACTTAGAAAGTAACAAGTGAAAAATGAATCTCATAACTTAAGCTCCTCTGTCCAACACATGGAACAAGAATAAATACTTAGCCTTCATATCCTCTTCAGCTTCACAAGTAGCTTATTCCACTTTTTTGTTTTTTCTAAAGGACCTTTACCGAAGCCACATCCTTGGTCCTCAACCTAAAAACTTATCTATCTAAAATCTCCATCAGACTTCCTCGTAAGACAAAGAATTCAAGATACCAATGCTCTCAATAGGCATAATCAATCAAACATCACCCACACACTTCTTCAACATCAAAACATGGAACACCGGATGAATGGAACCCAAACTCGAAGGCAACTCCAACTAATAAGAAACATTACCCACCTTCCTCAAAATCACTTATGGCCTAACATAATAGGGACTGAGTTTTCCTTCCTTCGCTTGGTGATAAACCATGCACTTAGCCATAACAATTTTCCACATCCCTCTTTATGTTATTCCACCAATAAATCTCCTTTATATCATGATACGTCTTTGTTGAACCAGGATGAACTATATACCTCGACTCATAAGACTTAGTCAAAATCCTTTCCCATAGCCCATCAACATTGGGAACACACAATCTACCTTGGTACCTTAAGATACCGAGTCCATCAATCTTAAAAGCTATTACCTTCTGCTGACCCACATCATCCTTAGTCTGCAACAATATGGGATCCAAAACTTTCTACTCCTTTACCTCAGCACCAAGATATGACTTCACCACCTCTTGTACCATTACACCACCATCCTCAGAATCCACCGGACGAACTCTAAGATTAGCCAACCTATGAATATCTTTAACCAAAGCTCATTTTTCCTCATCTACATGACATAAGCTACCAATAGATAACCTACGAAGAGAATCAACAACCACGTTAGCTTTACCTGGATGATAGTAAAGACTCATATCATAGTCCTTGAGCAATTCAAACTGTCTCCTTTTTCTGAGATTCAACTCCTTCGGGGTGAACACGTACAATAGACTTTTATGATCTGAAAAGATGTCAACATGCACTCCATAAAAATAGTGATGCTAGATTTTCAATGCAAACACCACAACCAACAACTCTAAATCATGAGTCAAATAATTTATTTCATAAACCTTCAGCTACCTAGAAGCATATGCTACAACATTACGATGCATCATCAATACATAACCCAGTCCCACATGGGATGCATCAGAATAAACCACAAAATCATCATTACCCTTGAGCAGGGTCAAAACTGGAGTTGAAGTCAACTTATCCTTCAACTTCTCAAAACTACCTTCACAAGCATCATACCATAAAACCCTTAAATTTTTCTAGGTCAACTTAGTCAATGGAGAAGCAATCAAAGAGATACTTTCTACAAACCTATAATAATTCCCAGCTAAACCTAAGAACCTCTAAAAGTCAGTTGGAGTCATAGGCCTAGGCCACTTCTTAACTGCCTCAACCTTCTGTGGATCCACCATGATCCCCTCAGTAGAAATTACATAACCAAGGAAGGTTACATCATTCAACTAAAACTCACAGTTCAAAAACTTGGCGTACAAATGCTGATCTTTAAGAGTCTACAATACTACTCAAAGGTAATTAGCATAATACTCCCCACTTTTAGAATATACCAAGATGTCATCAATAAACATCATAAATAAATCCAAGAACTGCCTAAACGCCTAGTTCATAAGATCCATAAATAACATCGGAGCGTTGGTCAACCCAAAAGGCATAACTAGAAACATATAGTGACCATATCGGGTATGGAAAGAAGTCTTAGGGATATCCACCTCATTAATATTCAATTGATGATAGCCCAATCGAAGATTAATCTTAGAAAAACACTTAGCACCCTGAAGCTAGTCAAAGAGGTCATCAATCCTAGGAAGTGGGTACTTATTCTTCATAACCACTTTATTCAACTGACAATAATCTATGCATATTCGAAGGGATCTATCCTTTTTACGCGCAAATAGCATAGGAGCACCCCACAGATAAACACTAGGGGTTAATGAAACCCTTATCAGGAAAATCTTTCATTTGTTTCTTAAGTTTTTCAACTCAGCTGGAGCCATTATATAATGAGGAATAGAGATATGATAGGTATATGGTAGAAGATCAATTCCAAATTCTATTTCCCTATCGGGAGATTTCCTAGAAGATTATTTGAAAACACTTTAGGAAACTAATTGACTCCCAGGACAGACTGCAAGGAAGGACCTTCAGAGCTAGAATCCTTCAACCAAACTAGATGATATAGACAACCCTTGGAAATCAATTTTTGTGCACTAAGACAAGAAATAAACCATCCCTTAGGAACTAGGGAATTCTCTTCCTACCAAATCACTGGATTATTAAGGAGTTAGAAACTGACCTTTAGGCTCCTACAATCTAGAAATGCATAGCACAAATGGAGCTAATCCATCTCCAAGATCACATCAAAATCTAACATATCCAACTCTATCAAATCCACTAGTGTCACCCTACCATAGATAGATACCACACAACCCCTATAGACTTTTCTAGCAATAATAGAATCACCCACTAGGGTAGATATAAGAAAGGGATTTAAAATACTCTTAGGACCAAAACCAAAATAAAGGACCACATAAAAGGTCACATAAGAGAGAGTACACCCCAGATCTAGAAAAAATATATATCATGAGAGAAAAGATGTAACAAACTAAAAATGACATCAGGAAGTGCCTCAGATTCCTAATGGGTGGCAAGAGAATAGAGTCATTTTCAGCCAGTGCTAGTGCCAAAAGTAGAACACTTTGGCCCAGGAGATGAAGAAGTAACAAGAGGGACCTTATTAGCTCCAGAAGTGACCTTAGCTAGATAGTTCACTGCTAGTGTCTCGGCTGACCATAGTTAAAAAACTTATTCCTCCACTCATCAAAAACTCCACGGTACACCTGCCTACATAAATGACAAAAAATATAAGATGGGGCTGACTGAGCCCCACTATCTCGAGACTAGGCATCTTGTGCCTTAAACCCATTATCAATCTAAAAGAAATGATCCCTAGACAACTTAGGATATAGAGAACTAGTCATAGAGTATGAACCAAAATTTCCCCATGCCTACCTCTTTCCCACTGTCTACCATTTCTATCACTATTTTGTTGACCTCCACCCCACTTCGAGTGTCTAAACTTTTTACTTTTCTTTTCCCCCATCTATGCCCATTTCTACCTTTACTCCTCAACTAGCTATATGTACACTATTGACCTAGATATATCCAGATCCTTATTCAGCAAGGCATCTTTGCACTTCAACATCAAGTCTCAAGATAAACCCAAAGCAAACTTCCTTATCTTAGCCCTAATAGAAGACTCTAACTCTGCTGAATAATGAGACATCTGGTGAAATTTCAAAAAATACTTCTTAACATTCATTCTCCCATACCTGAAATTCATAAAATCATTAGCCTTCTCTTTTCTAAACTCCTGAGGAAAGAAGCAATCAAGAAAGGCACCAGAAAAATCCTATATTATAGCCCACTCAGCATTATCACCCCTTGATTTCTCCCACTCCTTATACCACTGATAAACTACATCCTTTAATTAGTATACGGTAAACTCTACACCTTCCACATCAGTAGCTGTAAACCATGTATTTTCCTATCTTAAATTAACTCTCAGTCCATGAGTTATCCTATATAATTTTTTTTGAAATACCTAGTGTTTTTCAGTTTAGAGCCTCCCAATGCATAGGAAATTTAGTTAACTTTCCAATGATATAATTTTTTTCTAAATCCGATAATCGGGTGAAGAGTTAGAGCCATTTTTGTAAGACAGTGTGCCAATTTGACAATCAGTGTGTCGCGGAGGCCAGCCCAATGACAATTGGAAATTTCTAGTATTGCTCCAAGATATTGGTGCATTGCACCAAGTCCTCAATTTAGAATTGTCCTTTTTCCAGTGTTCCGAAGTGATCCCACCGCATCGCGGTGAACTTCCAGGTCCCATCCACCATTACAATATTATTCCACCATGTCATGCCACTAGCCACATTCGTAATTGTCAGTTTCCAGTGACATGATATAATAGAACCACATTGTGCCAGAGGTCCAAGTCGAGTTTTTCCAGTGATGACTTTTAAGTTATTCCCAAGGGTAAATGGGCATTTTTCGATGACCCTAATCAGTTAAATCATAAAATTAAACCCCAAAATAATGCATTATCTCATCATTTATTCACTTTGTTCAAAGATTAAGTCAATCTCTCTCAAAAGGTAAAAAACCCTAGCTTCACGAAATCAAGAACAAGCCTACGAATTTCCTTCAAGAACTTCAAGAATTAATATTCCAATGTATGTTAGGTGTTCGTCTATGGGTTCCTTTCACCCATAGAGTCCACGAATATATTTTTAAACTACAAGATTGTTGAATTATGAACTCCCATGCTTGAATTGAATTGATTTCATGTTCATGTTATTGTTGGGTCTTAGTCTCTTATTAAATTACAAGTTTTCATGAAATAAATCATTATATGTGTTGAATTAAATAATCTTCATGACAAACCCTTCAATTTGAAAGTTGATTGATGTAGCCATGATAACTACTTATGTTGAATTATTGTATGACCTAAGCATGCTCCCTATATGTTTGATAAAATGTCTCTATGAATAATTTTGGGACAAGTATACATAGTTTTGTATTTCAAGATGTTTCTGTGTTTTACTTTTTATGCTATCGAGTCCTGAGGGTATTTAATACCTGACAATGTAGCTGTTTACCTTGAGCCAAAGTCAGTTATAGAATAGTATAAGTCATGTCACAATCAGTAGAACTCAGTTAGTTTCAAAACTCAAGTAAAATCAGTACACTCAGTATCATTCAAATCCAGTTCAGTATACTCAGTTTAGTGTCTTTTAGTTGGGAGTAGGATTCAATACCGAGTGAGCCCAAGGATGGGGTCTCACCTTCCAGTAGAGGGTGTGATCCTCAAAAATAATCCTTGCATTCCAGAACTACGTAGATGGTGTGGGTTAAGACATTAAATGTTCCAGTTGAGGGTTGATAAGGTGTTTTAACCTGTCAGTTGAGGGTTTCAAAGTTCTCATTAAAGTACCTACCAGATGAGGGTAACTCTCAGCTTGTCTTTACTTGTGGCACGGTACTGACACCTTTCCAACTGGGGTCACAGGTTGGACCCCAACTTAGTTATGTTATTTAGGACATGTCGGTAAGACGATTACCTCCTACAGTTTCAGTTTTAGTTTTCAAAATAGAACTTAGTTCAATTCTATTGAATTAGGACTATCAAATACAGTCAACCAATATTAGTAACTCAGTTATCAGTAGCTTCAGCTATGATTTACTCAGTATCAAAACTCATGACTTAGCTTCAGATAAGCGTAGTCATAATATTTATTTATATACACTGTACTGCATACTTTGTATTTACAACAGTATCAGTTACCTATGTACTATCATAATCAGTTACTTTATATTATTCTGTCAGTTATTGTTCATACATATGAACCCTTTCATTCATCCTTAGCTCATCTAGAATACCAAAACATTCCATATACTGACGTATACTCTTTCTTTTTACTATGATATCTCATATCATAGGTGTAGATGCTCAGGTTCCTGACCGTGCATAGACAGATTCAAATTCAACCATCAATGTTTGAGTTAGTAGTGAGTCCTTATCTATAAAGGATATTTTATTATTTTTGTTTCTCAGTAGATGAAGTATCCCAGTAGATAGAGTTAGTTGGGGGATTGTCCCTTCAACTTCATATTCAGACAGTTCTGTTTAGAGGCTTTACAGAATAGACTTTCATATAGAATTTAAATTTTACAGATTATTATTATTATTAGTTAATATTCTTTATCAGTGTTTATAGATTTTAAACCTTATGGCATTTTAGCTTATTTTCCATATTTATTTCAGTATTTTTAGTCAGTGCTCACAGCAGATATCACTCATGAGTTAGCTTGTGGTCCTTTTGGATTGTAAGCAGCGTGTGGCGCCCGAGGTACAAACTTAGGGAGTTAGAAACTTGGTATCAAAGCCTAAGGTCCAACAAAGTCCTATGGAATCTAAAAGTCGTATCGGGTAGAGTTTTGTGCATGGGTGTGTTACGTCCCACACTTATGGATAGGAGGCTATGAGATATTTTAGAAAAAATTCCCCTTTCTTCAATATTCATTTTGTGTGAGTGAGCCTGATCTCAAGTTAAACTCTCAGTCTAATCCGCTCCTTCTTTTCATTTATAGAACATGCCTCCCAAAAATACTATCAAAAGAAGAACCAAAAATTAGTTAGCACCTCAGCCCATTCAGGCAGATCCCCTAGATGAGCATGTCTTCCATACAAAATTTAGAGCTGCATTCACTACTCTAGCCAATTTCATAATAGCTCAAAATGAGCGGCCAACTGCTGTTCAGGCAAACCAAGTGGCAAATGCTGTTGCAGCCAGGATTTGGGACTTTACCCAAATGAATCCACTCCTATTCTCAGGATCTAAGCTAGAAGAGGATCCACAGGAGTTCCTCAATCAGGTTTAGAAAGTCACAGATATTATAGGAGTGACTTCCAGTGAGAGTGATGAGTTTGCTACCTATCAGCTACAAGTTATAGCTCATACATAGTTTAAGTAGTGGATGGTAGACAGGAGCATAGATGTAGAGCCCATAGAGTGGGAAGAGTTTTCTACTGCTTTCCTAAAGAGATTCTTTCACTTAAAGATAAAAGAAGCCAAGGTATTAGAGTTCATAAATCTCAGGCAGGGCAGTATGAGTGTGAAAGAGTATTCCCTCAAGTTTACTCAGTTAGTCAGGTACTCTCTCCATGTAGTAGCAGAGAGTAGGTCCAGAATAAGCAAGTTTGTATCTGGGGTGTCAAATAGTGTGGTTAAGGTATGCAGAGCTACGATGTTGATTGAGGAGATAGACATATCTAGAATCATGGTCTATGATCAGCAGATAAAAGAGGCAAAGAATAGAGAGAGAGAGGCAGAATAAGAGAGCTAAAATAGGTAGCTTTAATTTCAATCAGCCTAAGTTAGATAGCGGTAACCATTCCCAGTTTTGCCTGAAATCTTTAGTTCCAGTTCTGTCCTTATCTAGTGCTCTAATACCTTAGTTAAAAAATGGTAACAAAGATAGGGCACCAGGCTCTAAATCTCAAGATAGTGTCAGCAATGTTCGAACAAATCTTCTTTGTCAGACATGTGGCAGAAACCATCAGGGTGTCTGTAGAGCTGGCAGTGATGTTTGTTTTGAGTGTGGCAAGCCAGGCCACAGAGTCAGAGATTGTCCTCAGTCAGGTTCTTAGGGTTAGTATAATCGTCCTTCAGCTCAGTCAGGTTCCCCAAATCAGCAAGGTGTCACTTCCAGTGCCAATAGTGGGTAACGACTAAATAGGCTCTATGCACTTCAGTCCAGACAAGATCAGGAAAATTCTCTTAATGTGGTCACTGATACGTTTCAGATATTCCATTTACATGTTTATTCCTTGCTAGATCTAGGAGCTTCTTTATCTTTTGTAACTCCTTATATAGCCGTTAACTTCAGAGTCAGTCTAGAAATCCTAGTAGAGCCTTTCACAATTTCTACCCTAGTGGGTAAATCTATCATAGCCCAACGCGTATACAGGAACTGTCCGATTATGATATCTCAAAAAATTACTTTAGCAGACCTTGTCGAGCTAGAGATGGCAGATTTTGATATCATTCTCGACATAGATTGGCTCCATTCATGATATTCCTCAGTTTATTAAAGAATAGAATTGTTCATTTCAGTTTCCAAATGAACCAGCACTTGAATAAAGGGGTAGTACCACAACACTTAAGGGTCAGTTGATTTCATACCTTAGAGGGATAAAAATGATATCTAAGAGATGTGTCTATAATCTTGTACGAGTCAAAGACTCTAGTTCAGAGACTCCCAATCTTGAGTCAGTTCCAGTAGTAAATGAATTCTCAGATGTGTTTCCCGAAGATCTTCTCAAAATTCCTCCCGAAAGGGAAATTGACTTTGGAATAAACCTTCTTCCAGATACTCAGTCCATATCCATTCCGCCATATAAAATAGCACTAGTAAAACTTAAAGAGTTAATAAAATAGTTGAAAGATCTCTTAAATAAGGGATTTATCAGACCTAGCATTTCCCTGTGGGATGCACCGATCTTATTCATGCGTAAGAAAGATGGTTCTCTTACAATATTTATAGACTACCGTCAGTTGAATAGAGTCATAATAAAGAATAAAAATCCACTTCCCAGAATTGATGACTTGTTTGACCAACTTCAGGGTGCCAGTTACTTTTCTAAGATAGACCTCAGATCAGGCTATCATTAACTCAGAGTTAGGGAATGTGACATTCCAAAAATATCTTTCAGAACCTGGTATGGTCACTTTGAGTTTCTAGTTATGTCCTTTGGTCTTACAAATCCCCCAACAAATTTTATGGGCTTAATGAATCGTGGGTTTAAGCAGTACTTAGACATGTTCATTGTAGTCTTCATCGGTGACATTCTTATGTATTCCTGTAGCGAGAATAATCATGCAGATTACCTCCGGATAGTGCTTCAGACTCTCAGAACTCATTAGTTATTTTCCAAATTTAGTAAGCATGAATTTTGGCTAAGTTCAGTAGCATTCATTTGGTCATATTATTTTTGGTGATGGCACTAGAGTTGATCCTCAAAAGATTGAGACGGTGAGAAATTGGCCTAGACCCATCTCTTTATCAGATACTTGGAGTTTCTTGGGCTTAGATGGATATTACCATCATTTTGTTAACGTGTTTTTATTTATTGAATCCCCCATTTCTAGCTTGTCTCAGAAGAAACTTTCAGTGGTCAGATTCTTGCGAGAAGGTTTTTTCAAGAGTTAAAAACTCGACTTACCTCAGGCCCAGTCTTGACTCTACCAAATGGTTCAGATAGGTTTGTTGTGTACTGTGATGCATCCATAGTATGTTTGGGTTGTGTCCTCATGTAAAGAGGTAAGGTCATAGTCTATGCCTCCAAATAGTTTAAGCCCTAGAGAAAAATTACCTGACTTATGATCTCGAGTTATCAGCTGTAGTGTTTGCCTTAAATATTTGGAGGCACTACTTGTAAAGGGTGCATGCAGATGTGTTCACAGATCACAAAAGCTTATAGTATGTATTCTCTTAGAAAGATTTGAACTTGCATTAGAGAAGGCGGTTAGAGTTATTGAAAGATTATGATATGAGTGTTTTGTATTATTCGGGCAAGGCCAATGTAGTGGCTGATGCTCTTAGTATATTGTTGATGGGCAGTGTTGCTCATGTTGAGGATGATAAGAAGAAATTAGTTCAGGAAGTTCATCAGCTTTCCCGACTAGGTGTCCGCTTAGTCTATTCAGTATAGGGTAATGTATGGGTACATAATAGTTCAGAATCATCTCTAGTTTCCAAAGTGAAGGAATAGAAGAATAGAGACCCTAGTCTAGTGAAGTTGAAAGAGTTAGTCAGAGATAAAAAAATAGAGGTTTTCTCTTAAGGGGAGATGGTTTGTTGTGTTGCCGGGGTCATTTATTTATTCCAGGTGTGGATGACTCGAGGAAACAAATTCTTACAAAAATGCATGGTGCGCGATACTCTATTCATCCAGGGGCCACTAAAATGTACCGCGATTTGTAGTAGATCTATTGGTGGAGTGGGATGAAGAGGGATATTGCAAAGTTTGTAGCTAGGTGTTCTACATGTCAACAGGTTAAGATTGATTACCAAAAGCCTAGTGGGTCCATACAGGAGTTCAGTATTACTACATGGAAATGGGAAGAAGTGAACATGGACTTTGTGATGGATTTGCCTCGTACTCGTCATCAGCATGATTCTATTTGGTTATCATAGACAGGATGACCAAATCAGCTCATTTTTTGCTAGTTCATACTTCTTATTCAGCTGAGGACTACGCCAAACTCTATATCAGAGAGTTAGTCAAGTTACACGGAGTCCCAATATCCATCATCTCAAATAGAGGTACCTAGTTTACCTCTTATTTTTGGAAAGCATTCCAAAAGGGTCTTGGTACCCGAGTTTACCTTAGTACAACCTTCCACCCTTAGACAGATGGTCAAGAAAAAAGGACCATTCAGACTCTAGAATATATGCTAAGATCCTGCATTATCTATTTTAAGGGTAGTTGGGATGACCACTTGCCTTTGATCAAATTTGGATATGATAATAGCTATCACTCCAGTATTCAGATGGCCCCATTTGTGGCTCTCTACAGTAGAAGATGTAGATCTCTAATTGGTTGGTTCAATGTAGGTGAGGCCACAGTAGTAGGGCCTGACTTAGTGTTTGATGCCTTAGAGAAGGTTTAACTGATCAGAGAAATACTTAGGGCTGCCCAGACCCGACCAAAATCGTATACAAATATGAGGAGAAAGGATATCGAGCTCGAGATCTATGATTTTGTGTTCTTAAAAATATCTCCCATGAAGGGGGTAAAAAGGTTTGGCAAGAAGGGAAAACTCAGTCACTGATATGTTGGTCCTTACAGAATTCTCAATCATTTCAGAAAAGTAGCTTATGAGCTCGAGTTGACTTTAGATCTAGCTTCAGTACACCCAGTATTTCACATCTCATTATTAAAGAAATACATTGGTGACCCATCAGTCATAGTTCCCTTAGAGGGCTTAGACATTCAGAATGATCTCTCTTTCGAAGAGGTTCCAGTTCAGATCCTCGATTCACAGATTCACAAATGGAGGAACAAAAAAGTTACCTTGGTCAAAGTTCTTTGGCAGAATTAGTTTGTTGAGTGAGCTACTTCGAAATTAGAAGTAGACATGTGGACCAAGTATCCTTACCTCTTATCAGTAAACTTAGATTTAGCTTAAGGTAACAGTCTTCCTTAGCTTTACTTAATTCCATGTTCAGTTACAGTGATAAATTTGGTATTCGTTACCATTGCATTTTCAGTCATGCATTCAAGAATCAGTTCAGACATGTATGCATGCATCAGATATGCATGTTTAGTATAAAAGTTCAGCTTATTAGTAGCTTCAGTCACGTATGTCATGCATCAGATATACATGTTCAGTATAAGATCTCAGCTTGTCAGTAGTTTAGTGATGTAGTCATATTTTAATATGCATGTTCAGTGTGTAAACTTAGTCTATAAGTATTTCTCAGCTAAATCAGTCTCATTCGAGGATGAATGTTCCTAAGGGAGAGATATTGTAATACCCCGTATTTCCCTAACTAAAATTAACTCTCAATCCATGAGTTATCCAATATAATTTTTTTGAAAATACTCAGTATTTTTCAGTTTAGAGCTTGCCAATGCATAGTAAATTTGGTTAGCTTTCCAACGATATAAAGTTCGCCCAAATCCTATACTTGTGTGATGAGTTAGAGCTATTTTGTAAGACAGTGTGCCAATTTGGCAATCAGCACGCCACAGAGGCCAGCCAAATGGCAGTTTCTAGTGTTGCTCTACGATATTGGCATGTCGCGCCAAGTCCTCAATTCAAAATTGTCCTTTTTCTAGTGTTCCAATACGATCCCACCGCATCGCAATGTACTTCCAGGTCGCATCCAGCATTTCAACGCAATTCCACCATGTCGCACCACTAACGACATTCGTAATTGTCAGTTTCCAGTGACACGGCGTGATAGCGTCAAGTCGCACCAGGGGTCCAGGTCGGGTTTTTCTAGTGACGACTTTTAAGTCATTCCCAAGGGTAAATGGGTATTTTTTCATGGCCATAGTCAGTCAAATCACAAAATTAAAGCCCTAAATAACCCATTATCTCATCATTTATTCACTTTATTCAAAGATTAAGTCATTCTCTCTCAAAAGGTGGATAACCCTAGCTTTAAGAAATCAAGAACAAGCCTAAGAATTTCCTTCCGGAACTTTAAGAATTAACATTCCAAGGTATGTTAGGTGTTCATCTATGGGTTCCTTTCACCCATAGAGTGCACGAATCTATTTTTAAACTACAAGATTGTTGAATTATAATTATAAACTCCTATTCTTAAATTGAATTGACTTCATGTTCATGTTATTGTTGGGTTATAGTCCATGATTAAATTACAAGTTTTTATGAAATAAATCATATATGTGTTGAATTACATGATCTTCATGCTAAACCTTTAATTTGCAAGTTGATTGATGTAGCCATAATAACTACTTATGTTGAATTATTGTATAACCTAAGCATGCTCCCCATATGTTTGGTAAAATATCTCTATGAATGAGTTATGGACAAGGATACTTCATTATGTCTTTGAAGACGTTGCTATGCTTTAATTTTAATGCCAGTAAGTCCTGGGGGTAGTTAATACCCGACAATATAGCTGTTTACCTAGATCCAGTGCCAGTTACAAAATAGTATCTGTCATGTCATCATCAGTAGAACTCAGTCAGTTTCACAACTCAGGAAAACTCAGTAAACTCAATATCATTCCAGTCCAGTTCAGTAGACTCAGTTTAGTGTCTTTCAGTTGGGAGCAAAATTCAGCACCAATTGAGCCCAAGGATGGGGACTCACCTGCTAGTAGAGGGTGTGATCCTTAGAAGTAATCTTTGCATTCCAAAACTACGTAGCCAGCGTAGGTTGAGACGTCAAACCTGCCAGTTGAGGATTGATGAGGTGTTTTAACCTGCCAGTTGAGGGTTCCACCATTCTTATTAGAGTACCTGCCAGATGAGGGTAACTCTCAACTTGTCTTTAACCATGGCACGGTACTGACACCCTTCTAACTGGGTTCACAGGTTGGACCCCAACTTAGTTATCTTATTTGGGGCATGTCAGTTAGATGATTACCTCCCATAATTTCAGTTTCAGTCTTCAGAATAAAACTTAGTTTAGTTCTACAGAATTAGGACCATCAGATATAGTCAACCAGTATCAAATAACTCAGTTATCAGTAACGTCAGATATCAGTTACTCAGTATCAGAACTCAGGAATTAGCTTTAGACACGCACAATCATAATATTTATTTATATGCATAGTAGTGCATAGTATTTATGACAGTATCAGTTATCGATGTTCTCTTATGATCAGTTACTCTATATCATTCAGTCAGTTATTGTTCATGCATATGAACCCTTGTATTCAGCCTTACTTCATCTAGCATACTAGTACATTCCACGTACTGACACATACTTTTTATTTATGCTATGACATCTCATATCATAGGTTCAGATGCTCAGGATCCCGACCGTGCATAGACAAATTCAGATTCTGCCAGCAATGTCAGAGTTAGTAGTGAGTCCTCATCTATTGAGGATGTTTTATTATTTCAATTTCTCAGTAGATGCAATATTATAGTTAATGGAGTTAGTTGGGGGATTGTCCCTTCAACTCCACATTCAGACAGTTCAGTTTAGAGGTTTTTCGGACTAGACTTTCAAACAGTATTCAGTTTTACAGATTATTATTATTAGTTGATATTTTTTATTAATATTTATTGATTTTGAACCTTATGGCATTTCAACCTATTTTTCATATTTATTCAGTATTGTTATTCAGTGCTCACAACATATATCAATTATGGGTTAGCTTGTGGTCCTCCGAGATCGTAAGCATCATGTAGCGCCCGAGGTACAGACTTGGGGCATTACAGTAGCATACATCACCCTGAATATCTTTTTCATCTCATCAACAAACCCTTGAGGATCCTCCTCAGCCTTAGAGCCAGTAAAGGCCGAAGGATTTAACCTTATGAATTGGCTAACTCTATTGACCTCAGAAGATGAAGCAGCAGAACCAACAAGATTAGGCTGATGAGACTGAGAAGTCATCAACTGAGTTAGCAGATGAATAGATCGACGGAATTTGACATTTGAAATATACCCTTGAGGCGGTGGGGCATGATTATACTCAACCTAAGAAGCTTGAGGGGGACTAGTAGGAACTGCTGGAACTCCCGGCAGGGAAGTACAATCAGGAGTTGTTCCCTAGACCAGGTCTGTACTCTATATGAAAGGCGAATCCCATCCACATTATCCTCAGAGGGAACAACCGAGTTTCCATCAGCATAAGATCTTTGGGGAGGCATGATCTGAAATTCTAACCAACAAACTTAGAAGAGATCTCAAAACCTTAGACTCTATAGACCGAAGTTAGATCATAAGAAAGGGAAAACGTTCCTAAATTCCTCATAGGCTCTCCCTTATAAATATGGCATGCTACACACCGATAATAGATACTTTACTTGACACAACTTTATGGACATCTAATGACTCTAAACCATGCTCTAATACAAAGCTTGTCATGACCCAAACTCGATCCTGGATACGATAGGTATCTCAAGCCCACAGAGGACCATAGACCACCCCTTTTTTGGCCTTGAGAAACAAAACACAGTACCTAATAATAGCGGAAGCAAACCAATACACAGGAATAATATAAGTTAATAACTCAAAGAAACTAAGAATCCAACACAATACCACTCCATAGTAATCCACAAAGCCTCCATGAAACCAACATCAATCTAAGTTGAGACATGCCCCCGATGATGGCCAAATGAAACTCAAAGATAGTCTATGACACTAACTAAACCAAAAAGAAACAAACCTTCTGAAAGAAGAAGGCTCACCACTTCAAGCTGACTTGCAAGCAAATCTGAGATGACCTATCACTGTGCAAGGAAAATAAAAGTGTCTTAGATTCCTGTATTGCATGGGTATACAATGTTTGGAGATGGTCAGTGAGGTGAGTGCTAGCATGTAACTCTAGAAAAAGATAAACTAAAGGTCAAGCCAATATATATATATATATAAAACTTCCTAGGATAGGGAACAAGGTTTAACATGAAAGTAAAATATTCTCCTGGACTATGTAGCTTAACCATCATAAAATATCTCACGGGCTATATGGGTCCAGTCCCCTTGCTAGATAGGCACTAGTGTGTGTTAGCCGCATGAGTTTGATATATCATTGAGGCTAGGGAATCCAAGACCCTTTGCCATCCATGATACATATATATATATATATATATATATATATATATATATATATATATATAGTGTCACACAAGCACACAATCATCAAGACCAACCCTCACGCTAGAAAACGTGAGTTTTCAGTATTAGTCCACCGGGAGCTTCACCTTCATGGCCAACTTTACAACCCCTTTTAAGACCAAATAAAACATTTACACATTCTCATTGATTGAACTAATATTATCTATCAAGGCACATATCGTTGGTATCGTCATACCAATTTATGCTTGCAAGCTATAATCAACAAGCCATTTTAATTATCATTGCTAGGGGAATCCCTGACCCCACAAGGTCCAATCATTCATCAACATAGGGGAATACACAACCACCTAGATTAAATTATTTATTTACTTGGTGGAATCCATGAACCCACAAGGGTTAATTCAAAATAAGTTCATGTTCATTTGCCTTTTATGCCATGCAATAGTTCCAAAAGTGGTTTCAATATGCGTATACTCATGTTTCAAAACTAAATTCATAAGGTTGGGTTGAGTTTAAGCCAATTCTAACATCAAAATCATCAATTTGGGGGAATATACGACTCCCATTCCAATTAATCATCCTCGTGCACTGGAATTAGCTCAAAAGTATCAATTTAAACCATGAATCATTCACAAAAGACATGTGAAAAGCAATTCAATCTATAATATTAAAAAGCCTTCAACCCACATTCATAATCAACACTTTAAATCATATGAATCACAATTTAAATCCATAGTTTTAGCAAAAAAAGTTTTGGGGAAGAGATACATTCCTTAGATACACACGAATTTGAAAACAATTTGGAGCTTGGAATTCCGAATGAATTGTACAGTGAAGCCCTTAAGCTTTTATTGGGTTTTGAGTTTGAGAGTGAAAAGAGCAATAAATCTTTATAGAACTGATGAGAATAAACTTATTTATGTTTAAGGGTCATACATGGGTGAATGTACCCAAAACCCCCTCACCGCAACTGAGTAAAACAAAAACTATATGATTTTAAAATGTTAGCGTTGCACGACCTCATCGCGGAGGCTAACCTCCATGACATACTGCTTATCACAGAGATTATCCTCCATGAAATAGTGTTATCATATAGGCACAGTTTCTCTGTTCCACATTAAAATCATGAAGGCTAACCTTCATGGTACGCCAAAAACGTGGAGGCTTACTGCTTTGAAATTCCAAAATGACCTCGAACCTTATTCGATAATTCCAAAACTCTTCTGAGACACCCTATTAACAAATCTAAACACAATTTAGTTAAAAAAATGATGTTTCAAATATGGAAGTTTCAAAAATAAAAAAGAAGAATTTTTTTAGGGTGGACGCCAAAGCGACTATCGCTTGAACGGTCCCTTTGCTACTTAAGCAGCTGCTTTAGATCTAGCTACATCAGAAACTTTGCTAAGTTGTAGAGTTGTCATCAACCCCCTGGAGATTCATTTAGAATCCCCTGAATGTTAACAAACTATGCTACTAGGCTATTTTAAATGTTTCAAACTCAGTGGCAATGTTGGATTTGCAAAAAAGGGTCATTTTCAACAAATTAACCCCCGGAACCCCTAAAAAGCTTATTGAAACTAGTTTTCACATGGAGGGTAGAAATGCCAACTAAAGGTTTCAGATCAAACTAATCCCACTAAAACCAAAAATAAACATTCTGAATCTAATGGCATTGTCCAAATCTTTATCTGACACTCGAAATATCAAATATTGACGAAAGTCAAATTAGTAGCTTTTAAAGCATCTAAGAGTCTCAAACTCTCCCAAATCATCTCCAAACATATTGGGGATCGTGCCATCCCCACACCCTAAAATCAACATGTACAACTATGAGGAAGGGTAAAATGATCAAATAACATAAAAAAGGAAATTTCATGAATTAGATCATTACAATATTCACCACTAAGACTCTAGTTTGTCCTCTAATTAGAAGGTAAAAGAAGTACCTGAATTCGTAAAGAGCTGAGGGTAACTACGACACATGTTGGACTCGACCTCTCAAGTAGTATCCTAGATGGGATGGTGTCTCCACTGATCCTTAACCACAGGAATATTTCTTGAAAGAAATCGCCTAATATCCCAGGCTAATATGGAAATGTCTTCTTAACAAATGTCAACTTCTCATCCAGTTGAACTTAATTCCAAAGAAGCATGTGAGACTCATCTGGAATATAACATCAAAATATAGACACATGAAAAACTAGTCAAACGACTGAAAACTCTAAGGTAAAGTCCAACTCATACACTACCTCCCGTACTATCTAAATAATCTCAAATGGCTCGATATACCTGGGGCTAAAATTTTCCCTCTTCCCGAACCTTATCTCACCATTCATGGGTGAAACATAAAGGAAAACTAGATCACAATCTCAAAATCCAAGGCATGAATTCTATAGTCTGTATAACTCTTTTGGCTAATATGGGCTGCCCTAAGCCTATCCTAGATCACCCAAACTCTATTCAAAGATTTGTGAAGAAAGTTAGTACCACAAGTCTAGCCTCAAAAGTTTCAAACCAACCAATCGAAGATAGACAATGCCTACCATACAATGCCTCAAAAAGTGCCATATCAATGCTTGAATGGTAGCTATTATTATAAGCAAATTCTATTAAGGTTAAATATTGTTCCCATGGACCTCCAAAGTCCATAAAACATGTGTGGAGCATATCCTCTAAAACCTAAATAGTTCAACTGACCATCAATTAGGTGCAGAGGGATGGAAAGCTATGCTAAGGTCAACCTAAGTACCCAAATCCTCCCAAAACATCCTTGAAAGGCTAAAAGTGAACACCAAGGCTCTTTCTAAAATGATAGACATAGGTATCCCATGAAGATGAACTATATCTCAAACATAAATATAACCAACTCTCGGCACTAAAGAAAATATGAATAAGGATGAAATTGGCTAATTTGGTCAATAGATCTTTGATGAACTAGATGTTGTCAGAATCACGTAAATTATGAGAAAGCCTACTCACAAAGTCCATAGTGATCCACTCCCACCTTTACTCAGGAATCAATAATCTCTAAAGCAAACCACTTTGCCTCAAATTCTCGTCCTTCACCTGTTGTAGCATAAGGAATGAGCTACAAAGTATACTACATCCTTCTTCATGCCACCCCACCAGTAATGCTTCTTTAAATCTTGAAAAATCTTGGAACCTGATGGATGAATAAAATATTTGGAACAATGCACTTTCTCAAAAATCAGTCTCACCCATCCACAAACTCTCAACACACAAACTCGTCTACCAATCCTCAAGACACTATTAGAATTAAGAGATACCTTAACCTATTTACTCAACACTTTATCTCGAATCTCCCTCAAATAATTATTTTTAAATTGGTGAGCTTGAAAATATGCTATATAAAAGAAGATGTAACATCAACAAAGGCCAAAAGACATCCAATTGTTAAAATATCAAGCCTTATCATCTGGTTAGATAAAGCCTTTACCTCTATGGCTAAATATCGCTTCTGAGTCAAGAGATGATCTAAACTCCCCATACTTGTCATTTTCCGATGCAAGGCATCCATAATCATATTAGCCTTACCTGAATGATAAAAAATAACGAGATTGTAATCCTTATGTAAATCAAGCCAACATCACTATCTCATATTAAGATGTCGTTAGTTAAAGAAGTACTGAAGGCTAAGATGATTCGAGAAAATCTCATTAAGGATTCCATATAAGTAATTCCCCATAGATTCAACACAAACACAGTTACGACCTACTCTAAATTCTGTGTAGGATAATACTTCTCATGAGGCATAAACCAAAAGCATAGATAATCACCTTAACTTCCTACATCAATAATGCACCCAAACCTATACTAGAAGTATCACTAAACATGGTAAAACCTATGCCTTTATTGGGCAAAGTAAAAATAGGAGCCGAAGTCATAAACAACTCCTTCAGCTTTCAAAAGCCCCGTAAAGCATTCAACCACTGAAAAGTAACTTTCTTATGAGTCAACTTGGTCAAAAGAGCTGCAATAAATGAGAAACCCTTTATGAAACACCAATAATAACCCACCAAACTAATGAAATTCCAAATCTCGATAGGAGAAATAGGACTATCCCAATCATGAATCTTCATAATCTTGGTTGGATTAATCATAATACCATTCATGGTCACCACATGACCTAAGAAAGAGATAGAATCCACCAAAACTCTCACTTAAAAAACTTGGCATACAATTTCTCATTACCCAATCTCTGAAGTACATTCCTCAAGTGCCTCACATGAAAGGCCTTATTCTTAGAATAATCCAAGATACATCTATAGATAAAATCACAAAGGAGTTGACATACAGTCCTAATACCTAATTCATCAACTCCATAAACTCTACTAGGATTGGTCAACCCAAAAGACATGACCAAAAACTCATAATGATCGTATAGGTTCTCGAAAGTCATTTTTGGAACATCTGAAGCTCTAATCTTCAACTGGTGATCTCCGAATCTCAAATCAATCTTGGAAAATGCAGAGGTACCCTGAAGATGGTCAAATAATTCATAAATACAATAAATAGGAAACCTGTTCTTAACCATCACTTTGTTCAACTACAGATAGTCAATACACATGTACATAAAATTATCTATCTTCTTCACAAATAAGATAAGAGTATCCTAATAAGATATACTAGGTCAAATAAACCATTTACCCAATGATTTCTACAATTATTCCTTTAAGTCTTTCAACACATTTGTGGATATCCTATAAGGAAGAATGGAGATGGGCTTAGTTCTCGACTCAACATCAATAGCTAAATCATTATAACAATCTAAAGGTATACTTGGAAAATCCATAGAAAGCAATCTATGAACTCATAAATAATTCAAATAGAATCCATAGTAGGTAGTGTGGCGACACTTATATCATGAACATAAGCCAAACAAAACAAGAAACCTCTTTCTACCATGTGACAAACATACATAAATAATATAACTCTCTTTGGACCTGAATTAAATATACCCTTCTAAGCTATCCTTGGAACACTCACGTTACTAAGGTCACAATTTTGGCATAACAATCTAACTTTGCATGATAAGGAGATAACTAATTCATACCTAAGATAATATCCAAACCAACAATATCTAGGATAATCAAATCTACCCAAGCCTTATGCCGCGTAAAGCTAACTATAAAACATCGGTACACTTGATCCACCCCAAAAGAATCTTCTATTTGGGTAGAAACATGAAGAGACATAGAAATGGGCTCAGTAGAAGCATCAAAGCTAGAAGAAAAATATATAGATAGATAGGTGAATTTAGACTTAGGGTCAAATAACACAACAGCAGATCTGTAGCAAACTAGGATAATGCATGTAATGATTGCATCAAAGCCCTCTACTTCAACTCTCTTGGGTATAGCATTGTACTGTCCACATTTACTCCAAAGTTGAGAAACCCTATGACCATAAGAATGAGATCCCCTACCTTTGCCTTTAGCACTTATAGCACCATCTTTACTACTATATCAGCCACCTCTATCTATAAATATTAGAGTAGCGCAAACTTAAAGTTTAGATCTCTACTGAGTAAGTCCATACACACATCAGGGATAATCTTTTTCCAAATAGCCAACCTCATCATATACATAGCATTCTCTATGTCCTAACTTAATCTGTGGAGGCACAGATGAACTAGGACGATAGCTATAGCTTAATGAACTGAGAAGGGAATCTCTACTAGCATGACTTGATGCATGGATACCTGAAATTGTAGAACCTAAAGGTCCACCACCTGATCCCTATAAAGCGGCTTAAACTGGCCTATTATGATAACCACGTGAACCTCTACTTAAGAAAGCTCTTCTTTTAGGTGGCATGAACATGACTCTTTCACTGTTGATACATCTCTTAGTGCCTTCTTGTGTAGCCTGGGTGATAGACTTTGGTCAACTTTGTAGTAGTCAACTAATAAGCACCCTCTAACCCCTTCAAAAATATTTGAATCCTCTGACTCTATAGAGATATTGGTAGCATAATATTTAGATAAATTACAAATATGCCTCATACTCCTAAATAGACATGGATACCTATGCTAAGTGATCAAACTCATATTACATATGATCTCTTAAGCTACACTGCATAAAACTCTTTAAAAAGCCTTAGAAAATTCAATCCAAGTCATAGCTGGTGAACCTTATAGACTATGACTATAAAGCAATCTCCATCAATGTCTGGTCATATCTGCTAATTGATAAGTAATATAAGAAATTTCATGAGACTAAAGAGAATCAAGATTATATAACTTCTCCTGACAATCAATAAAAACTCATAAACGTCCAACCAATTCACTAAAATTAGGGAAGATAAATAAATAAACCTCTTAAACCTCTTTTGATTATCAGAAGACATCACTATACTTAAAGAAACTAAGGGAATAATATGTATGAAAAATAAAGAATTTGCGCATAGGGGTACCATAGATAATGGTTGAACCTCTAAAGTAGGAATACTATAAGTAGATATCAATACAAATGGTGGAGAACCACTCAAAGTCTGAAGAATAATTGGTAGACTCAAGGAAATACCCACTAAATGACTCAAAAGGTGAATCAAAAATCCTAAAGCATTGGGTTGTCAATTATGCTCTGTGGAATGTGAGCTGGCCTCGCACCCCATGTTTGATAGTCATCTCTAGCATACCCAAGCTTAATTTTGAGACCAGCCTTCTAGCACATCCTCAAGCTGGGAAAGCTTCTCGTGCCAATCCTCTACCTCTAGGTTGGTATGACCCCTACCCCATACTCGGATTGAGGCTCTCATATTGCGTGTTAGCTTAGTATCCCTGGACCTAGTCCTGACAATCTGCATAGAAAATAATAAAATACAAGTTTAGAATATTAGGTATGAATAACCCACACAACAAGTAATTAAATTAGAGAAGTTTTTTTTAAAGATATTTTATAACTACTTGAATATTGATATAAATGTCTATGTATCAATCCACAAGACTCTATTAGACATAATACTCTTACACTTATGAGATTGATGATCCTGGTTTTGACACCAATTTTTCATGAATTCAAGGTAATAGAAGTCTATAATTTAAAACCCATGCAAAAAGATTTAAAAACAAGATTCAAATCAAAGAAAAATGATTTTTGTGATTTGCCGACAAAATCCTTAAACTCTCATTTTTCAATGAATATTAAAGAGTATTTTCAATGATTTAACCAATGTAAAGTAATGAAAATAAGGTTTTGGAGCTTACCCATTCAGAAATTGAGATGAAAACTCCAATAATCATCAAAACCCAAAGCTTAAAGGTCTAACTGAAAAATACAAAAGGGGTATATATATAGCAATGACCGCTTAAGAGGCTAATTAACTTCTTATGTGGATGAGGGTCGCTAAAGTAGATAAGCCATGTATGGACGACCTTTTCTTAATTGTTCTAGAGGTTCTAAAGAGAATGATGCTAAAGTGATGGTTGGACGCTAAAACAACTATCACTTAAGCAATCTCTTAGCCACTTAAGTGGCTAAACTAGATCCAGCTCATTGATAACTTTACTAAGTTGCAAAGTTGTCGATCGATCCCTCGAGATTCATTCAAAATCTCATGAAAGCAAATGAACTATGCTACTGGGATATTTTTGGCATTTTGGACTCAATGACAATGTTAGATTTATAAAAATTATCATTTTCAATAAATTAACCCCTGAAATCCCTAAAAGCTTATTTAAACTAGTTTGCGAATAGAGGGTCAAAATGTAAAATTTTGAACCCAAACCAACTTCACTACTAACCAAGATTAAACATTATAAATCTAGTGGCATTAGCCAAATCACCATCTATCACTCAAAGTATTAAATATTGACTAGAGTTAAACTAGTGGCTTTTAAAGCCTTTAAGAGTCTTAGATTCCCTTAAATCATTCCCAAATGCATCAAGGACCATGCCAAATATTTCTACACCCCAAAATTAATATATAACAGCCACAAGAATGGAAAAAATAATCAAATCACATAAGAGGAAAATTTCACAAATTAGGTCATTATAGTGGTTTATTACGATAATTTTAGGCTGGAGGAGAAAGATTAGCTTCATTAGAGAGGAAAAAAGAAGATGAAGGTAGTGGTAGTTTGAGGTATTCTAGGCTAGAGTTTGGTCAAAAATTATAGTAAAAGGAGGGAGAAAGTGGACGACAATGGTTTTCTTTATGATTGTGGGTGGTGGTTTCGTGAAAGCTCAGGGGAAAAATTAAAGAGGGGATTTGAAAGAGAATTTATACACAGATACACATATTCAATAGATATGCAGAACTTAAAATATGTAAGATATAGGGATAAAATTATTTCAGATACACAAAGCTTAAAATCATTTCAAATACATAGTCCTAGATACCCAATCCTAGATACACATCCTACATACATAATTTTAATTACATACAACTTGGGCTGTGTATCTGAGCTAAACAAAGCTAAGATACACATGATTTCTCTTTACCCATTATGTTTTGTAATTAATTTAAAGTTTAGGGTTTTTTTAGATATCCCTTTTATGTTTAGCTATTTCTGTTATTTATCCTATTATTAAAGGTTAATTTTTTTCCTGTAGTTTCTTTATAACTTTTTAATTTTAAAATTTTATTTTATTAAATAAATAAATTAGCCACTAGGTACTTTTTACCCTAAATTTGATACAATTAGATTTGTAGGTGAGTCAAGAGCCCATGTTAGGATTCAACCTTATTGTAAGTTTAATTTATTAGCAATTAAATTTTAAGGGAATCAAATGTCAGCTATGACAAATATAAAATATGTTAGAAGAGAAAATAAGTATGAAAGAGCTAGTGCTGATCACTAGTATGATTGAGAGTGAATCATGCCACCTAAGATTCTAACAAAATAGGGAAAAATATCTATTATGTAGAAAATAAAGAAAATTTTAGAGCCTAAGTAAGAGCTACTGCATTTAATGAGAGAATAAAAGAGAAAACACGCTTACAAGTAAGTAAGGACCACTATTTATTATTTATAATATCAGGTTTTTGTTAATCATAATTCAACAGCAATGCCCTAAAGGAACAAGACCAATGTGAGCTTGCCATATGTTTAGCCTTTCCAGTGGAATAGCTAAAATTTGCTTGGGGCTCTACTCTAAATACACCTATTTCTACTTATAGAGAGTCTAACATGCTTGTGTCTTATTTATTCGCTTGTGCTATGTCAATGATGGTGGCAAAGGTCATTTCTTTATCTTCTATAAGAGAATTTTTTACTGTGGACTCCTAAAGAGTGAGTGCCTAAGCAGACACAACTGCCATCATTTTATCATGCGCTCAAGCCTTCTCTCTAGATCTTGCCATGTGAATTTGTACTAATTTAACCTATACAAATAGTTCATTTTTTAGGGTAGTATGTCAATGTATCTCTCAAGAGATGGAAAGTGAACCAAAAATCATTACTAAATATGCGTTAAGAAGTCACTTCTCTTAGTGAAATTAGTCTTTAACACATAGATGGCCAAAAATCTGCATTTTTCCCAAGGCACCTTTTAGGGTAAGTGTAATACCCCCGCGAACTCTTAGTTAAGATCTTCACCATTTATCGTATATGAATAGGCCCAAACTTGATAAAATATAATTAAATATAAGTGTTTAGATTATTTCTCTAGTGTTGCATTTTTTTGGATATAAATTAAAGTCATAAGAAATATCTAGCACAAAGTTGAGTTGAGAGCCTTTCTATCAATAGATTTTTAGTGTAAGTTCTTAGTAGGTCAACTTATACTGCTTACTCCTTTTGGAATATGTAGAGTTATATGGTCCATTACCCACTAAATTAAAAGTTTTGAATCTTGTTTCCAACACCACCAACTATTTATTAATTTGAGTCTAGAATAAAAGTTTATGAGTATTTTAGTGGGGCACTATCTAAAGAGCGCATTGGTTGTGTGACACAACACAAATTTGGCTTGTTCGTAGCATGACACATACAACCCTTCCAGATGCAATATGTTACAATTTTATTCTATTTTAATGAGGAAATTTTTGTTTGTTTACCCCTAAATAACCCCTAGACTTGATTTTAACCCTAAATCAGTCCAACACCTAGCAACAATCTGACAAGTTCTCTCATTCATATCCTTTCTAAGTTCAATAATACAAAAGGGTTCTTTATGGGTTTTAGTTTTAATTTCAAGATTTCCTTCCAAAGTTTTCACTTCTCTCAGGTATGTTGGATTTCATCAAGGATTTTCTTTCAATCTTATGCCCAAATCTTTATAATTTACCATATGTTTTCCATGATTGTTTGAATTAGGATTCATACCCAATCATGCATATTCTTGAGATTTAGTTTTCTCCTATTATTATATGATTATGGATTATTTTATAATGATTATTCATGATTTCTAATGTTTCTAACTTAGTTGTTATACTTGAATAACAACAATGTATGATTTGATAGATTTAAGCCTGTTTTAGTAAAATTTGGCATATTTTGAACACATGATACTAGAATTCAGTAAATTTTACATGACTAGTTCTAGTAATTTAGAACTTAACTATATTAGTTGATTTGAACTATTTTCATTCTTATTTTTAGACAAACAGTTTTACATACATTATGAGCAACTAATATATAGTTTTCAGAGAAGTACTTAGCACCAAGCAGATATGGGTTCTAGATAACCCAATTCTCAAAACTACATACCATCATAAGAAAAATTTAGCTCTTTGAGGCTCAATTTAGTAGATCCACCTTTGTTTAGGTTCTATACATCTGACAAGGTATAAAGTAGCTCTCCCAATATGAATCAAATATTAGACTTCACGTTTGATCACATAGTTTATGTTAATTATAAGAAACTCCCAGTATCAATTTTAAGCTATATGAAATACTTATTCTTTCATTGTTTTTTGGATTTAGGCATGTTTTTGTTCATGATACATTAATTGATTTATGAATTATGTCTCATGTACATTAAAGATCCTTTTTATACAGATTTATGCCCTTATAACTCTCCTTACACTTTCATCTGCTTTTAGACATGGGTTAGAAATCTTGATTTTTGTTACTCAGTTCAACTTTTAGCAATAGGTTTAAAAGCATGATTTATGGCTCCAGTACTTTAGTTTTCTAGAATGATTTTTCCTAATTACATACAATTTACTATTTTATAATCTCAGTTATTTATCTGTTATCTTTTAGTTAGGTAGTTTTAATACATGCCTCAGCTTTGATTTCCCTCCAACGAGTTATTTATACATTCGATCATCTTTAGCTTTTAATCATTTTTATATGATTTCATTCTCTTAGCCCTTATCTTACATAGTTACCTTCCCCTATACTGACCATATAGTTTTATGCTACATTATTTTATTGCTTACAAACATATAGGTACGTCATTAGGCTCTTCATAAATAGATAGTTATTTTCTTTCTTCCCAGTTGTCATAAATTTTTAGTTACCCTTATTTTCAGTTAATAAAATTTTAGTTTTATCTTGTTGTGTTTTATCATAACATTTAAGCCATATTTGTTGCTTTCATATTTTTATAAAATCTTAGCCTATGATTTAGCTTCAATATTACCTTTTTATATGTGTGATCCATAATAGCAGAATAGTCCTAGAGATAAAAGTATGAATCTAGATGTATGGTGACCTAAGTGTAGGGATAGTATTCAATTGGAGTTATGTATCTTATAAGTCTATAATGGGGTGGGGGATATGGACTTAGGTATGGGCTAAAATATAGTGAGTTTATGTAAATTTTATGATAGTCTATTAAGAAAGAGTTATCGGTTAAAGTGACTTAGAGTATGTCAATGCTTTAGTAATGATCATGCCTAGGCGGTAAATGAAAGGATATAATGGTTAAGATATTTGCAGATTTAAATAGTATATTATGAGAGAAGAGAGGGCCCATGATTTTCAATAGTCTATGATCTGAGTTTAAGAAAGATAACAGTGAGATAGAAAGGAAGAGCAGTAAGATCATGAAAAAAAATATACTTATGGACTGAAGTAGATAAGAGTTATGGTTGATTATTTTTTTTAGAAATATTGGTGTACTGGTGTTTCTTGATTTGTATATAATAGTAGTTAGTATAGTGTACTAGAATTTTTATGACTATTATGTTAAGTGTGAAACTCTAAGTTTGATTTGTGGATGATTAGACAAATGTAGAGGAAGAGAGATTAGAATTGTAAGGGGAAAAATATGTATCCCTGGGGTAAGGTAATGATTCACGAGATTCTAAGTAATTAAGTTATGTGCTCCAAGTTAGTATCTTTGAGCTTCTAACTATGCAGAAGGCTAAGTATAGTTTGTATTATATGATGTTCTTAATAATTGTTTGAGAGATTAGAATTAGTGAGTGATGAGTCTCTTGGTAAAGTTTTATTCTTTATTGATTCATAGGAATATAACCTTGGAGGTTTAATGTTAGTTGACTAATAAGAAATATAAGACTATGATATATTTGAGTAATTGGCTATGTTCTCTAGTAAGAGTTTAAATTATAGTTTGATCTCTGTAGGGATAGAGAAAGTTAAGAGTAGTTTCTCAGAAATAAGTACTAGCAAGGGTTTTATATCTACAAATATAGTCTTTCAGGAGGAGTTTAGTATCATTATATACTGACACACCCACCATTAGAGTGTGGTGATTATAATGTAGTTTAGAGAATATAGAATAGGTTTACACATTTACAATGTCAGTTTGGATCTAAAGGGGAGCCGGTAGGGTGAATAACTGATCAAGTCTTGAGAATAAAATAGTAACAAGTTCGAGAAAAAAGATATAATTAGATAATGATCCATTCATACATTAGTGTGTTCCTTAAATTTCAGTCACTATGACAGCCTACTCATATTGTGCATACTAGCGTCATGCCCATGCACAAATTTATGACCATTCTCAATTCCCAAAATAAGAATCAATATATTCAAGTATAGATTCTAGCATACTCCATAAACCTATAGTTTCTAGCCTTATGCTATATAGCTTATGAAATATGCCTTCCTAGATCACATTTTACTCAGCTCTATGCACTCATGATATGCCCTTATGACTAGTGAAAACCATGATACATCATATTATGATCAAATTTCTTAAATTATTTGTGCTTATTATAGTTTTGTCTAAGCCATATGTATGCTCATCTATGAAATTAATGAATGATTATGCTATTTTCATTCCTAGGATAACCACACTCAATGTGTTAATATATAAAGTATTCACACCTGTTGTACCTTAAAACATAGGTTTTATTTTTATGTGCCAAGGTCTCGATAAGTATAAGTCATAGCTGAGAAGTATCCCTTATTAGAGATCCTCATAATTTAGTCTTTGAGTGACCCATCCAATGTTATGATAATGGTGATTGGTCTAGATGAAAGGTAAAATATGTTCCTTATTATGGAAAATCTGGGGTGCTTGTTCTATTTAAGGTTATAAATATGGAGGAAGATCGAGGCTATGATTTTCTATACGTAATAGTTAGTTGAGAAGTAATGGTGTGCCTTTTTATGGTAGTTCATGAAATTTCAATTGATAGAGATGTTAGGGAGACAAGAGAATTCTTAGATAATTTGGTTGCCTAGAATTCAATGTAGAGGTTAGAGTTATAGGTTGAATGTGTAGTGATATACATATGGTCAATGGGATGTTGTGACTAATAGTAACCATTTGACTAGGAATTGAACTTGAGAAGTAGTTTTCTAAAAGGTGAAGGTTTGTAAGAATATATAGAGTTTAGAATCTTGAAATTTTGGCTAGCATGATATCTTTATGTCTAGAACCATATATCTCTGAGTTAGGCTTGAACATGGTAGCAGCCAGTTAGATTCAGAGTTTAGTGATCACTTTTACCCTTGGAAAAATTATTAGTTGTGGTTAGTATTGTGTAGTTTTTGGAAGAGAGAGTGTAGTTGAGAGTTATTGTAAGCGAATGAGTTGAGTTTTCCTATGTCATGCAATCATTCTCCATGATATGTAATTTTAGAGGAATGCAACCTACAGCCAGGCCCATTATTTGTGAAGTCCTCCCTATCAATGCGTCTTTCTGTTCTATAACCTCATGCCTCAGCTCATGTCTATGTCAATCCCCCATATTGTATGGTTCATGCTTATAGTTTTTTCATATGTTTTTCTATAAGGTTTCTCATAATATTCTAGTATTTATGAGTTATGAGAAGGTCCCAAAGTAAATTTATAACACCTACTTCAAACTAGTAGAGATTTAAAAAGGGTCCATAGCCATTAGCCATCATTCGAGGACGGATAATCCCAGCGGAGATATTGTAACACCCCACAAACTCTTAGCCAAAATCTTAACCATTATTTGTATATGAATAGGCCCAAAATGGATGATTTATAATTAAATATAAGTGTTAAGATCAGTTCTCTAGTGTGGTAAGTTGATGTGCAATGGTTTCATAACACTTTCAATGCTTAAAACAATGAAAATATGCAAGTTACTTAGGTTTTTTTCTTAGATATGATGGGTTTTGTGTTATGTGTTGTAAGAAATCAGGTTTTGGGACTATTCTAGAATAAAAGAGTGAAATTTAAAGGTTTGGGCCACTGAAGTGGGCACGTAAGGTCGGTATATGCTATCGATGATCCGTACGAGCCAAAGTAGGTGTCATAAATTAGAAGCCCATAGCTCAGAAGCTGAGAAAAGAAGACCCTGTCACTGATAGAGGGAACCTATGGCCCATAGGTGCCACCTAAGATCCATAAGTGACAGAGTAGGTTGTATAAGAATTAAGTCTAGAGATTTTAGGATATTCTGGATAAGGGGGCACCTACATGGGACCACCTATGGTCCGTAGGTGGCCCAGTAAGTGCCACCTACCTTAGTTTTCGTCTTTTATTAGGGAATGGTTTCCTATGGTTTCTTTATATTCCATAAATACCCTTTTGATGTTGTTTATTTAGTTTACACACTCTATATACTTACAAACTTATATTTGATTCCCGGATTCAATTTTGATCTACGGATTGCTTTGTATTGATTTTGGTTGTTTATTCAGTTTATGACTTTGGGTTTTATTCATTGATTATTATGATATTGTTTCAATGTTTCAGTTATGAATTCCTTCGATTGTTTCACAATAATGAGTGGCTAAAGACCTTAGCTAGGGTTGTGGAAACCCTAGTGGAATGACAAAGTAGGGAAAGTGCTAAGTTGTTTTGAAATGATATTTTTGCATGTATTATGGTTAACTTCAGTTTAATAGATTTCTTAGCAGTTGCAAATGTTAAGATCCCACTTTGTATATCACTACTTACTTCAAAAGAGGAGTAGGGATTAGGAAAAGATAATCACAATAGTAATTTGAAGATTAATTATTGATCTAGGCTAATCAACATCATCTACTTAAGACGATTATCTATCATCTAATAACTTGAGACTCAAAAGGTAATAGTTAACAGGTATCTAGGATAAGGGTATGTAATATGACATCCTAAGACTCAAAAGAAAAAGGGTGAAATCTGTCAATGAGTCCACAAGATAGTATTATACATAACTTATCAGATTCTACATGCATGATATATGGTTGGTTTAATAAAGCATGATAAACCTACTAAGTTGAGAAGTAGGGGAAACATCATCCCAGTGTTCGTTTCTGACTGGTTAAAACCAAACTTAAGTTTTATTACTTGTTCAAGATTACTCCTACAAACCCCCCATTTACTTTTAGTACTGCTAATTGATTCCAACAATCGAGAGATACAATTCTACATATTCCCTTAGGATTCAACCGCAATCTTATTGGGTTACTATATTTTTCTTCGACCACTTTAGTCTTACTTTGAGGCATAACTTTGGGAGACATCAAAATTTTGGTGCTGTTGTCAGGGAAATATGGTGTTGAGTTGTTGAATCTTTTGGGTTTTGTTTTTCGTTTTTAGTGTACGCCAGTATAAGCCTAACACAAGGAGTCAAGGAAATTCCTTACTCCCAATACATCCAAACCCAGAGAAAATATCACAGCCTAATTGCACGATGATGGAATAATTATGTGCATGCCATCTTGAAGGGGTTTGGGATGATTCTAATGTTGTGCCTCTACCTCCTTCGGTAGGATTTCACTACATTACTAATCAACAAACAAAGTAATTATTAGTAGATGTAGATGCAATCTATAGAAGGGTTGCTAAAGTATAACATGTAGCTCGGGAGGCAAAGCTAGCTAGGTAGAGACCAGTAGTTGATCATTGAGCAACATTCGACGACAATCGAGATAGAGTTTGAGGTGGTCAAGCTTAAGTATACCAACATACCATCACTTATAAGTATAAAATGAATAGGATGATGTGAGAAACATTGGGTCAATAGAAATAAGAGCTATCATTCCTCCTGCTTTGCCACTAGGTGTTAAGTTTGACATAACCAATGCCATGATTCAACTCTAAAATCTAAAAGGTGTGTTTGTGGGTTTGTCTATGGATGAAACAAATACGAAACTTACTAATTTTATTGGGATCTACACTTTATACTTTATCCCAGGGGTAGATCAAGAGGTACTCAGACTAAGGTTGTTCCCCTTTTTGTTGACTAGAGAAGCTTCTTTGTGGTTGGGGGAACTTACTGAAGGATTAATTACCACTTGGAATGATTTACACATGCAATTCTAAGACCATTTATTTCCTCTGTATAGAGTGTTGTAGTTAAAAAATGAGGTTTAGACATCTACATTCTGAGTTGATGTACAAAGCTTATTTCCAGTTTAATAAGAAATTGAGCATGGTACCCAATCATCTCATTTCAGGGAAAAACTTGTTGGGGATATTTTATAGAGCCTTGAACATTAGTTCCAGATCCATGGAAGATACAATAGCCGAAGGAGCATTCATGTGTTTGTGCTGGGAAGTAGCATATGATATTTTAGACTAGATCTCTCTCACCAATTGAAGGGGGAGGTAGAGAGGGGTTCTGGTATTTATACCATTGGGGCTTTCGATGACCATAGAGTGGGTGATGATTCTGTGATACAAGGGACTGTGCAACTTAGAAATGATATTGGGTTACTAACCAAGCAGTTTGCAATAGTAAATTCTAAGAAGGTAAATGTTGTAGGTTCACAGGGTGCAACCTCTAGGGTATATGAGTTTGATTTGGAAGAGCAGGCTAAGTATCTTGATCATGCATTAGCAGGTTTTTGAGCCAATGGTAAATAAAACCAAGGTCAAAACTATTACGGAGAAAAATACAGAGATTGCAGTAGGGAGCATGATGGTGACTGGAGAAGAAAGAATGACTATAAGAAGAAGGGAGAGAGTATGTTCCACCAAGCAGCCATGATATTGAATCAAGAGTAGAGACGATGTTCTCCAAACTATTAAGGGTCAAGAAAATAAAAAAAAAATACCTTAAATAATATTAAGGCTTATATCTTAGATCTGACCAAGAAGGTTGAGTTTCATGTGACTCTGATCAAGCAGTTAGAATAGAAGTTTGGGAACATGTTTGCTACTTTGAACCAGAGGAAGCTAGGTACCTTTCTGAGAAATAGGTTCAAAATCCAAAGAATGATGGTTTGTATCTTACTATCACCACTTGGAGTGTTAAGTTTACTATTTATCCCCTATTGACATGGATATGGCAAAGAATGATAGTGTGGTGGTTGATGAGACACCTGCCATGGATCTTGACAAGGAAACATGTGTTGATATTAATGTATATAAGGATAAGGTTAAGGGAAAGGTCAATGATCCTGTAATAAATAAAATTCCACATCCTTCCCTACCTTTTCTTCAAAGACCAAAACAAAACAGGGAGAAGAGGAAGTTCAAGAAATTCATGGAGATGTTCAAAGAGTTGACCTTGAACATCCATCTTCTTGAGGCTTTAGAGAAGATGTCAGGTATTCTAGATTTATTAAAGAATTGGTGATGAAGTAGAGAATGGCTAGTTTTGAGGATGTTGATGGATTGCACCATTACAGTGCAATCACTTCTAAGTCTCTGGCCCAAATGAAGGGTGATCTCGGAGCATTCATGATCTTATGTACTAAAGGAACATCTAGATTCACCAGAGCATTTTGTGACTTATGATCCAACATTAACTTGATAATGCTGGCTATATTCAAACAATTAGGCTTAAGCCCTCCAGAACTGACTACTATGATATTGTTGATGGTAGACCACATAGTAAAGAGACCTGTGGGGATATTTTTCTGGCTGACTTTGTCATTTTTGATTATGAGGTTCTCTTTGAGATGCCCATCATATTGGGAATACCATTTATGGCCACGGGTAGAGTGATGGTTGATATGGAAAAAGGGGATCTCAAGTTCAGATCATATAATAAAGAAGTCACATTTAACATCCGAGAGCTATGAAGTAGCCAATACATATGAGGGTGGTATCAGGTATCCATTGTGTTGATGATCCTGGAGGCTACTCCTTTGGGCACCTTAATGAATTCTAAGTAATCAAGGTACCTACATCGTCCCACAATGTTAAATCAAGCTCCACATAGCAGGCCACCCATGGGATTATTAGTGAAGTTTGAGTGACAAACTTAACCGCATCGTGCTGCGATGTTAAATCACGCACTGGGTGGCAGACAACCCACTATTTTAGTGTTCATGATTGTTTTCCTTTTTATAGGTATATTAGCATGAGACACAACCTAGAACATGGTGATATATTGCTTCATTCAGAATATTCCAGGTAAGGGGACTTTGTGACCAGCCCAAGAAGGTCATAAGTTCCACTTAGGCTAGTTAAGTTGTGCTTTGAATGTTAAAAGGAAATTTTGAAGATTTTTGGGGATTTTTTGGACTTGATCTTATGAATCTAGTTATAATGTTGTAAATACCATTTATAACTTCGTAAGTAGTATAATAAATGTCAAAATACAAAGTCCCAAGAATGGGAAAAAGGCTAAAAATATGGCCCACTTACAGACCATAGGTGCCACCTATGGATCGTCGTGGTGCCGTAAGTGGTCCAATGTTGGGCCTAGTTTCATTTAAAAATTTGGGCCTATCCTGACCTAACCTAACCCTAAAATGTCCCCTTAGGCCTATTTAATACCCCTTCACCGGAACCCCTCAAACCTCAAAAATTCCTTCTTCTCTCTCAAATTAAAATTTCCCCACTTCCCTACACTTGATAAAAGGCTAAAGCACTGCTCGTTCTTGGTACCAACTTTTACAAGTGCACTAATTATGCAATCAAGCTAAGGTTTCACTTTATCTCTTCACACTTCACTTTTGTTTCTTCAAACAAAAGGTAACATTCATGGCCCCTAATAGTATTATCTTATGCTAAACTAATATAAGTAATTTGGTATGTTTATTTTCATGCAAATTATGTATTAATCAACAAGCTTGTTTATAGGAACCATGAATCAGCCTTAAGATCTTGCAGTGTTGCATTGTTTTTGAATTAAACTTTATAATCATGCCTGAAACAGAAATGAAATTGAATAGGTCGAGGAATCCCTAGAATATTTTATACCATATTTGTGTTGAAAAGTTGATTCTTGTTTTACATGCAAATATTGGACTTTTTGGGACTAAGTATAAGTTGTAAAGATGTAAAATTAAGGGAAAATTCAAAGTTTTTGATTTCTAAATTTTCTTTAAGTTTGCAGTCCCTCACTATCCTTCAGACACTAACAATTGATTTTCTAGGTACACATGACAGCAAAGGCTTCAAAGTAGAAAGCTGGACCTTTGAGGTGATGGGACAAATGCTTTATGAGCAGTGGCTCGATTGAGGTGTAAAAGATTGCACTGACCAGAGTATCCCCAATGAGATTAATATGGCCATAGAATATAGCCTAGAAACATGCTTTGATAGAGACTATTATCAAAGCATAGATCAGTACTGATAACGCTCAATCTACAGCTCTCGTGGGAGTGTAAAGCGGTCGATAGCAAATATAGAACCCAACCTGGGTTGGGTATCGATCCCACAGGGAATAGCTTGGTTAACAAGTACGCAAAATTAATAGACTTTTGGTGCAAGTCTCGTAAGAAGGGGGGATTGTAATAAGTAACCAAAGTAATGAAATAAAAGCTGAAAATAATAAAGTAAAAAGAGAAAGATTGTCCCGTTGGTTGTAAACAATGAGAATTGAAGCGTTGGGGTTATGTTCACCTTCTGAGGTATACGTCTCTATTGGCTATGAGTGTGTAGAGTCTTGACATGCAATTGCTTATAGAGAATTGTAGTCGATGGTAAATCCAAGCGTCTCTCGACCTAAACAAGGACTATTTCACTTTAACTCTCTCGAGCTTAAAGTGTGTCTAGCGGTACGAATTCTCCAAGAGGTTAGTCCAGTTACGGCACTAGCTTTTTAATAGGAAAGGGTGTCCTACTACCTTGACATTATCTCTTTTCCAGACAAATAACCTTTCTCTCGAACAAGTTAAATGTTAGACTGGCGTTGGTCTATGCGTCTTCTTTTCTAGACAAATAACCTTTCTCTCGAACAGGTTAGATGTTAGAATGGCGTGTTCTTGTGTTTGAACCGCAAAGGATGTAGATTTAAGATGAAGAGAATAATGATATAAGCAATATACGTGTCTTGAACTCACAAGCTCATAGCAATAGATAGTAACTCATTCGGCTTCCATAACCCCAACTAAGCGGTTTAGTTACCCATGAATGCGAAGGATATCACGTTTTGCATGGTGGATGGCGTGAATAGTAGGTGTTTGGCGTGTGATTTTAGTGATTCCTTAGCAAGTAACGATTCTCTTGTTGTGGAATTTAAGAGTAGAAGAATGAAGAATTAAGAATGTATTGTAGGAAGATGTCTTAAGTGAAGAGTTGAATGAATTGTAAGAATGTGTCTGTAAATCTCTAGCATGATAGGGTATTTATAATACTCCTATCCTACTCCTACTAAGCTAATGAAATAAATAACCAAATCCTAATATACTAATGAAATCCTTGACCCAAATGTACTAGGGTAAGGTTACAAAATTATAATCCAAATAGAATAATGAAACACATAACCTAATTGCACTAGGTTAATGTATTATGGCAAAAATCCAGCTTTGTGTCTGTAAGTCCCCAAAGTCTTCAGAATTGCTGTTTTAGCCCGGGACAGATTTTCCATGCAGCAGATTTAGTCCTTTAGGCGTCCAGCTCCTTTCCACTTCGTTCGTGAGCTTTCTTTTGCGTCAAGTAAGCCATAAATTGCTGTATTTTGCATCATTTATACCTGAAACTTTCCTAATCACATTTGTTAGCTCATTTACAGGAAAAAGGACTAAAAGTGTATGAAATAGATAATTAGTTCTCAAAACTAGGCTAAAATATGGGCAAAATATATTGATATAGGCGCGTAAATTCGCCTATCATCAACACCCCACACTTAGAGCTTTGTTCGTCCTCGAACAACATATCATGTCCTTCTAAGCATCGACTTAAGGTTTTTACAGAAACAACACAAAACATTCTTCAAGACAAGCACAACAATTATCAACGAAGAGTAGCTTTCCGATTATAAGTAGAAACAATTTAACCTCAAGCATAGACTCGTGATGGTGATCAACTCGCATGCAAACGTTAAGGTCCATAGAATCATATA
This sequence comes from Capsicum baccatum var. pendulum, assembly GCA_030864225.1. Lineage (NCBI taxonomy): Eukaryota > Viridiplantae > Streptophyta > Magnoliopsida > Solanales > Solanaceae > Capsicum > Capsicum baccatum. Next base: position 109,731,106 of record CM061560.1, read on the forward strand.
CAACTATCCAAGACTCATCAACCATGTGTGTCTCACAATATAGTACCCATAATCACTCACAAGTATAGCATATTTTCAAACATGGGTATCAAAATATCCTTGCACTCACTCTCACAAAGAATTCATATGTAGCAACTAGTGACCATAAGCTTGCCTTTAATGTAGTACTCTACTAAATGTCGGAATGTTAAGATTAGGATCAAGTAGGTCTTTAGATGGTTGTAATGTAGGCTAAGGGACGGGTAGGACTATTTTGGCCAGGAATAGTGACTAGGTTCCTAAGCACTTTAATACATCACTTTGTATCTATGACACTTTTTTCTTTCAACCTTTCTTTATTTTATTCTTCCACCCTTGTTCTCATCTTTTTTTTTTCAATTTTAAGCACAACTCACTTTTCAGCTTTCTTTTCCTTTTTCTTTTCACAACGTACCTCCTATGATAGCATTTTTTTCTTTTTCATAACACATTCAAGAACCTTTACAATTTAAAGCATCATACTCACCCAATTTCCTCTTATGTTGTCACATGACTTATTCACTTTAAAGCACTTAGGAATTTGGATCAAATTACGGTCTTGAAAAAAATGGATTAGGCTTACATACAAGGTTGTCAAAGAAATAGGCTAAAGGCTCAAAAGGGATTAACTAGGATGATTTACATGGGTAGGAAAAACTGAAGGTAAACATGTATAGGTTGCCAAAGAAATGCCTAAATCATATCCTAAACTTACATTCCTTATTTTCGCTTTGCATACATACGAGGCAAGTTCTAGCATCAGCCACATACATAGAATATACTATTAATCTCACACACAAGGCACATGGTCGACTTGATTGGTAGTAATATAGACTCTCGACCCAACAAGTTAAGGAATTGAATCACACACTATCACATAATGAGTCACAACTAGAGCCTAAATGTCTCAATAGTCACAATTGTAGCACATACTCTTGTTCTAATCTCATGCTGCCTATCCAAATAACTTCATGCGTAGCTAGAAAAATTTTCCTCCTAAAAAAATAAAAAAAACGTTACACGAAAAAAAAAAAAAAATTTGGACTCAAAACAAAATAAACAAGCAAACATACAAACATAGCATGCAGATTCTGCCGACACCCCACACTTAGACTAGACACTGCCCTCAGTGGAAAATGAAGTCGAAGAACCTAATTAGTCGGACTCTTCCTCAATGTCGGGGGTCATACCCCCTTCGTCCGAATCATCGTAAGAGTCATCGTCAGAGTTCTCCTCAGCATTAGAATCAGGCAAGCGTCTATCATCATCAGTTGGCACGTCATCATCAAGAGGTTCCTCGAAATATACTCCCACTCCACACATCTCCCGGGCATGTCTGTTCATTGGGTAGTTGTGGTCCAGCTGTTGGAGCTCTTCAGCAGTTGGAATACGTCCACCACTCATCATAGTGAATCGTGTCATGCCATAGAGATGACGGAAGAAACTCTCGTCACGAGTGTGTCTCTCCGCAGTGGTAAGGTTGACTCCATGCGTTGTTTCAGCATCTTTGACCTTGGTGAGGTCAACCTTCTTTGGGGTATGTGGGAGTTTGTGGTCAGCTGGTTCCTCTTCTATATCCTCCTTCCGCAACATTGCTGTCAACAAATTGCCGAATGTGAAATGGGACCTGCTGTGGAGTCTGGCTTTTCTCATGGTAGATCGAATGATTGTCCCAAAGTTGATAGGGACATTCGTCATCAACGCATAAACCAAACACACTCTATCTCTCGATATCTTTGTGTATTGCGTCCCAGGAATAAGGCATGAGTTGACAATGCGCATCCAGATTCTTGCTTCCCTATTTAGTGGAGCATAGGGGAATGTGTTGTGACGGCCTGTTTCCTTATGTCTGCCCCATCTTGCCATTGATCTGCTTCCACAAAGCGTGTGTATTATTGCTCTGTAAGGAGGCCTGCTGTACAGCTCTTTGTATGGTGCAGTGTCGACCGAAGGTAGGCCTAGAAACGAGTTGATCCAATCCGCTGTAAGCTGTAACACTTGGTCCCGAATTTTGACTTCGTTGCCTGTTGTGTTTGGCGACCAGTTGGCATAAAACTCTCTTGTCAAGTCAAGATTGCACTCTCCCATGTCACGGAAGATGAAATCCAGCTTCAGAGCCATTATCTTAGCCAACATTTGCGGCTCCTTCTTTGCTAAGGTCTCCTTGTTGATTAAGTCGACGTGCACATATTTCTTTTCTTTGTTGCTGCTGTACCATGCCTTGGCGTCTTCCTCAAGAACCCATTTGATTCTGAACATTCTGCGTGGTAGGTGTGCTGAAGATGATTCTCCTTGGTCTTTTCGGCTTCTCTTTTTATCCTTTCGGGTTGTGGTAGCCTTCTCCTTGCCTTGCCTTGCTTTCGGTGCCATTGTACCTGAGACTAAAAATAATGTTAGTTGCAGCACAATCGCACTTTATACAATCTACATTCAAGCACTAGGGGTACCACCCCACACTTAATCTTGTTAGCACAAATCAGTGAAGTGAAAGTGGTCGAGTACTCAGACTTCGTCGACATACGTTTTAGGATTGTATTCCGACAAGAAAATCAGCATTACATCACTTATGAGCAGCCACTTGGACGTCTTTCATGGTGCATATAGCGACACTACAACATAGGAGTTACAGCATGGAATTTCTATTCGTACAACAAACACTACCTCCTACGTCGATAGTCACTATAACCTTATCCCGATGGTCGGGATGGTTAATCATGCAAGCATCCAAACAACACTCTCAAGCAATATTCATAGCCACATATGTTCAGCAAGTATCATAACAATGCCATTGAAACAAAATTCAAGTCGGAAACAAGTCAAGAATTCCATACGTATATATTCAATCACACGATTTTGCAACAATTATCCATACACATGAACATCACCACCAATTTCTTATGATTTAGCATTTTGTAATAAGCATAGCAACGTAGTACTTACGATAAATAGATGAAGAATAAGAGAGCACTTACTTGCTTGAAGAGTGTGGAGAAGTTTGATGTGGATTGGAAGAACAAAGGAAGAAAAATTTGAGAGGATTTGGAGTGATATGCGGCGCCCTTAGGGTTGTTTCTAATGTGGTTGTGTAAAAAAAACAAGTCCCCTTTATACAGGAAGAGTATGGGTCGGGTTATGACCCATTTACAATCGGATTTGGGGACAAAATCACAGCATATGCGGCGCATATCCCTCGGCATATCACTTACATATGCGGTGCATTGTCCATGGCATAATGGGACATATGCACCGCATATCCTATGGCATATCTAGACATATGCGGCGCATATCCTATGGCATTTGGTCTCAGTATCTCAAATGCCATAGCATAGGCGGCGCATAGTCAAAAGCACACCTAGGAATAGGCGGCGCATAGTGTATTGCACACTAGATTTCGAGTCCTTAGGCTGTAGAATAGGTTGTGCATCGTTCGTGGCCTATTTATACCAAGGCCTAGCCTTCCTCGAAGCCTATTATGACGTGAGAAAGGCTCAATTCATAGCCTTATGCATCACCATTCCTAACTTACCGACTTTACCATACAATGCGACCAAATCGTCAATTGAAATCAATCTCCTCGTTGCATACTTCTTGCACCTATATTTGCTCAAAACACAATAAAAACGATTAGTACGATGGGTTGCCTCCCACCAAGCGCCTTAGTTTTGGTCGTGGCACGACTCTTATTTTTGGATTTTCATTTATCAAAAAGAAAAAAAATTAAAACGACGAAACGATAAAACGATAAAACGATAAAACGATGGGTTGCCTCCCATCTAGCGCCTTAATTATTGTCGTGGCTCGACGTAGTAGTCTCGAGTACTTAGACTTCGTCGAGATAAGTGATGGCCATGTCATTTATCGAGTCAAGAGGACCGATATATGGCTTGACACGTTGGCCATTCACTTTGAAGATAACACCCTCATTGTTTTCCAATTCGACTACTCCAGACGAGTAAACTTGGGTGACTTTAAATGGACCAGACCACTTTGATTTTAACTTACCTGGGAAGAGCTTGAATCTGGAGTTAAAGAGTAGTACCATGTCACCTTTTTGGAAGTTTCGTCGAACAATTCGCTGATCATGATACTTCTTCATCCGCTCCTTGTATAAATCTGATCTTTCATATGCATGGAGACGGAATTCATCTAGTTCGTTCAGCTGCTCCAACCTCAGGTTCTTCACATCATCCCAATTCAGATTCAAGTGCTTCAATGCCCACAATGCCTTGTACTCAAGCTCGATGGGTAGATGACAAGCCTTCCCATAAACTAGCTGATAAGGTGACATGCCAATGGGTGTTTTGAATGCAGTCCTGTACGCCCATAGTGCATCATCTAGCTTTCGAGACCAATCCTTCCGATTCGCATTGACCGTCTTGGCAAGGATTTGCTTGATCTCACGATTGGAAACCTCTACTTGTCCACTAGTTTGGGGATGATAAGGCGTAGCTACCTTGTGTTGCTTGACTCCATACTTGGCCAATACAGATTTGAATAGCTTGTTGCAGAAGTGAGATCCTCCATCACTTATGATAGTACGAGGTACCCCAAAGCGAGAGAAGATATTCTTCTTTAAAAATGCTACAACACACTTTCCTTCGTTATCGGCCAATGCTACAGCTTCAACCCATTTCGACACATAATCCACAGCAACCAAGATGTACTTCATTCCAAACGAATTCACGAATGGTCCCATGAAATCAACACCCCACACATCAAAGAGTTCTACCTCCATAATTTTGGACATGGGCATTTCATGGTGTTTTGAAATAGCACCTTGACGTTGGCATTGGTCACACCTTCTCACATAGTCGTGTGCATCTCTGAATATTGTAGGCCAATAATAACCACTTTGCAAGACTTTCCTTGCTGTTCGATTACCCGCATGATGTCCTCCAACTTGTGAAGTGTGGCATGCGTCTAATATAGTAGGCACTTCTTCATGGGATATACATCGTCGAATGATACCATCCGCGCATCTTCGAAACAAATAAGGCTCATCCCAATAGTAGTGCTGAACGTCATGCATAAACTTCCTCCTCTGGTGGTAAGATAAATTGGAAGGTAACACATTACTCACCACGAAATTTGCAAAGTCGGCATACCATGGTAAGTTCTCCATTGTTGTCGCTAGTATCTCCTCGTCAGGGAATGCATCGTCAAACTGATCTTCTGGTTGCGCCACATACTCATTCTCAAGTCTAGATAGGTGATCAGCCACTTGGTTCTCGCAACCTCTTCTATCTTTGACTTCGAAATCAAACTCTTGCAGCAGCAATACCCATCTAATCAGCCTTGGTTTTGCATCCTTCTTTGTCATTAGATATCTAAGAGCTGCATGGTCTGTATGAACGATTACTTTAGTACCCAATAGATAGGCACGAAACTTCTCAAACGCATACACAACCGCTAAGAGCTCTTTTTCAGTGACAGTGTAGTTCTTTTGGGCTTCATTGAGGACCTTACTCGCATAGTAGATAGGATGAAATAATTTCTCCTTTATCTGTCCAAGAACAGCGCCAACGGCTACACCACTAGCATCACACATGATTTCAAACGGGAGCGTCCAATTTGGTGCTACCATGATAGGGGCTTCAATGAGTTTTTCTTTAAGGCATTCGAATGCCTTCAAGCAATCATCATTAAAGTCAAACTTCGCATCTTTCTCCAATAGCTTGCACAATGGACTTGAAATTTTGGAGAAGTCTTTGATGAATCTACGATAAAACCCAGCATGGCCAAGAAAACTACGAACTCCTTTCACCGAAATTGGAGGTGGTAGCTTCTCAATTACCTCTATTTTGGCGCGATCAACCTCTATTCCTCTTTCGGAGATCTTGTGCCCAAGAACAATTCCTTCTTTTACCATGAAGTAGCACTTCTCCCAATTCAGCACAAGGTTGAACTCTACACATCTTTGTAATGCCATGCTCAAGTTCACCAAACATGCGTCAAAGGACTCACCAACAACTGAAAAGTCGTCCATAAATACCTCCAAAGTGTCTTCTACCATATCAGAGAAAATAGACATCATACAACGTTGAAAGGTGGCTGGTGCATTACATAACCCGAATGGCATGCGTTTGAAGGCAAAGGTACCATATGGGCATGTAAACGTTGTCTTCTCTTGGTCTTCGAGGGCAATACAAATCTGATTGTAACCTGAATAACCATCAAGAAAGCAAAACCATCCTTTCCCCGCTAATCGATCTAGCATTTGGTCCATAAATGGCATGGGGAAATGATCCTTGAGAGTCCAAGAATTCAGCTTGCGGTAGTCCATACATACTCTCCATCCAGTAACGGGCCTGAGTGGAATAAGCTCATTCTTTGCATTAGCAACCACCGTCATGCCTCCTTTCTTGGGAACACATTGTACTGGGCTTACCCATGTACTATCAGAAATAGGATACACAACTCCTGCGTCTAACCACTTGATAATCTCCTTCTTCACCACCTCTTGCATTGGTGGGTTTAGACGTCTTTGGTGTTCGATGGTGGGTGTGCACTTTTCTTGGAGCTGAATTTTATGAGTGCAAATCCCAGGTGGAATACCAAGGATATCCGCAATGGTCCATCCAATAGCTCTAATATACTTGCGTAAAATTGCAATAAGAGCTGCAACTTGTTGCTCACCTAAATCGGCTGCCACTATGACTGGAAGAGTGTTTCCGCTTCCTAAGAATGCGTACTTCAAATGGCTTGGCAGCTCCTTTAATTCTAATGTGGGTGGTTCTTCAATAGATGGCTTAGCTGGTGGTGTGGGTCGATTCTTGAGATCAAGATCCAGCTTCTTAGGAGTATAGCGATATGCTCCTAATCCTGATAAAGCACAAACATTATCTTCAGAAATTTCATCATCATCATCATCTTCTTCCATGAGCAAAACCTCCAAAGGATCATCAAGAATTTGCTCTTCAGCAAGTAACTCATCCTCGTCATCAACGACAACATCAGCCACAGAAAATACACTTAGATCTTTGGGTTGCTTCATTGATTTGCAAACATCAAAGCGCACCACTTCATCATTTATTCGGAATGAAAGCTCAGTAGCTCTCAAATCTATGAGCACACTTCCCGTAGCAAGGAAAGGGCGTCCCAAGATTATGGGAACCTCTGAATCTGCTTCATAATCCAAAATGACAAAGTCTGCCGGAAATATGAATGAAGATACCTTCACCAAGACATCGCATAGAATACCCACCGGTCGTTTTACCGACCTATCCGCCATGACAAGCCTCATATTAGTTGGTGTAGGATCTCCTAACCCCAACTTCTTGTAGATTGATAATGGCATCAGGTTGATGCTGGCTCCTAAGTCACATAATGCTTTAGCAAAGTCCAAAGATCCGACGGTGCAAGGAATAGTGAAAGCTCCGGGGTCGGCCTTCTTCTGAACTATGGATCGGGTAGCGATTGCACTACAATGATGCACATCATCTTTCAGCTCATAGCTTGCTGCCCTCTTCTTAGTCAAAAGATCTTTCATAAACTTCGCATACCCAGGCATTTGTTCAAGTGCCTCTACCAATGGGACATTAATAGTCAGCTGCTTCAACATGGTCATAAATTTGCTGAACTTAGTGTCATCGGCCACCTTCTTCAATCTTTGTGGAAAAGGTGGTGGTGGGTATGGAAGTGTTCTCTCCATGGCTTTCTTCTCCTCTTGCTTCCGTTTATTATTTTTTTCAGGCTGCACGTCACTAGGCAACACGTCCTTGACGTTGGAAGTGGATATTGCGGCGTCTTCCCTAGTGGCGTCACTAGGTGTGGCGTCCATGTCTGCTGTTCCGTCAACTACTTGCTTGCCTTCTGCTGAAGTTTCCAGCACCTTACCACTCCTCGTAGTGATGGCCATGCATGACCCATCATTCCTTGGGTTTTGGACTGTATCGCTCGGTAAGGTGCCAACCTTTCTTTGATTGAATGCTGCTGAAAGTTGGCTTAATTGCTGCTCTATTTGCTTGATAGAAGTGGAATGAGAATCAACTAATTGCTTCATGGAGGCCAAATCGTCAATCACCTCCTTAACTCCCGCGCTCGTCGCTTCCACTCCTTTCAATAACTTAGCCATCATGTCTTCCATAGAATTAGATGTGGTGGTATCACGTCTACCAGGGGGAACGTACAAACCACTATTTTCATTATTTTTCTTCCAACTACCTTGGTCTTTACCTCCAGATTTATCATAATAGTTTCGACCTTGGTTTCCTTGGGCATTCCCACGGAAACCCCCCTGATTGTTCAAGTAGTTGGCCTCCTCTTCTGAATCAGATTCGTCTCTTCCTTTTGACGCAATAGCTTTCACTTTTTCAGTCTTCCCTAATAGATTCTTTGTAAGAAGATCCATTTGGGTTTTCATGTGCGCCATATCTTGATCACGTTCTTCTTCTCTTCTTCTTTGGTCTGCAGACATGCCAATAGATAAAGTGGGGCTTGCTACCTCAGAATCCCTGGTATGCCAAGCTCTACTTTGTTTAGTCATACGATCTAGCATGTTGCTTGCTTGACCAAAGGTGAGGTCCATAAAAGAACCTCCAGCTGCGTTGTCCACCACTGGTTTAGTTACTGAATTCAAGGCTCTATATAAGATCTCCATCAAGTGGACATTGGTCATGTGATGGTTTGGGCATCTCGCTAGCTTTGTCTTGAACCTCTCCCATGTTTCGTGAAGAGCTTCAGATGGAAGCTGACGAAAGTTGCTGATTTCATCTCTCAATTGAGCCCTCTTGGATGGCGGAAAGAATCTTTCTAGGAAAGCGTCTCTCAATTGCCTCCAATTTGTAATAGAATCAGGAGTCAGCCCATTCAACCATAATGTTTCCTCCCCAGACAGAGACAATGGAAATAGACGTAATCGAATAGCATTCTGGCCAACACTAGGATTGTCAAAAGACTTGCATGTAGAAATAAAGTTGATGAGATGCATATTCGGATCATCGCTTGCTAGTCCACCAAATAATCCCTTGAGTTGCAATAACTGAATCATGGTGCTTGTGATGTTGAACTTGGCTCCGGGCGCTAATGGTGGTGGAATTATAGCTCCAGTGGCTCCGGCACCATCAAGATCATCATCATCATCGTCGAAAGCTGGTTGCAAAGGTTGGCGATCATATCTGTACCGAGCTTGTCGACCTCTTCTGTTGGCAGGTGTTATAATTTCAGCATCACGCCTAGGGTTCAGTAACTCGTCATCACCTAAATCTTCATCGTCAGGATTTGTTGCTCGTCCAGGATTATCAATGTTTTGTTGTTGGACTTGAGCAGTGGCAAGAGCAGCTAATCTTGCTTGCTCGTGTTGAGAAGCCATCCTGTCGATTTCAGCTTGTGCTTCCATTCTTCTAATTCGTTGCGGTTCCGGATTGATTGGTAATAACGGTTGACCAGAACTTCTAGTATGGGGCATGCACTAAAAGAAAAACCTGCAATAAACAAAAACAAAAACTAAACGTAAAAGTACGAGAATCTTTGACCAAAGGGTCTAGTAATTATCACGAACTTGATTGACACTCGTATTCCCCGGCAACGGCGCCAATTTTTGATAACGCTCAATCTACAGCTCTCGTGGGAGTGTAAAGCGGTCGATAGCAAATATAGAACCCAACCTGGGTTGGGTATCGATCCCACAGGGAATAGCTTGGTCAACAAGTACGCAAAATTAATAGACTTTTGGTGCAAGTCTCGTAAGAAGGGGGGATTGTAATAAGTAACCAAAGTAATGAAATAAAAGCTGAAAATAATAAAGTAAAAAGAGAAAGATTGTCACGTTGGTTGTAAACAATGAGAATTGAAGCGTTGGGGTTATGTTCACCTTCTGAGGTATACGTCTCTATTGGCTATGAGTGTGTAGAGTCTTGACATGCAATTGCTTATAGAGAATTGTAGTCGATGGTAAATCCAAGCGTCTCTCGACCTAAACAAGGACTATTTCACTTTAACTCTCTCGAGCTTAAAGTGTGTCTAGCGGTACGAATTCTCCAAGAGGTTAGTCCAGTTATGGCACTAGCTTTTTAATAGGAAAGGGTGTCCTACTACCTTGACATTATCTCTTTTCCAGACAAATAACCTTTCTCTCGAACAAGTTAAATGTTAGACTGGCGTTGGTCTATGCGTCTTCTTTTCTAGACAAATAACCTTTCTCTCGAACAGGTTAGATGTTAGAATGGCGTGTTCTTGTGTTTGAACCGCAAAGGATGTAGATTTAAGATGAAGAGAATAATGATATAAGCAATATACGTGTCTTGAACTCACAAGCTCATAGCAATAGATAGTAACTCATTCGGCTTCCATAACCCCAACTAAGAGGTTTAGTTACCCATGAATGCGAAGGATATCACGTTTTGCATGGTGGATGGCGTGAATAGTAGGTGTTTGGCGTGTGATTTTAGTGATTCCTTAGCAAGTAACGATTCTCTTGTTGTGGAATTTAAGAGTAGAAGAATGAAGAATTAAGAATGTATTGTAGGAAGATGTCTTAAGTGAAGAGTTGAATGAATTGTAAGAATGTGTCTCTAAATCTCTAGCATGATAGGGTATTTATAATACTCCTATCCTACTCCTACTAAGCTAATGAAATAAATAACCAAATCCTAATATACTAATGAAATCCTTGACCCAAATGTACTAGGGTAAGGTTACAAAATTATAATCCAAATAGAATAATGAAACACATAACCTAATTGCACTAGGTTAATGTATTATGGCAAAAATCCAGCTTTGTGTCTGTAAGTCCCCAAAGTCTTCAGAATTGTTGTTTTAGCCCGGGACAGATTTTCCATGCAGCAGATTTAGTCCTTTAGGCGTCCAGCTCCTTTCCACTTCGTTCGTGAGCTTTCTTTTGCGTCAAGTAAGCCATAAATTGCTGTATTTTGCATCATTTATACCTGAAACTTTCCTAATCACATTTGTTAGCTCATTTACAGGAAAAAGGACTAAAAGTGTATGAAATAGATAATTAGTTCTCAAAACTAGGCTAAAATATGGGCAAAATATATTGATATAGGCGCGTAAATTCGCCTATCATCAAGTACACTAGTACCTAGACTGAGGATGAAGAAGCCTAGGATTTCATCTCTGCACTTTCACCAGTATAAGGAGGGAGAGAATGGTAATGATGAAGAGGTAGAGTTTGAGTCACTTCTAGAGGCATCTACACAGGACCCCCATTTTAAGGAAGAGTCCCAGGATAATTCCATAGAACCAGTTCTCAAGCCATCCTCTAAAGTACCCCAATCTAAGGAGGGTACAACACAGACATCCCACCAGGAGCTTTCAGCCCAGACAACCTAGACTTCTGACCCTACTCGCATCTTGGCAGAGCTTATTTCTGAGTTTAACCTGAGATGGTGTGTAGGGGGTTATGGCTGCTTTACGAGAGAGATAACTTTGTGACTGAGATGAGCCATCCCAAGAGAACTATTTATAAGGAGAGATAGATTGAGTTGCATGGGTAGGATGGAGCACCATTGTGATAAGCTGCATTTTATAGGTATCAAATAGGGTGGGTGACTAGACCCCTCGGTTTATACAACCAGTCATTATTGCTGGAGTTCTATGCCTTCTACCATGCTACCATATCTTTTATGATGCCTAGACGTAGTAGGTATGAAGAGCAACCCATGTTAGAGAAGGTGCTTGTGAGAGGGATCATGGTTGATGTTTCAGTAATGACCATCTGCTGAGTTCTTTTTGGACCAAATTATGTAACTCTTATATCTACAATAGATTATGATCACCAATGGATATTAGGGAATGATTGATGTACTATACGAGAGGCTAAGCACAAGAGTGAAGGGGTAGGTTTGGAGAGATGGATCGCCAGTTATATTTTGCCTCTTGGTGTGGATTTACCCTGGGTCGAGGGGCAAGGTTTGATTAAAAAAGAGACACTGAATTTTGCTGTGAAGTTTTGGTGGATGATAGTACGTTATCATTTATATCTAATACCAACACATAACTTACCTGCATAGGATTATACAACACTAATTACAAGCATGGTAGCTAGTTATGATATTGACTTTTTGGCCATCATCAGATATGAGATTCATGAGTGAGCATTTGGGGAGATGACCATACCTCCCTTTCTATGTTTGGTCTAGATTCTATATGATAAGGCCCGTGTCCTAAGGTTCCTAGTGTTGATGCAAGTGTAGAGGCGACATGCGTGGCTTGGACTAGTGTGATCAAGGATTCAACAAACCCAATCCTTAAATAGAGGTCCCATACACCATCGATATTAATTTTAGCCTAGTCTAAGGGCCCATCAGTTCCTGCAGAGCCTATTATTAGAGAAGGAGTAGATGATGGTGTTAGTAGAGATTTTGAGATAGGGTAGCTGAGAGAGGCCCCCAAGATGAACAAATAGAGTGAGGGGACCCCAGCCACATCCGCTTTAGTCCAAGCTTCCACTTCATAGCTAGTTAGGATATTTGTAGTGCCCCCTCGCCCCTCTACTATAGCTACTACTATAGGTATGGTTTTTGTATCATGTGAACTTTTGTAGAGCTTAGTAGATTGTTAGAGTGCTACCACCACCAAGCTAGAGAATATTAAGGCTGAGGTGGCATTATTGTATGGTCACATCCAGCCTTGGTTCTTAATGAGACTTGAGGGGGCAGAGACTAAATTATAGGCTACACATAGATTTGATATGTTAGAGTTTCGAGCTGAGGTGCATACCTGCATATATGTTTTTGAGGGATAAGTATCAGCTCAATTTAATAATATTGAGGCCAATGATCTGGGTGAGATTATAGAGAAGGTGTCCACATTGCAAGCAGATATATGCTCTCTCACTGAGAGCAATATTCCAACCATTCCTTTAGTTTTATCTTTAGTTGTTCAGCCAGCACCTCCACATGAACCTAGACGCTTTGACTTTTCACAGAAGATGATCAAACTATCATGTATTTAGGACCAAGAGATGTAGAGAGATGGATTATTAGAATCCTAATATACCATATGATAAGGCCCTGAGATAATATACCATATGATAAGGCCCTGAGATGGGCCATATGTGATTCAGAAGAGTCTAACTTTGGTGCTAGCAGAGGTATATCGAGATAGATGCAGGTCCATCCTCTAGTAGTGCACTACCACCACCACCTCTGCCAATTGAGATACTCCCACACGGGGATGATTATGATGTAGATGCTTAATTCATCCTAGGTATTTACTTATTCCCTTACTTTACATTATATTCACACACTAGGGACAGTGCATAATTATTAGTTGGGAGTGGGGTATACCTAGCCACCATGAGTTTTTATTGCTATATTTTTTCCTATTGACCATGATATAGTTGTAGAACCGATATGTCTAGGATAATTTTTATTTCATATTGTGTTGTGTTTATATATTATTAGGAGATTCTTTAGTATCTAGGGTAGTTGACATGTTTTTGTTGATTTTTGAGAAAAATGATCCCCCTTCAAAAATTTATTTTAGAACTGTGTGAATGTATATATGTGTGATCATTGTGAATCTTGTTATGGCATTAGGCTTAGGGACATGATAATTATTGCTAATAATTAGATGAATCAAATAGGCAGTAGCTTGTGATGTGACCCTGTGCTATGTGTGTGTGACATACCGTTCCCTTTGTAAGTTAAATCTAGAACATGCTCAGTTAGTCTTACCTAAGTTGTAGGATAGTTCGTTAGGAAAGGATCATGGGACCTTTTTGATATTAGTCCACTTTTATCCTAAATGACCTTCCATATGTGAATGAGTATCCCTTGATCTCTATTTTTAAGCCTGTAAGCCCCTTTTTTTTTACACCTTTCACCTTTTTATTTGTGTTATAATGAATCTGTTTTGTATCTGGTCCTCCTTGGGCATTGTGCATCTTAACTCAGGCAAATCACTTAAGTTAAGGGTAGCTATCATAGGAGTGCGTATGTAAAGTGGGTATGAAGAAGGATAAAATATGAAAAAATGATAGTAGGACTGGGCGTGGTACAAAAAAAAAGGAAAAGAGAATAAGAGTATGAAAAAGAAAAAAAATAATAAACGAAACCACACCCAACCCAAATGTACAATAAAGGGATAAAAAGGGAGAAACAAAGGTGTAATAAAAAAGAAAATTAGTTGATAAGTGGACCCCAAAGTAAGTGTAGTGCTAAGGAGGCTTAGTCACTAAATATATCCATATGTACCATACACCCCCAATCCTACATTATAAGCCAAATAAAGTCCTATTGTAATCCTAACTTGACTGTCTGTAAGCTAAGGTAATGAAAATAAGGGCAAGCCTATGGTATTTGAAGCACAATGGTGGAACTTCTCTTGACCATCCCTGCATTGACATGTATGATTTCATATGAGTGAGTGGGACTTCCTTGTTGTAAGGGCATATGGTTTGTATTGCTAGCTACTTACTTGTTTGGATAGTGTAACTTATCTATATGCATGGTTCTCTATTGCTAATGTAATGCAATATCATGATTATCTTGTGTCACATTGTTGTGCTTCATGTATACACAAAGTTGGTTTTGAATTGTTATAATAGGAGGGGGTAATGTTTTTGAGCTTAAAGTGTTGATTGAATGCCTTATATAGCTTAGAGTTCTCCTTGTTAAGAATCATCATTTTATTTTGTTCTGTTGTTTTGCTTGAGGACATGCAAACGTTCTAAGTTGAGGGTATTGATGTGCTATGGTTTCATAGAAATTTCGACACTTAAAATAATGAAAATATGCAAGTTACTTAGGTCTTTTATTTAGATATGATGATTTTTGTGTTATATTTTGCAGGAAATCAGGTTTTGGCACTATTATGGAAAAAGTGTAAAAGTTGAAATTTTGTGCCACTGAAGTGGGAAACTATGGTTCATATATTCTACCTACGTCCATATGTTCTACCTACGGTCCGTATGTGCTACCTAAGGTCCATCGGTGCCAAAGTAGGTGTCAAAAATTGGAAGTCCAGAGGATTAAAAGCTTAGGAAAAAAAGACCCTATCACTGACGAAGGGCTCCTACGATTTGCAGATTCCACCTATAATCCATAAGTGATAGAGTGGGTTGCTGAAGAGTGAAGTCCAAAGAGTTTAGGAGATTTTGGAGGAAGGGGGAACCTACATGGGACCACAAATGGTAAATAGGTGCCACCTACAGCCTGTAGATGGCCTAGTAAGTGGCCACCAACCTCAGTTTTCCTCTTTTGTTAAGGAATGGTTTCTAAGGGTTTCCTTGTCTTCTATAAGTACACTTTTGATGTTTTTAGTTAGTTTACACACTCTATATACATATCGACATATATTTGAATCCAGGATTCAATTTTGATCCTAGGATTGCTTTGTATTGATTTTGGTTCTTTATTTAATTAAAGACTTTGGGTTTTATTCATTGATTATTGTTAAATTGCTTGAATGTCTTCAGTTATGAATTCCATTGATCATTTCACAATAATGAGCAGCTAAAGACATTAGCTAAGGCTGTGGTAACCCTGGCGGATTGACGAAGTAGGGGAAGTGCTAAGCTGTTCTGAACTGATACTCTTGCATATATTATGGTTACCTTCAGTTTAATAGATTTCTTAGTAGTTACAAACATTGATATCATGCCTAGTATATCACTACTTACTTCACAAGAGGATTAGGGATTAGTAAAAGATAATAACAACAACAATTTGAAGATTAATTATCGATCTAGGACATCATCTACTTAAGACGATTATCTATCATCTAATAACTTTAGACTCAAAAGGTAATAGTTTACTGGGATTAAATAAGGGTTAGCAATGCGACATCCTAAGACTTAAAATATAAAGGGTGAAATCTATCAATTAGTCCACATGATAGTTAATGGTACATAACTAATCAGATTCTACATGCACGATATCGGGTTGGTTCAACAAAGCATGATAAACCTAATAAGTAAGAAGCCAGGGGGAGCACAGTCCAAGTGTTTATTTTTGACTGATTAAAATCAAATTTGAGTTCTATTACTTGTTCAAGATTACTACTACAAACCCCCTATTTACTTTCAGTACTTCCCATTGATTCCAGCAGCCGAGAGATATAATTCCACATATTTTCTTGGGATTCGACACAAACCTTATTGGGCTACTATATTTTTCTTTGGATGATTTAGTCTCAATTTGAGGCGTAGCTTTTGGTGGAATTATAAATTCTTTGTTTATGAATTATGTTCATAAGAAACATTTAGCACAAAGTAGGGTTGAGAATATTTCTATCAATTACATTTTAGTATAAGATCTAACTAGGTCAAATTCTACCTATCACTCCTCCTAGAATATGAATATTTACGTGGCACACTACTCGTTAAATTAAAATATTTTGAGTCTTCTTTTCAATGCCACCAACCATTTGCCAATTCACGTCTGGAGCAATAAGTTATTGGCATTTTAGTGAGGCACTATCTTAAAAGCACGTTGGTAGCATGCCACAAAAATAATCTAGTGCATTGGTAGCGTTCCATGGTATATATTTGGTGCATTTGAAATATTACATGCCCAATTTTTCCAAACATGAAATATTTAATTTTCTTCCATTTTAATGAGGGCATTCTGGTCCTTTTACCCCTAAATAATACCTAGACCCAATTTTAATCCCAAAGTAGTTCAACACATAGCGAAATATCACAAGTTCTCTCATTTGTGTCCGCTCTAAGTTCAAGAACACAAAAGGGTTCTTCAAGGGTTTCAATTCCAAGTTCAAGCTTTCCTTTTAAAGCTTTTCTTTTACCTTTATGTCCAAAACTTCAAATTTTATAGTATAATTTCCATGATTTTGTGAATAAGATTTATATCCAATTATTATTATTTCTTGAAAATTAGTTTCCTCCTGTTATTATATGATTATGGTTCTTGTCAAAATGATTATGCATGATTACTAATGGCTCCAGTTTAGTAATTATACTTAAATAATAATTACACATCATTTGACAGGTTTCAACATATTTTAGTAAAATTGGCATATTTGCACACATGATTCCAAAATCAGTGAATTTAGCATCACTAGTTTCATTAATTCAAAAATTCAATAAATCAGTTGATTCAAACTAGTTTCATTCTTATTTTTAGATAAACAGTTTTAGCTACGTTGAGCATCTAGTATTTTATTTTAGGAGTAGTATTTAGCACCAATCGTATACGGGTTCTAGATAACCCAAGTTTCAGAACTATGTTCCATTATAGGATATATTTAGATTATTGAGGATTATTTTAGTATGTTCACCTCAATTCAGGTCCTATAATAACGGCAAGGTGTAGAGAAACTCTCCCCGACATGGACCAGGCATTAGACTTCATGTTTGCGCTCATGGTTTATGTTGGCTAGAAGTAACTCCCCACTGTTAGTTTCAAGCTATATGAAACACTTATGCTTTCACTATTTTCCAAATTTCAAGCATGTTTTTGTTCATAATACAGAAATTGATATTGCCATATGACTTATGTTCATGAAAAATCCTTTTTATACATATTATGCCATTATTATTCTCCTTAGACTTTCATCTACTTCTAGAAATTTTAAGTAATTTTGTTAATACTCATATTTTATTTTTAAATCTTAATTTTTCTTAGATAGTTTCACTTTTTGCATTAGATTTAAATGCATGATTTATGGCTCCACGTCTTTAGTTTTTAGAAGCTCCTTTTCCTAGTTATATACTACTTACTATTTCATAGTCTAAGTTATTCACCCATCAACTTTCAGTTATGCAATTTTAGTGCATGCCTCAACTCTAATTGTCTCTCCATTGAGTTATTTATATAATTGATCATGTTTAAATTTTTAGTCTTTCAGATATGATTTAGTTATTTCAATCTTTATCTTGCATACTCAGTACCTTCCCCTGTACTAACCACATACTTTTATTGCACTACATTATTTCATAATTTAGATTACAAATATGCTGGTTTAGTAGGCTTCATTGATCAGCTTTTCAAGAGTCCTCATCTTTTTAGAGTACCTATCAATACTTCAATTATTAGTTAGTTTAGTCGTATTTAATCTATATTAGAGGCTCATAGATAGATTATTTTTTAACCCAGTTGTAATAAATTTTTAATTACCCTTGTTTTTATTTAATAAAAGTTTTTTTTATCTCATTGTGATTTATCATAATATTTAAGAAATATTTTCAACTTTTGCATTTTTATAAAAGTTTATCCAATGATAAAGTTTCCACATTTCCTTTTTGTAAGGCTAAGGGGTTCTCTTAGGATATTTATTGTTTTGAGTGCTGATTGTGTCCAGGATGTATACTCGAAATGTGACAATAACACATAGTTCAAGTGTCATAGAGTCTCTCTAAAGTCATGCCTAGTTGTGTCTTGCTTATTGGTGTGTTATGCACCATACTTTTAATTAGGAGACTATAAGGAACTTAGGAAATGATTTCCCTTCTTTCAAGCCATAGATTGTGTAGTGAAGTTGTCCCTTAAGAAAAACTCATGTAGGTTCAAGCATTGCCCACTTAATTCAACTATGCCTCCTTCTGTAGATAATAACAGTGGTGAATCTTAAAGTCTTGTTGATTAAGTCTTCTCAAACATAGTCTACAATAGTTGTGAGACTATAGAAGGGATTGAGAGTATTTTGGTGAATCGATAATTTGCGGCTTATTTAACCTAAAAATGGTAAGAAATATGAGCCAATTCTAATGACATTTCACTTTATTTTTAGGGTTGAATCCAAAATATCACCCTCAGAGCAAAACTAGTACAAAGAAAGTCAAAAAGGTGGATAAAAAGGAAAGAAAAATAACTCGAATCACTAAAGTAGTTTTCCACAATGCTAAAACCTCTCTATCTTCGGAGAAAATAGATCCCAAGGGCTGAGTTTACATGAATTTGGCGAAACAATGAAGTTACAGTGCATCACTGTATATTTTGATATCATCTAAAGAATATTTCCATAAGAAGAAGACTTCACAAGAAAGGGTCATAAATTTGAATTGAGTTTGTAAGGAAACCTACTTTGGTGTATCACTGAGGAGTTTGGCAAGATCTATCCAGCTCATTGAATCGACACCATGGAGATTTATAATTGTTCTAATCTAAATTTCTAGGTCATACAAATAGATTTTATTGAACTTCAAACCGTATATTTTTACCTAATTTGAGATTTAGAAAATTGTCATCTTACTCTTAAGTATAGATTTTAGCATTTATATTGCTTTGTTTTTTACATTGAAATTAATAAATGTAGTTCAGATTATTCATTCTAATGGAGGATTTAAATAAACATCATGGGATAATTTCTTCTCCATCTATTATGCTTAGTTAAATTCACCAACTTAGGAATATGTGATAACTGGGTTGTGATTAATGCACGAGCAGTGATTATTTGCCTTCCTAATTGACATATTGTGAGTTTAACTTTTCTTCCATATTTTAATATATAATTGGAGGTTTCAAACTTTAATTATGGTCTTTATTTTCTTAGAAAAAACTATAATTATGGTTACATATTTTATCTTGCTTAAAATAGGAGATAAGTGTAAGGGATATTAGTTGACAATGGCTTGTTTCATATCATTTGATAGTAGGTATTAGAGACGGGACAACTAATTGAAGATTTAGGTTGGTTATGATAGCACACAATAGGGTATGAGAAAACCATCTTGTGATGTTTGGTATCGAGTTGATAAATCAATATTAATACCTATAATCTAGCCTACATAAAACTCTAATTAAATAGAGGCAATACTATTTACTACCCATTCATACTTCTATACCCATGTTAACATACCCCTAAATTTGTTATTGACTAAAACTTCTTAGTGTCATTTAGTACATTCTAGTCTCTAAGTTGATAGCTATGTTAAAAAGTGTTTTACAACCCCCCCCCCCTATTTTATTTTGTTGTTGTTAAAGGAAAATTAGACTATTTATTCCCCGTGGGATTGGCACCAGCTCCATAATAGGGGAAAGTTATTGATAATGAATGTAAACACCTTTTAGATATAATCGAACATTTTAAATTTGACGCCATTGTCTGGGAGTGAAATTTTAGCTTTTACTTTATTTAGTGTGGTAATTCACTTGTTTTTCTATTTTATTTAAATTTATGTTGTTTTTGCTCATTTATAGGTGAAAATATGAGTCAAAACAATGAGAGTGACATCACAAGTTACGATGGGATATTTAGTGATGAGTATCAAGTGCACAAGGCCATATTGGCTAGTGCTATTCACCTACCACCTAAGGCAGGGAATGCGGTTTTCCATATGACACACTCTATTTTGCACTTATTACAAATGAAGGTGTAGTTTGGGACCAACCCCATAAGGATTCACATACTTACCTCAAGAAGCATGCCAAAGTGTGCAACCCTTTTCAACATTGCCAACATAATCCAAGAGTCGTTTCAAATGATGCTTTTCCTAGTCTTACTTATGGGAGAAGCAACATGATGGCTTGGAGAATCGCCGAAATGATCTATAAAATTTTATGAGAAGCTCTAAGAAGCCTTTCTTGATATTTTTTTTCCACCACCCTGAATGCTTCATCTTCGAGAAGAACTCACAAAATTCCAACAACTAAACAATGAGATTATCCATGAAGCTTGGATATGATTCAAGAAAAAATTGATTCAATATCCAATTTATGACTTGCTGAACAAGGTGTTCTGACAATCATTCTATAAATTATTGGACTCCTTGAACAAAGTTGTGGAAAACAATTTGGCTAAAGGATATATAATGGTCCAAACTTCCACTTTGACTTCTTCTTTACTTGACATAATGACTAAGATTAATTGATTTTGTGTCAGGACCCAATAAACGGTCATGATGTCACCTACTTTACCCCTCCAGTAGGTAAGCCAAACTATAGCTTAGAGCTATAAGTAATGAGATAATTTGGTAGAAAAAGGCATAAAAGACAAAAATTTGCAAGTAAAGACTTACAAAAATAATGAGGCACTAATAATAGTCTAAAAGATAAATAAAACATCAATAACCATCGCACGACCTAGTAGTGACGGTATAAGAGCTACAACCAAAAGCAATATAAGTACTGAAATAGTCAAATACAAATCAATCTCGAATAATGAAAGACTAGATATGAATAATAGAAGGAAAAAGTACAACTTTGACTCCAAGAGCTCACCCTATGTCTGAACTCTACTCATCATGATTTCGACATGAATGGTGGCCACTAGTACTTAGATCTACATCAAAAGGTACAAAAGTGGATTACGAGTACAAAAACCATAGGTATTTAGTAGGCATCATCAACCAACTGAGCTAAATCATATTATAAGTACGAGAAGATGCAAGATAAATAAGCTAAGCCAAACCTGGAAATAAGCTCCAACATCGTAAATGAATAACCAAAATAGATATAATATGGAATAAAGCATAAATAATACTACAAGACTGGCCCCCATAAGCCAGTAAGTGCGAAAACATAAATAACCCAATGTAAGCCCTCATAAGCCTGGAGAGTGAAATCAAAGGAAAGTAAATAACCAAAGTTCCATAAATTTATTGAATATCAAGTTATGACCATGAATCCCTCCATATCATATCATATCGTATCGTAAATAACTCTAAATGTAGGACACGAACCAAAACTCAATGTCATCATTATCATTATCAGCATCATCATTTGATAGATTTGAAATAAGACTCATGTCATCAATATCATAATCATTTGCTAGACTTGAACAAAAAATTCTTGTCATCAATAACATCATCAATTGTTGGGCTTGAACCAAAACTAAATATCTAACAACCTGGCTCAAAATTAACATCAACCCCCAAGTACCAAACTAGCATAATAATTATGTACCTAATCCCCTCAAAGTCCCAAAATAAGAATTTTTAAATGGTATAACATGCATATAGAATTCTAAAAGAGCTAACATAAATCTTGGCTTAAGGTGGGCCAAAGGGGCCCACTCCTAATCCTCGAAATCCATTTTAAGGAAAATTCTATCTCGGACTAGGCTAAGGTATCTAAATTCCCTTCTAGATGATAAACAAAACAAGACACTTTTAGCCCTAAGATAGTAATTCTACCTAAATCATGAGCAACTAAGTCAATTATGCGTAATTTCCAATTCCTTAATAGCATAAACATTCAAATAATACTAATTATACCAATTATATCTCTAAGACCTAATTCCTATCCCATGTCTAGCATAATGTCATAAATAAACTACGAATGAGCTCAATCAATAAGGAAGGTAAACCTATCCTTCCTAGATGCCAAAGAAAAGCCTAAAGAATCTGCTAAACCGATGATTTCCCCTTTCGAGAAGCTTCCACTATATGACACACAGTCCAAACAATAATCTACTCATGAATATGAGAACAACGATACACTTATTGCACTATTATGCTTGTGGTCCAAAATTACCTAAAAGTCCCATGTGGGGATCGTTTATGGAATTACACTTTCCAAACTATAACACATACCTCTATACTCAAGAAATATTTACCCCTAAGAATGGGTAAATTTCGAGCTCAAATGGTGCTACAATCAACCCACCCTATTCAAAGGATTTTGGGAAAATAATGAGAAATTAATCCATGAAATTGATGAAAACTTACCAAGAATTCGTAGAAGTAATGCATTACTCGAGCTTACAAACACTACAAAATCCCCTACTAATAGTTATCCCAAGTTTTCACACTTTTTAGGTTCTAAACATTTGAAAATGGGTGAAAAATGGGAGAGAACGGGCTAAGTAATGAATATATACGGTTTCCAGTGTCGCTTAAGTAAACACTTAGTCGTTTAACTTCCAAAGGCATCCTTAAGCCATACCTGCTAAGCAACCTAAGTTGCTTAAGTGACTGGATGACTGCTTTAGCAACCTTTGCTTAAGCTATCCAATGGGCGCATAAGCAAATACACCAGCACCAGCACCAGTTGAGACTTGGAAATTTCCAAGTCTCTACCGACCCCCCAGGATTAATTCAGAATCTAGTATATGCAAACGAACTATGCTACCCTATCAAGTTTGATGCTTTAGACTCAATAGAATAATATAAATTTCTATCCAAGGTCATTTTGATTAAAAGTGGTCCCACACCTACGTACTATTTTTCTTAACTTCCGACCAATAGCCTGGAATGAGCCCGAAAGCTTGAGACCGAAACCAAGGGTCCACCTAGACTAAAATCAATGTTCTAGAGCTGTTGGAACTATCAAAATTGGTATACAAGGTTGTTTGACTAAAGTTTTATCTTGGTATCCAATTTTGACCAACAAAAACTTCAAAAATAGGGAATTGTCTATAAAAATCAAACAAACTACCTAGTAATCAAACTGTCAGCTCATAATGACTTGGGGTAATTATAGGAATGACAAAAATAATGAAAATGAGAGAAACTATTGAAAATGAATTAGAGGGTCATTGCAATATCCTTTTCTATAAGAACTTTCATCCACAAAAGTAAAGGGCTAGGATGTACTTAAACCCTCTAACAGGTAAGGATCTGTGTCCATATCTTGCTCTCTATCTCCCAATTAGCTTGCTCCATTAAGCGATGCCTCCACTGAACCTTAACTACTAGAATCTCTCTAGAGCGAAATGGCCGAACATCCCTGTCTAATATAAACACCGACTCCTCCACGAAGGTCAATTGCTTATCCAAATGAACTGAGTCCCATTTGAGCATATGAGATGTATTTGGAATGTATCACCACAACATAGAAACATGGAAAATAGAATGGACTGCTGCAAAATTTGGTGGTAAGGGTAACTCATAAGCCACCTCTCCAACTATGCAAAGGATCTCAAAAGGTCAAATATATCTGAGGCTAAGCTTGCCTTTTCTCCCAAACCTCATCACACCCTTCATGGGCGATAAAAAGTGAAATACCCGATCACCATCTCCAAATCTCAAGGCACAAAGTATACGGTCTATATAAGCCTTCTACCTACTCTAAGCTGCCCTTAACTTATCCTAAATCATTCTGACTTTATCCAATGACTCCTGAACCAATTCAGTACAATGGGTGTAATATTGGTGGACTCAAAACAACCAATCGGAGAATGGAATAACCTACTATATAAATCCTAATAGGTTGCCATCTCAATATTCAAATGGTAGCTATTATTATACACGAACTTTGCCAAAGCTAGTGTTGCTTCCACTAGCCTCCAAAATCCATAACACAGGCTTAGAGAATATCCTCATAAACTTGAATAATCTGCTCTAAATGCTTGCCAGTCTAAGGGTAGAAGTTAGTGCTAAGATTTACCTGAGTGCCCAACTTCTTTTGAGAAGATCTCTAAAAGCTAGAACAGAATACTAAACCATAGTCTGAATTAATAGTGATATGCACACCATGCATATGGACTATCTCATGAACATAGATACAAAGTAAGCTCTCAGCACTGAAGGGCATCTGAATAGGAATGAAATATGCTGATTCGGTCAACCGATATATAGTAACCCAAATACCATCAGAACCATGAAATGGTGAGTGGAAAACCGCTAACAAAGTCCATGGTAATCCGCTCCCACTTTCACTCAAGAATAGGCAATCTCATAATCAAGACACCACGTCTCTGATACTCAGCCTTCACCTGCTGACAATATAGGTAACGAGCTTCAAAGTCCTCCACATCTCTCTTTATACCATTTCACTAATAATGTTGCCTTAAATCTCTGTACATCTAAGATATACCTAGGAAACTAGAATATTTAGAGTTGTAAGCCTCACACAGAATTGAATGAATCAAGTCTCCAACCCCTGAAACACAAATGCATCCATCAAACCTCAAAACACCTTAAGAATCTATGGTAGACCTCTTGGACTCACTACTTAACACCTGATCACAGATGATGCCAAGTCTCATATCTTTAAACTAATGATTTTGAATCAGCTCAACTAGCAAAGACCTCACCTCAACACTAGAGAGAATCCTCTTAGGGTCTAAAATATCAAGTCACACCATCAAGTTAGTTGAGGACTAGATGACCCACACCGATGACCTTTGAGAAATTGAGATAGAATCCAAACTACCTATCTCACCACCTTCCTGCTTAAGGCATTTTCTACCATGTTTGCCTTGCCCGGATGATAGAAAATCAATATGTCATAATCCTTATGTAATTCTATCCAACTATGCTTCTTAGAATTAAGATCTCTCTAGGTCATAAGATGCCAAAGATTATGATGATCCGTGAAGATCACATAATTCACGCCATAAAGATAATGTCACCAAATCACATATGTGAAAATTAGCACCACCAATTCTATATCATAAGTTGGGTAGTTGTGCTAGTGCACCTTCAGGTGCGTCGATGCATAAGAAATAATTTGACCCTGCTATATCAACACGCAACCTAAAGCAACAACAAAAGCATCATGAGATACAGTGGACCTCTCACCTTTAATAAAAAGAGCCAAAATGGGAGCTGAAGTAAGAAATCCTTCAAGATTTCCAAAGTTCGACTAACACTCTTTGAACTATAAAAAAGGAACCTCCTTCTGAGTCAATCTGGTGATCGATGCTTCAATAGTAGTAAAACTCTCAATGAACCATCTATAGTAACCATCCAAACCAATGAAGCTACAAAGGCCTATCCCAGTTAAGACTAGCCTCAATCTTTGTTGGATCCACCATAATCTCATTCTTAGACACCACATATCCCAGAAATGTCGCTGACTTAAGACAAAATGCACACTTAGAGAATTTGACCAAAAGCCTTATGATCTATCTCTCAAAGTCTAGAGCACAATCCTTAAATGCTACATATTCTCCTTTTTACTCCTCAAAAACACAAGGATGTCATCGATAAATACAATAACAAAAGAATCCAAATTAGTCCTAAATAAGAGGTTCATTAGATTCATTAATGCAGCTAGGGCATTTCTCAACCCAAAGACATCACTAGGAACTCATAATGTCCATAGCAGGTTTGAAAGGTTGTCTTTAGGATATCCTCAACCCAAATGCTCAACTAATGCTAACCTACCTCAAGTCAATTTTAGAGAACACCCTCGCTCCCTATAGTTGGTCAACTAAATCATCAATGTGAGGCATATGATGCTGGTTCTTCACTGTCACCTTATAAAGCTACCTATAATTAATACACATGTGCATGAAACCATCATTTTTTCCTTATGAACAAGACAATAACTCCCTAAAGAGACATACTTGGTCTAATGAATACCTTACCCAAAAGATCCTAAAGAAAAGAATTTATCTCCTTAAGCTTGGTTGGAGCCATTGATGATAGGCAAATTTACACGCCTATAGTGCTATATTTTACCCATATTTTCTCCTAGTTTTGAGAACAAATTACATATTTCATGCACTTTTAGTCCTTTTTCCTGTAAGTGAGCTAACAAACATGATTAGCAAAGTTTCAGGTATAAATGATGCAGAATTCAGCATTTTATGGATAACTTGACGCCAAAGAAAGATTCACTAAAGGAGAAAAGGGAGTCTTGGACGCCTAAGGACCAAAACTGATGCATGGGAAACCTGTCCCGGGCTAAAACAGAAATTCTGAAGACTTTGGGGACTAGCAGTAATTTATTATGATTAGGATAATGATACATTAACCTAGTACAATTGGGTTAAGTATTTCATTAGCTTAGTAGGATTTGGTTAAATATTTCTTTAGCTTAGTAGGATTTGGTTAAGTATTTCATTAGCTTAGTAGGAATAGGATATGGGTATTATAAATACCCTATTTTGCTAGAGATTTTATATCTTCTTTCCATCTTTCTATTATACATTGACTACTACTTCTAATTCTTCTATTAATTCTACTTTTTATTCTTCTTCTATTCTTCTATTCATCTATTCTTAATTTCCACAACAAGAGAAACGTTACTTGCAAGAAATCACGCCTAATGCCTACCACACTTGTGCTACACGAAATTCTTATTGTGGTATAATAACAATGTCAATTGTGATTTCCTTCACATACATGGGTAACTAAACTTCTCTGTTGGGGTTATGGAAGCCGAATGAGATACTATCTATTACTATGAGTTTGTGAGTTCATGACACGTATGCTGCTTATATCATTATTCTCTTCATCTTAATCTAAATTCTTTGTGGTTGCAAACGCAAGAATACGCCAGTATAACATTTAACTTGTTCGAAAGAAAGGTTATCTGTCTGGAAAAGAGATAATGTCAAGGTAGTAGGGTCCCATCCCCTATTAAAAAGTTAGTGTCGTAACTGGATTAACCTCTTGGAGAATTCGTACCGTTAGACACGCTTTAAGCTCGAAAGAGTTAAAGTGAAATAATCCTCGAATAGGTCGATAGACGATTTACCATCGAATACAATTCTCTATAAGCACATGCATGTCGGAATTCAACACACTCATAGCCAATAGAGACGTATAACTCAGAAGGTGGACATAACCCCAACTCGTCAATTCTGATTATTCAACAACCAACCAAGAAAACCGTTTTTTTACTCTTCTATCTTCTGTTTTTACTTTAATATTGTGGTTACACATTACAATCCCCCCTTCTTACGAGACTTGCACTAAAAGTCTAGTAATCGTTGCTTACTTGTTGACCAAGCTATTCCCTGTGGGATCGATACACAACCCAGTTGGGTTCTATATTTGCGAACGACCGCTTTACACTCCTATGAGAGTTGTAGATTGAGCGTTATCAAAAATTGGCACCGTTGCCGGGGAATACGAGTGTCAATTAAGTTTGTGATAATTATTAGACCCTTTGGTCAAAGATTCTCGTACTTTTACTTTTAGTTTTAGTTTTTGTTTACTGCAGGTTTTTATTTAGTGCATGCCCCATACTCAAAGTTCTGGTCAACCGTTATTACCTATCAATCCTGAACCATAACGTATTGGCAGAATGGAGGCACAACAAAAAATCGAAAGAATGGTTGCTCAATAGGAGCAGGCAAGATTAGCTGCTCTTGCCGCCACCCAAGTACACAAACAAAACATTGATAACCCTGGGCGAGCAACGAATCTCAACGATGAGGATTTAGGTGATGACGAGTTACTAAACCCAAGGCATGATGCTGAAATTGCAACACCTGCCAACAGAAGAGGTCGTCAAGCTCGGTTTAGGTATGATCGCCAACCCATGCAACCAGCTTTTGACGATGATGATGATGATCTTGATGGAGCCGGAGCCACTGGAGCCATAATTCCTCCACCATTAGCGCCCGGAGCCAAGTTCAACATCACAAGCACCATGATTCAATTATTGCAACTCAAGGGATTATTTGGTGGACTAGCAGGCGATCATCCGAATATGCATCTCATCAACTTTATTTCTACATGCAAGTCGTTTGAAAATACTGGCGTTTGACAGAATGCAATTCGATTATGCTTATTTCCATTGTCTCTGTCTGGGGAGGCAACTCTAAGGTTGAATGGGCTGACTCCTGATTCTATTATAAATTAGAGGCAATTGAGAGACGTTTTCCTAGAAAGATTCTTTCCGCCATCCAAAAGAGCACAATTGAGAGATAAAATCAACAACTTCCGTCAGCTTCCCACTGAAGCTCTTCATGAAACATGGGAGAAGTTCAAGACAAAGCTAGTGAGATGCCCAAACCATCACATGACTAATGTTCACCTAATGGAGATATTATACAGAGCCTTGAATTCAATAACTAAACCAGCGGTGGATAATGCAGCTGGAGGATCTTTTATGGACCTCACCTTTGGTCAAGCAAGCAATATGCTAGATCGTATGACGAAGCAAAGCAGAGCTTGGCATACTAGGGATTCTGAGGTAGCAAGCCTCACTTTATCTATTAACATGACTGCAGACCAAAGAAGAAGAGAAGAAGAACGTGATCAAGATATGGCGCACATGAAGTCACAAGTGGATCTTCTTACAAAGCATTTATTATCAGGGAAGATCGAAAAAGTCAAAGCTATTGCGTCAAAAGGAAGAGACGAACCTGATTCGGAAGAAGAGGCCAACTACTTGAACAATCAGGGGGGTTTCCGTGGTAATACCCAAGGAAACCAAGGTCGGAACTATTATGATAAATCTGGAAACAAAGACCAAGGTAGCTGGAAGAACAAGAATGAAAAGAGTGGTTTGTACGTTCCCCCTGGAAGACGTGATGCCACCACATCTAGTTCTGGAAGTATGGAAGACATGCTGGCCAAAATATTGAAAGGAGTGGAAGCAACAAGCACTGCAGTAACGGAGGTAGTCACTGATTTGTCCTCTATGAAACAAATAGTTGATTCTCATTCCACTTCAATCAAGCAAATAGAGCAGCAATTGAGCCAACTTTCAGCAGCACTCAATCAAAGAAAGGCTGGAACCTTACCTAGCGCTACTGTGCAAAACCCAAGGATTGATGGGTCATGCATGGCCATTACTACACGGAGTGGTAAGGTGCTGGAAACTTTAGCAAAAAGCAAGCAAGTGGTTGACGAAGTAGTGGACATTGATGATAAGGCGAAAGGAGAAGATGCCGCTGTAACTAATCATATCGCCAACGACGTCAACCCAAACAATTTGCAACCTGAAAAAGCTAAAAAACGGAAGCAAGAGGAGAAGAAAGCCGTGGAAAGAACAATTCCATACCCACCACCACCTTTTCCTCAAAGATTGAAGAAGGTGGTGGATGACACGAAGTTCAGCAAATTCATGACTATGTTAAAGCAGCTGACCATTAATGTTCCATTGGTGGAGGCACTTGAACAAATGTCTGAGTATGCAAAATTTATGAAGGATCTTTTGACAAAGAAGCGGGCAGCAAGTTATGAGTTGAAAGATGATGTTCATCACTGCAGGTACATACATTGAGGAACCTCTTGATGATGATGTGCCGACCGATGATGATCGACGCATGCCAGACTCCGACATGGAGGAGAATTCTGATGATGCCGACTCCCATGATGATTCAGACGAAGGGGGTATGACCCCCGACATAGAGGAGGAGTCCGACTGACCAGGTTCTTCGTATTTATTTTCCACTGAGGGCAGTGTCCCGTTTAAGTGTAGGGTGGTGGTATTTGCATGCTTTACTTCTCTATCCGCATTTGCATTTATGTATTTATGTTTGTTTATTTATTTATGTTTGTTTGTTTGAGTTTTTTCGTTTTTTTTAGCTAAATTTTTTTTACTTAGCTTCACATAAAATCATTCTAATAGGCAGCATGCGATTATAACAAGAGTTTGTGCTAACTTCATGACTATTGAGACGTTTAGGCTCTAATTGTGACTCACTATGTGATATTGTGTGGTTCAATTCCTTCATCTGTTGGGTCAAGAGTCTATGCTACTCCCAATAAAGTCGACCATGTGCCTTGTGTGTGTAAGGATATAGTATATTCTGTGTTTGTGGCTGATGCTAGAACTTGCCTGGTATGTATGTAAAGCGAAAATTAGGAGTGCAAGTCTAGGAGATGATTTAGGCATTTCTTTGGAAACCTATGATTATTTACCTTCTTTTTACCTACCCATGGACATTATCCTAGTTAAACCCTTTTGAGCCTTTCGCCTATTTTCTTTGACAACCTCATATGTAAGCCTAATCCATTTTTTCAAGACCATAATTTGATCCAAATTCCTAAGTGCTTTAAAGTATAAAGCCATGTGACAAAATAAGAGGAACTTGGGTGAGTGTGATGCTTTAGAATGTATTGGTGCTTGAATTTGTTATGAAAAAGAAGTGCTATCATAAGGGGTATGTTATGAAAAGAAAAAGGGAAGAAAAAAAATAAAACTAAAAAGTTGGTTATGTTCAAAATTGAAAAACAAAAGAGGAGAAAAGGGGTGGTAGAATAAAAGAAAGTAGAAAGGTTGTTTGAAAGAAAAGTGTTAATGATACAATGTGATGTATTAAAGCGCTTAGGAACATAGTCACTATTTCTGGCCAAAATAGTCCTACCCGTCCCTTAGCCTACATTACAACCATCAAAAGACCTACTTGATCCTAAGCCTAGCATTCTGACATTTAGTGGAACATTACGCTAAGGGCAAACCTATGGTCATTAGTTGCTACATATGAATTCTTTGTGAGAGTGAGAGCAAGAATATTTTTATACCCATGTTGAAAAAGATGCTATACTTGTGAGTGATTATGGGCAATATATTGTGAGACACACATGGTTGATGAGTTTTGGATAGTTGTGTATGATTCTTTGTACCTTAAATTTTGAGTATGAGTTGACAACCATCACGAGTTTATGTTAGAGGTTGAATTGTTTCTACTAATGATTGGAAAACTACTCTTTGTTGGTAATTGTTGTGCTTGTCTTAACGAATATTTCGTGTTGTTGCTGTGAAACCTAAAGTAATGTTTAGAGGGACATGATATTTTGTTCGAGGACGAACAAATCTTCAAGTGTGGGGTGTTGATAATACGCGAATTTACACGCCTATAGTGCTATATTTTACCCATATTTTAGCCTAGTTTTGAGAACAAATTATATATTTCATGCACTTTTAGTCCTTTTTCCTGTAAGTGAGCTAACGAACATGATTAGCAAAGTTTCAGGTATAAATGATGCAGAATGCAACATTTTATGGATAACTTGACGCCAAAGAAAGCTTCACAAAAGGAGAAAATGGAGTCTTGGACGCCTAAGGACCAAAAGTGATGCATGGGAAACCTGTCCCGGGCTAAAACAGCAATTCCAAAGACTTTGGGGAGTAGCAGTAATTTATTATGATTAGGATAATGATACATTAACCTAGTACAATTGGGTTAAGTATTTCATTAGCTTAGTAGGATTTGGTTAAATATTTCATTAGCTTAGTAGGATTTGGTTAAGTATTTCATTAGCTTAGTAGGAATAGGATATGGGTATTATAAATACCCTATTTTGCTAGAGATTTTATATCTTCTTTCCATCTTTCTATTATACATT
Source organism: Capsicum baccatum var. pendulum (assembly GCA_030864225.1). Lineage (NCBI taxonomy): Eukaryota > Viridiplantae > Streptophyta > Magnoliopsida > Solanales > Solanaceae > Capsicum > Capsicum baccatum. The sequence continues at coordinate 109,762,904 of CM061560.1, forward strand.
GACTACTACTTCTAATTCTTCCATTAATTCTACTTTTTATTCTTCTTCTATTATTCTATTAATCTATTCTTAATTTCCGCAACAAGAGAAACGTTACTTGCAAGAAATCACGCCTAACGCCTACCACACTTGTGCTACACAAAATTCTTATTATGGTATAATAACAATGTCAATTGTGATTTCCTTCTCACACATGGGTAACTAACCTTCTCTGTTGGGGTTATGGAAGCCGAATGAGATACTATCTATTACTATGAGTTTGTGATTTCATGACACGTATGCTGCTTATATCATTATTCTCTTCATCTTAATCTAAATTCTTTGTGGTTGCAAACGCAAGAATACACCAGTATAACATTTAACTTGTTCGAAAGGAAGGTTATCTGTCTGGAAAAGAGATAATGTCAAGGTAGTAGGGTCCCATCCCCTATTAAAAAGTTAGTGTCGTAACTGGATTAACCTCTTGGAGAATTCGTACCGTTAGACACGCTTTAAGCTCGAAAGAGTTAAAGTGAAATAATCCTCGAATAGGTCGAAAGACGCTTGGATTTACCATCGAATACAATTCTCTATAAGCATATGCATGTCGGAATTCAACACACTCATAGCCAATAGAGACGTATAACTCAGAAGGTGGACATAACCCCAACTCATCAATTCTCATTATTCAACAACCAACCAAGCAAACCGTTTTTTTACTCTTCTATCTTCTGCTTTTACTTTAATATTGTGGTTACACATTACAATCCCCCCTTCTTACGAGACTTGCACTAAAAGTCTAGTAATCGTTGCTTACTTGTTGACCAAGCTATTCCCTGTGGGATCGATACCCAACCCAGTTGGGTTCTATATTTACTAACGACCGCTTTACACTCCTACGAGAGATGTAGATTGAGCGTTATCAGCCATACAGTAAGGTGCAATAAAAATAGGTTAGATGCCCAGCTCAAGATCAATAATAAACTAAATATCATGATCAGGAGGAAGACAAGGTAGATTGGTAGGGGAAATATTTGGAAACTCACAAACTATTGGAACAGAGTCAAGCGACGAATTCTCCTCACTAATATCATGAATATATGTCAGGAAAGACTCAAAACTCCTTAAAATAAGTATCCTACACAAAATATAAGCAATTATCCTGATCAACTCACGACAACTGGGGTATGTCAAGCATGGCTAAGGCAATGATCTTAGAAAAACAATCTAAGACTGCATGATTGTGGGATAACCAGTCCATGCCTAAAATCACATCAAAATCCACCATATCTAATACAATAAGATCAGCCTGAGTATCAAACTCTCGAACAATCACAGCACATGATCTATAAACCCGATACACTACTAAAGAATCAACTATAGGAGTAGGTACATGTAATGGCACAAATAATGAATCATATTATAACTCTAAACATGGGGTATAATAGAAAGATACATAAGAATAAGTGGATCCTTAATTGAATAAAGAAAAATTCAAATGATGGCACACTGAAATTATACTTGTAATAACAACATTTAAGGACTCAACCATGGGTCTAGCATATACAATATATAATTGTCCACACCAACCACTTGGCTGGGATCCTAACCGATCTCCTATTCTATATTCTTGAGAATCTCCATAACCACTCTGGGTACCACCCCAATGACCATGCAAACCACTTTTAGTTGTGGGAGGTAATGCCATAATCAATCAAACACTCTAAGCTAAAGAAAATATTGCTCTATGGATGGGGCACTCTCTTGTGAAATAGCCAAAGTACCCACAACCATAAAATGCCCCTAGCATTTTTGTAAGCCTAAAATATCCAACTTATTTGAAATAGCCATCATGGATAGAATAACTAGAAGATAATCCCCTCAAAATCTGACAATAACTTTGGCTAGGATAATTACTAAAAGACCTTCATTGGTGATCTAAAGTGCGGAAAAATTGGCCTACATAATCTTGTATATATATATATAGCTAAAGCAGAGGGTACCTAACCTGAGAACCACTACCTCTGAACGGTGCTCCACTAAGCTCCCACTGAAACCACCCTAATATTATGGCCTCTTATCGCTAACCCCTTAGAACTCGCAACATATCCTTCCAAAACCTGAGAATTATATAATCCTAAAGAAATGACCTACCCACAGAAACCAAACTCTGTGTTGATATGCTAAAAGGATGTGTCAGTCCCCGAATAAATCACCAAACCTTCTTATACTCGGTAGTCAAAATGGATGTAGCATGCTTTTCATGACCCAAGACTACCTCCTAGTCGTATCATGGTTCTTAAAGCCATAAGTGAACCTAAGATAACCCATGATCTAGTATTTGATGCAAGCACTGAATAAAGTAATAGTAAAATATCATATGTGGAAGACAAACTGATAAATGTTTTATTGAGATATAATACTGAAACAATACCTAATATATCTAAACTACTGATGGAAATTGGGAACAAGCCTAACTATCTGAAATCCTTTAAAACATGAGGAGTTGATGGGATAAACCCCCAACTAATGATGATTGAATAAAATAAGGAAGTACTTAAACTAACTGCAAATAATTTGTCCTCGGTGGATGAAGACTCACCACAACTTCTATTGAGTGGCACTAAACTACTAAGGGTGATTAAGGAACTGAGCATCCAAACCTATGTTATAAGACCAAATAGCACAATAGAGAGCATGCGATTAGTACTTTAAATGTAATAGTATGAGGTAAGGACTAACTGAAGTATATATAGATACCGAGCATTAGTTCATGAACATGTAAAATGAATGCAAGACCAAATAAAGCATATACTAAAATAATCCATAAAATTGATTGTCTAAATAACTAATAAACTAAAAACATGGTCATGCAAACCTAAGCTGATATAACCTAAACATTGCACTAAAACTGTGTGAGCTATCATGTAACTGACATGCCCCAATTTGAGATGATCGGGTGTCACGACCCGAGCCTAGGCCCTAGCCATGACGAGCATCCCAAACTATGAAGGCTCGGAACACCCATTCTCTGTCTGGTTATCATGCACAACATTCATAATCATAAAAAAATGCGGAATTTAAACTGAGTACGGAAAACATGGTCAAGTCCTGCAATATTTCTGAAAAGAAACTGGGACAAGGCCCCTAGTGAACCAAAAATATAATAAATAAGATAATGTCTGACATAATTAGGCCTTCCAAATAATAGAAGGCTCACCACTATGAGATCAAGTCTGCAAATCCGAGAATATCTACTGAGTAGCTGGACCCCTAGACGGTGCCTCAGAACCTGGAAGGAGGGGGGGTCAGCACAAAAGTACTGGCACGCGAAGCAATCCAAAAATAGTATAATGGAACATACATACATATATATAAGTGAAAGCAATTGTTTTCATCAAGACATCCTGTATAAAACTATTTCTGAAAAATACATGGGCACTTTCTGAAAACATGCAACCTGTCTGTTCATTTCAAATCATGATCTGTGTTTTACTTCTGAGTTAGGTGGTATTCCCCTACAAGTCTGATATTCCACGGGCTGTATGGAATCCTCCATTGACTCGGCAGGGAAGCCCCCAACCCAAATGTGTCGCAAGGGTTGGAGTCTCTGAGTCTGATACGCCACGGGACATTTAAGTCAGCGCATAATAATATACCCGGGTCGGCAAACCACGATTTTAGGCAATGAGTCGCTTGAACTCAAGCCCTCTTCGGGGAACCACCTAACATCTTTGTATGCCCATTTTTAACCTTTTCTGAACATGCATCATTCTGAAATTTCTAAATCATGAAAGTGTGAAATGTCTGTTAGTCTGAGTCTGATATGGCATTAGTCTGAATTTGTATCGTCATACCAAGACCTTGCAAGTCATGATTTTTCTGAGCCATAAGATACTAAGCAAAAGCTTTCATTCAAAATATAGTTTAGACCACCCAAAACATGAAACTGATTTAAAGGATTTCATATTCCGAACTTAAAGTTCAATTCATGCAGAAATTTCATCAAACATATGGTGGTCATGTGCATTTTGGCAAAACCATGCATTCTTTCATTACATGCATATTCAACATTCACAACCCTCTCTTTCGTGTTCAAGAATCGTATTCCAAACATAGTAAAAGTCAAAACACTTCATATCATAATTTCTTTTCTTCAAGATGTCCTTCAAAACAATTTGTATTACGTGAAACATGGAAGAATTTACATTAAGAGAGGGGTTCCATGAAAATCATGCTTTAAATTCATATATTTCAGTACAAACACATATATACATATACATATAATTTTCAAACCACTTTGGGGGAAAGCCAAAAGGCCAAAACAATATCATTAAAGCTTCTAAAACATGAGTATGCACATGAATTCGAAAACCCGATACTTAAAACATGATTTCTATGCCCATGAGATTTTAGGGAAAACCCCGCGTACCTCTATTTCCAAGGATAATAGATGTTTCTTGAAGCTTGCAGATTGGTGATTCCGAATATGTAATTATCTTTGAAAACTTACGGTCGAATCTTGAAGTATTTGGGTTTTTATTTTGAAACCCTAAGGAGAATTCTTGAGCAATTTTGAGGAAAGCATGTGTATTATGGTGTTTGAGGGATTAAATCCCGTGTTGGTGGTATATATAGGGGTGGAGGATGACCAAAATACCCCTAAGGAACAATTAAGGTCAAATCTGTCCCTCAGTTGACAGTTTGATAGGTTGGAGTAAATCGATTATAACTCTTTACTCAGATAATGAAATTGGATGAAACCAACTTCATTTGAAATAGGACTCAAAGATCTTTCGTTTGATATATTATAGCTCACACAGTTAATTATATACAGGGAGTTATGATTGTTTGAAGTTGACCCTGAAATGCTGAAAAAAACTGGGCAATAGGCCATGCGTTTTGCTGCTGTTTTGAAATCCAAACGCAGCCTTATGCATTCCGAAAAATTCCAAAACTTATACGAGATGTACTATGAGATTTCCCGATCGTAACGCAACTTGAAAATCTAAAAATTAAGGTCGGGAAGGTCGAGAAGTTGTATCCCGAAGGTTGCCAGCTAAGAATGAGTCTAAGTCATTTCAACACTTAGAAAAATTTTAAAACTTAAGTCTAAAGCTCAGAAATTACAGTCTAATACATGCATGACTTTTACGGGGCGTTACATTATCCCCCCTTGGGATCATTCGTCCCCGAATGATGACGCAGGAATAGTCACGCACGATTTCAAGCAGATTCTTACATAGAAGGAAACATAAAGCAAGAATTGTACCTTCCAATTCGTTATTTGCTGGTTCAAATAGGCTTGGGTATCTCACTTTCATGTCATGCTCTGACTCCCAAGTTGCTTCTTCAACTTTCTAATTTTGCCATAACACTTTAACTGAGACTATCTCTTTACTCCTCAATTTTCTCACTTGTCGATCTAGGATTTCCACGGGCTCTTCCTCGTAAGACAAGGAATCGCCCACCTTGATCTCATCAATGGGCACCACCAAGGAGTGATCTCCGATGCACTTCTTCAACATGGATATGTGGAATACTGGATGAACATAACCCAAACTTGCCGGCAATTCTAATTCATACGCAACTACACCTATTCTTCTTACAATCTGATACGGGTCTATATAGCGAGGATATAGCTTACCCCTCTTCCCGAAACGCATAACTCCCTTCATGGGAGAAACTTTAAGGAAAACCCAATCTCCAATCTCAAACTCTAACTCTCTTCTTCTGATGTGGGCATAGGATTTATGACGACTCTGAGCTGTCTTAAGTCGTTCCCTAATGAGTTTCACATCCTCCATTGCCTGATGAACAAGGTCGGGGCCATACATCTGCATCTCACCTACTTCATACCAGCCTATTGGAGACCTGCATCTCCTACCATATAATGCCTCAAAAGGTGCCATCTTAATACTAGAGTGGAAGCTGTTGTTACAGGAAAACTCTATTAATGGCAAGTGATCAACCCAACAACCTTTAAAGTCAATCACACAGGCCCCCAACATGTCCTCCAGGGTCTGGATGGTGCATTCAGCTTGCCCATCAGTCTGAGGGTGGAATGATGTACTTAAGTTCACCTGGGTACCTAAACCTTTCTGAAACGATCTCCAAAACTGAGAAGAAAACTGCGTACCTCGGTCGGATATAATGGAAACAGGCGCTCCATGCAAACGGACAATTTCTGCAATGAACATCTTGGCATAATCTTCCCCCGAATAGTTAGTCCTGACAGGCAGAAAGTGAGCTGACTTGGTCAGCCTATCTACAATCACCCATATAGAGTCATACTGATTTCGGGACTTCGGAAGTCCTGTAATAAAGTCCATATTGATCATTTCCCACTTCCACAAGGGCAACGCTATTTCTTGGGAAGTACCTCCTGGCCTCAAATGTTTTACTTTCACTTGTTGGCAACTCAAGCACTCAGAAACAAAGTTAGCCACATCTCGCTTCATATTATTCCACCAAAACATAGATTTCAAATCATGGTACATCTTAGTAGAACCAGGATGAACAACATACCTCAAGGTGTGAGCTTCATCAAGAATTCTTTCTCGAAGCCCGTCGACATTCGGAACACATAATCTACCCTGGAACCTCAGAATGCCATCACCACCAACTTCAAAAGACATCACCTTCTGTTGACCTACATCTGTCTTCATTTGTATCAGGATGGGATCTTCAACCTGCTTCTCCTTCACTTCAGCACAAAGGGATGACTTAGCTAACTCATGAACAATCACCCCTCCGTCTTCGGAATCTAATAGTCGCACTCCCAGATTTGCAAGGCGGTGAATATCCTTCACCATCTCTTTCTTTTCTTCTTCTACATGAGAAAGGCTGCCCATAGACAACCTGCTGAGGGCGTCGGCTACCACATTTGCCTTGCCCGGATGGTAATGCAGGCTCATATCATAGTCTTTCAGAAGTTCCAACCACCGCCTCTGCCTGAGATTTAATTCTTTCTGCGAGAAAACATACTGCAGACTCTTGTGATCAGTGAAGATATCAACATGAACACCGTACAAGTAGTGCCACCAAATCTTAAGGGCAAACACCACAGCCGCTAACTCCAAATCATGAGTAGGGTAGTTTCGCTCGTGCACCTTCAACTGCCTAGATGCATAAGCCACCACCTTACCATGTTGCATCAAAACGCAGCTAAGTCCCACACGGGACGCATCACAGTAAACCACAAAACCATCAACACCCTCGGGAAGAGTCAAAACTGGCGCAGTGGTCAGTCTGTCTTTCAACTTCTCAAAACTATTTTCACATAAATCAGACCACACAAACTTTACCTTTTCTGAGTCAGTTTAGTGAGTGGAGCCGCTATGGACGAAAAACCCTCTACGAATCTTCTGTAATAACCTGCCAAACCCAAGAAGCTCCGAATATCGGTTGGAGTCATGGGTCTGGGCCATTTTCTCACTGCCTCAACTTTCTGGGGGTCTACTCTAATACCGTCACTGGACACAATATGCCCTAAGAAGGCAATAGCATCTAGCCAGAACTCACACTTGGGAAATTTGGCATACAATCGATGGTCCTTAAGAGTTTGAAGAATGATTCGAAGGTGATCGGCATGATCCTCCTTACTCTTAGAATAAATCAGAACATCATCAATAAATACAATGACAAACGAGTCAAGAAACTGACGGAAAACTCTGTTCATAAGATCCATGAAGGCTGTAGGGGCATTAGTTAACCCGAAGGACATGAAAAGAAACTCATAGTGACCATATCGGGTTCGGAAAACTGTTTTGGGAATGTATGACTTCCTAACTTTCAACTGATTATAGCCCGAACGAAGGTCTATTTTTGAAAAACATCTAGCACCCTGAAGCTGGTCAAAAAGATCATCAATCCTAGGAAGAGGATATTTGTTTTTAATTGTGACCTTATTCAACTGACGGTAATCTATGGACATACGAAGGGAACCGTCTTTCTTACACACGAAAAGTACAGGTGCACCCCAAGGAGATACACTGGGGCATATAAATCACTTATCTAGGAGGTCTGCTAGCTGCTCTTTCAACTCTTTTAGCTCTGCGGGAGCCATTCTATATGGCGGAATAGAAATGGGACGGGTATGTGGCAACACATCAATATCAAACTCTATCTCCCTATCAGGGGGTATCCCTGGGAGATCTTCGGGAAAGACTTCTGGAAATTCATTTACCACAGGGACAGACTGAAGAGGAGGATTTTCAACTTTAGAGTCCTTGACTCGAATAAGGTGATACAAGCAACCCTTAGAAATGAGTTTTTGGGCTCTGAGATAAGATATAAAGTGCCCTTTGGGTGCTAAAGAATGCCATTCCCATTCTATCATTGGTTCATTCGGGAAAGAAAAGGTAACTCTACGGGTCCTACAATCCAATATGGCATAGCATGAATGGAGCCAATCCATCCCTAAGATAGCATCAAATGCAACCATGTCCAATTCTATAAGGTCTGCCACCGTATCCCGACTACCAATAGTCACCACACAACCCTTATATACCTTTCTAACAACAACAGAATCCCCCATCGGGGTAGAAACAGAGAAGGGTTCAGAAATCACACTGGGCTCAAACCCGAAACCAATAGCCACATAAGGGGTTACATAGGATAAGGTAGATCCGGGATCAATTAACACACAGACATCACGGGAAAAGATTTGTAACGTACTGGTAACAACATCTGGGGAAGTTTACCCCTCTTGGTGATTGGTTAAGGCATATAACCGGTTGCGACTATTCCCGACAGCTGATATGGCGCCCTTCTGAGATGGGGGTGGCGCTGTGGAATTGCCCTGAAACTTCGCACCACCAGCACTCCTCCTAGTAGATGGACAGTCCCTCTGGAAGTTGCCTGGATGACCACATGAATAATATACACGTGTGCCCAACTGACATTTCCCTGGATGATTCTTACCACACTTTTCACATTGCGGGTAAGTGCGATGCTGCTGAGCCACACTACCCTGCGACTGAGTATCTGGTGCTATAGATCCATGAGGAGTCTGAAAGCTCTGAGTCTGTCTGTCTGCAGGGGGTCTGGGCGCTGGGGAGCTGGCTGCTGACTGTGTATTATTCCAAAATCGCATCTTCTTCGACCACCTATTTCACCAGTTACCACTCTGCGGCTGACTCTGGTGCTGGTCCGCAGATTTGACTCTCTTAGCTTATCTATTCTTCTCTCTATATTCAGCAATCTTTCTCTTCCTCTCTTCCACCTGCTGCATGTGGACTGTCAATCTAGAAAAGTCTAACTCCCTATTAACCATTGCCCCCTGGCACTCAAGTATTAGGTTATCAGCAAGGCCGAATGCAAATTTCCTCATCCGGGCTCTTATATTGCTAGTCAATTCTAGTGCATAGCGGGCTACTTGATTAAACTTCAAAGTGTACTCCTGTACACTCATACTGCCCTGCTTCAGATTCATGAACTCTTCTGCTTTGTCCTCCCTCAACTCCAGAGGAAAGAATCTGTCAAGGAAAGCTTCTACGAACTCACTCCAAACTGTAGGCTCAGCACTCACACCTTTTGCATTTTCCCAGTCTGCATACCACTGATTTGCAACATCCTTAAGCTGATAAGTTGCCAATTCCACTCCTTCAATCTCATCTACATGCATTACCTTAAATATCTTCTCCATCTCATCCACGAACTCCTGTGGATCTTCCTCCACCTTTGTACCAGTGAACTTAGGTGGATTCATCTTTATGAAATACCCGACTCTAGTAGCCTCAGACGTAACGGATGCAGACCTAACATCTTCCGATCGTTGAGCCTGGTTAGCTACCAGCTGTGTCAGCATATGGATAGACCATCTGAACTCTGCATTTGAGATATCTCTCTGAGCAGTTGGTGGACGGTTGACATTACTCCGCAGAGCCCGAGGTGGACTGATTGGGACTGGAGGGACTCCCAGAGTAGGGACAGGTTCCGGCGTGGAAGCTCTATTATGGGTCCGCATCCCATGGGTGGGATGGACCACATCTGCCTGAGCACTCTGATCGATGTTGTAACGGGGAGGCATAGTCGTGTTTCTGAAATACAAGAGATCATTGATTATGGGACAGTTTAGACTCTGAAGCACGAACTAAATCACAAAGAAGGTAAACATTCCTAAACGCATAGTAGCCTCTTGTTTATAAGTGTGGCGCGCTACACACCCATAAACAAGACTCTACCCGACGCGATTTTGCAGACACCCTAGGACCGTGAACTGTGCTTTGATACCAAGTTTGTCACGACCCGAGCCTAGGCCCTAGCCGTGACGAGCATCCAAAACCATGAAGGACCGGAACACCCATTCTCTGTCTGGTTATCATGCACAACATTCATAATCATAATAAAATGCGGAATTTAAACTGAGTACGGAAAACATGGTCAAGTCCTACAATTTTTCTAAATAATACTATTTGACATCAGTCTGCGAAAATATCTACTAAGAACACAAACATCCGTCTAAAAAGAAACTGGGACAAGACCCCTAGTGAACCAAAAATATAATAAATAAGATAATGTCTGACATAATTAGTCCTTCCAAATAATAGAAGTCTCACCACTATGAGATCAAGTCTGCAAATCCGAGAATATCTACTGAGTAGCTGGACCCCTAGACGGTGCCTCAGAACCTGGAAGGAGGAGGGGTCAGCACAAAAGTACTGGCATGCGAAGCAATCCAAAAATAGTATAATGGAACATACATACATATATATAAGTGAAAGCAATTTTTTTCATCAAGAAATCCTGTATAAAACTATTTTTGAAAAATACATGGGCACTTTCTGAAAACATGCAACCTGTCTGTTCATTTCAAATCATGATCTGTGTTTTACTTCTGAGTTAGGTGGTATTCCCCTACAAGTCTGATATTCCACGGGCTGTATGGAATCCGCCATTGACTCGGCAGGGAAGCCCCCAACCCAAGTGTGCCGCAAGGGTTGGAGTCTCTGAGTTTGATACGCCACGGGACATTTAAGTCAGCGCATAATAATATACCCGGGTCGGCAAACCACGATTTTAGGCAATGAGTCACTTGAACTCAAACCCTCTTCGGGGAACCACCTAACATCTTTGTATGCCCATTTTTAACCTTTTCTGAACATGCATCATTCTGAAATTTCTAAATCATGAAAGTCTGAAATGTCTGTTAGTCTGAGTCTGATATGGCATTAGTCTGAATTTGTATCGTCATACCAAGACCTTGCAAGTCATGATTTTTCTGAGCCATAAGGTACTAAGCAAAAGCTTTCATTCAAAACATAGTTTAGACCACCCAAAACATGCAACTGATGTAAAGGATTTCATATTCCGAACTTAAAGTTCAATTCATGCAGAAATTTCATCAAACATATGGTGGTCATGTGCATTTTGGCAAAACCATGCATTCTTTCATTACATGCATATTCAACATTCACAACCCTCTCTTTCGTGTTCAAGAATCGTATTCCAAACATAGTAAAAGTCAAAACACTCCATATCATAATTTCTTTTCTTCAAGATGTCTTTCGAAACAATTTATATTACGTGAAACATGGAAGAATTTACATTAAGAGAGGGGTTCCATGAAAATCATGCTTTAAATTCATATATTTCAGGACAAATACATATATACATATACATATAATTTTCAAACCACTTTGGGGGAAAGCCAAAAGGCCAAAACAATATCATTAAAGCTTCTAAAACATGAGTATGCACTTGAATTCGAAAACCCGATACTTAAAACATGATTTCTATGCCCATGAGATTTTAGGGAAAACCCCGCGTACCTCTATTTCCAAGGATAATAGATGTTTCTTGAAGCTTGCAGATTGGTGATTCCGAATATGTAATTATCTTTGAAAACTTACGGTCGAATCTTGAACTATTTGGGTTTTTATTTTGAAACCCTAAGGAGAATTCTTGAGCAATTTTGAGGAAAGCATGTGTATTATGGTGTTTGAGGGATTAAATCCCGTGTTGGTTGTATATATAGGGGTGGAGGATGACCAAAATACCCCTAAGGAACAATTAAGGTCAAATCTGTCCCTCAGTTGACAGTTTGGTAGGCTGGAGTAAATTGATTATAACGTTTTACCCATATGTTCAAATTGGATGAAACCAACTGCATTTGACAGAGGACTCAAAGAACGTTCGTTTGATATATTATAGCTCACACAGTTCATTATATACAGGGAGTTATGATCGTTTGAAGTTGACCCTGAAATGCTGAAAAAAACTGGGCAATAGGCCATGCGTTTTGCTACTGTTTTGAAATCCAAACGCAGCCTTATGCATTCCGAAAAATTCCAAAACTTATACGAGATGTACTATGAGATTTCCCGATCGTAACGCAACTTGAAAATCTAAAAATGACGGGAAGGTCGAGAAGTTGTATCCCGAAGGTTGCGAGCTAAGAATGAGTCTAAGTCATTTCAACACTTAGAAAAATTTTAAAACTTAAGTCTAAAGCTCAGAAATTAAAGTCTAATACATGCATGACTTTTATGGGGCGTTACATCGGGGTCAAACTTATAACTACAGTTATAAGGGTTCTGGTACTTTACCAGGGCTAACAACACATGGCTGACGATGTAGATCCAAAAAAGCAGATGTCCCGAAGGACTAGGGTGTCACCCTCAATTGGCAGGTACCTCTAAGAGAGTGTCAACCCTCAAACAGCAGGAAGACCTCCCAATAATTTCCTGGCTATGTGGTTCTGGAACATAGGGACTACTAATAAAGGACTCACCCTCAAATAGCAAGAAAGCCTATATCCCTAAATTTGCTTAGTGCTAAATCCTACTCCCAACTGAACTGACACAGGTGCTAATTAAAGTTTAACAGAACTCACAAGTGATAATTTCTCAACATTAATTATGATAATCTGCATATGGTGATAAAATCATGATCTGACTAACTTGTTGCATGAAATTAGAAGCATGCATAAATTTATAAGATTGAGTGTTAATATCCCTCTAGCACTAAATAATACTTTAAATACAATAATATCAACTAAAACATTACAAGGAAATTCATGATTAGAGACCCAAAATATTGAATATATCACTAAGTTGATAAAATCTATGTTTATGAGTATGAGAATATGGTAAACTTATGAGGACAACATGCTCACATAGTTCAATTCATAATTAATAAATTAACATAGTGTCAACTGAACATGATGTGGGTGACTAAAATTATAAAGCGTATCAGAACAAATTCACATGGGAAACACATATCATGACTTGTACTCAAAACTATTAAAGAAAATTGAGTAATTTCATACTTAACATTGAAATTTCATAAGAAGAGGGAAAAAGGTTTTTTGCTTGAAAACTAGTGATTCTTGGGACTCAATGGGTGAAAGGAATCCTTTGATGAATACCATACATACCTATATTTGCTTGAATTCTTGGAGACAACTTGGGATTGAGACCTTGGATAGTTGAATTCTTGAAAAGAAACCCTTATTTTTTGTTCTTAAGAGTGGGAGAGGGATGAATGCTGTTAACTAATTGAGAAAAGGGTAAATTACACTTATTTGGGGCTCATGGTTGTGAATTGGGTGTTTAAAGTAGAGGGGAAAATACCAACATGCCTCTCACCCCTTTAATAAAAGCTGCAGGATTTACACTATATTGTAGCACAAAGGTTATCACAGAGGCTAGCCTCTGTGACGCGCTGTGTATCGCAAAGACTAGCCTCCGTGACATGCTACGTATCACGGAGGGACAGTCTTCATGGCATGTCACAATCATAGAGGTATACTACCTACGTGGTCCAAAAATACCCCAAACCTCTTTCAAAAATTCCAAAACTCTCTTGGATGACCCTTTTAACATCCCTAAACATTTTGTTTACTCATAAATTAATGTTTCAAACTCGAGGAAGACAAAAAATAAATTGTTTGAAATCTTGAGGTATTATAAAATGGCCATGATACTTGTACTTAGTGTAAATTAATGGCTTTGTGACCTTTAAACATGTGATGAATAGCTAGAAATTTATCTAGAATCTTATAGGGTATTATAACATCTCCCATTTATGATCATTCATCCTTGAATAAAACTGTCTAAGCTTAGAAACTAGGATCACTGAGATCATACACTAAATACTTATGATCTGAATCATGATTAAATTACTTAATCTAAAGCATAATGAATGGACTGAACTAAATTTATGAATGCATGCTATGACATGAGGATGGTTGGATAGTTAAGATAGAAAATGAGAGAATCAAAATAATGGAATTCATTACCTCAAGCTAAATCTGAATTTGTAAAGAAAAGATGGGGATACTTGGCTCTTATATCGGCTTCGGCTTCCCAAGTATCTCCCTCAATGGATTGATTCCTCTGTAAAACCTTTACAAAGGCAACTTCTTTGGTTCCTAACCTATGAATCTGAAGGTCAAGGATTTCAACTAGGACTTCTTCATAGGAAAGGCTATCTTTCACACACACTCTCTAAAGGAAGTATAAAAGCTGGGTCACCAATGCATTTCTGTAACAAAGATACAAGAAATACTGGATGCACTGATGTCAATTCTGTGGGCAACTCTAACTCATAAGCTATCTCCCCAAAATGGATCAAAATTCTATATGGTAGCGAGGATTGAGCTTTTCTTACCAAACCTTTTCACCCACTTTACGGGTGAAATTTTCAAGTAAAATAAGCCACCAACATCAAACTCAAGATCTCTTCTCCTCATATCAACATAGGTTTTTTTTGGCTCTGGGATATCTTCAGTCTCTCTTAGATCAACTAAACTTTATCCATCACCTCATACACTAAATCTAACCCTATCAAAGCAACTTTACCTACTTCAAACCAACTAATAGGAGATCTACTCCTTCTTTCATAGATAGTCTCAAACAAAGCCATCCAAACATTTAATTGATAGCTGTTCGTGTAGGGAAAATCAACCAAAGGTAAGTAGTCATCCCAACTACCCATAAAGTTGATAACACAATCTCGCAACATATCCTCTCATGTCTGAATATTCCTCCCGGCCTGACTATCTGTCTGAGGATGAAAAGCTATACTAAGGTGGACTTGGTTACCAAGACCCTTCTAAAATGTCTTCCAAAAGTAAGAGGTAAATTGGGTACCTCTATCTAAAATAATGGTCAATAGAACCCTATGAAACTTTAACAACCCCCTAAGATAGATTCTAGCATAATCCTCGACTAAATATGAAGTATAAACTAGTAAGAAATAGGATGACTTGGTTAGTCTATCTACAATGACCCAAATCAAAATATGTTGACGATACGTATGAGGTTACCCTATCACAAAATTCATGCTCACCACTACCCACTTCCATGGGGGGGGCTAAACTCCTAAAGTGTACCACTAGGCCTTTGGTGCTCAAACTTAACCTTTTAGTAATTCAAACACTTATCCATAAATTATGTAATATCTTTCATCATACTATTCCACCTATAGACTTCTCGTAAATAACGATACATATTAGTAGCTCCTGGGTGAATAGAATACTGCACACTATGCACTACTGCTAGTATCCACTGTCTCAAATCATCCACACTCGGAACACATAACCTGCCCTAGCAATGAAGCACACCATCTTATTTTTAAGGAGAAAACCTTAGTTTTTTAATCCCAAAATGCCTCCTTCAACTTGACGAAAATAGGATCCTTTTCTTTCTTTTCTTTCATTTTGACCACCAATGAACATTCCAAACCATTCTAAACTCATATACTACCTTAGGACGAATCAACCAACCGAACGTCCAATTTAGCAAGTTAATGATCATCATGAACTAAATCCTTTTTATCCTCCTTAACATACACAACACTTCCCATAGATAATATACTAAGGGAGTCGACTGCTATATTAGCCTTACTCGGGTGATACAACAAACCCATATCATAGTCTTTCAATAATTCAAGCCATCTTCTCTGATAAAAATTTAAATCCTTCTGAGAACTTTCCTAGTCATATCTAATATGGAGCAAAAAGTTAATTCTGATGTTGCCTACTAGTGGCACTAGAGGTAGTGTCATGCTGAGTCGGTAACCTGCCAAAGTTGAGAAGAAATTTAACTAGCTCGGTAGATAAAACTCTTTAATTTTCTAGACCATTACTGGGTAATCCCTTATCCTATGGCCTAGCTTGCCATAGCTAAAACATAGATCACTGCCTGCCCTGCACTCTTCCTAATGGTTCTTACTATATCTCCTGAAAAATGGGTTGGTGCAACCACTATTTACACTACCTTGGCACCGAGAGCCTGACACTTTATCTCAATTTTCCTACCTGAACATAGACACTGATACATAGGATGAAGATAGGGCTGGAGCTAAAAATTTCTAACATAATTAAGAATGAGTCCCACCATTATACCTTTTCTGTGAGAAGTTGAAGCTACCGGTCCTGGCCCTCTTATTCTCTCTTTCCTTCTCCTTGAGCTTATTATCCTTAATCTGGTGAGCATGAACCATCACCCTAGAAAGGTCTATCTTCTTAATCAACATAGTTGTTCTATATTTCTTGACTACTCCATCTGATACACTAGACACAAACTTACTTATTCTATCCTTAGAATTATTCACCATAGTCAGAGCATACTCACCAATTGGGTAAACTTGAGTGAGTACTCCTTCACACTCATATTACGTTGCTTTGGATTTATATAACCGTGTACCTTGGCATCCCTCAACTCGAGTAGGAAGAATCTATCTATAAAAATCATAGAAAACTCATCCCTTTTTACAAGCCCTGCCCCAACACTTTTGTCCTCTTTCCACTGCTTAAACCAATTATGATCCACTCCTTGATATTTGTAAGCAGCTAAATCAATACTCTTACTAGAAGTAACACCCATGATCTCTGTCACTTTCTACATACCATCAAGAAGCTCTTATGGATCCTCCTAAAACTTGGATCCAAAAAATAATGGAGGATTTATTCGAGTAAAGCCTCATATCCTAGCCACTGCCATGCTTAATACTGGATTGGCTGGGGCAACAACCTGTTGGTTATTCTAAGCAGCCATAGTCTAGGCAAATATAGTAAAAGTGGTTCTAAATTCATCATGGGAAATTTGTTTGTTCAGAGGGTCTTACTGAATAGATGATAGTGTAGACTGATCCTTATTCCTTCTTCCGTTATTTCTTTTGGGAGGGCATTTTTTGTAAATCAATGAAGGACAAGTTAGACAAGAGAATTAAAATAGATCTCACGCTCTTTCATACGATATGAATGCTGAAAGAAGAGAACTTTCCTAAAATGTCTTGTACCCTCTTGCCCGTAAGTGTGGTGCACTTCACACCATGAATAAGACTCTACTCAATGAAAATTTCAGATGCCCTAGGACACTTTAAAACCTTAGGTTATGATACCAGGTTTTTTCACAACTCGAGACTCCCCCTTAATCATAACACGGTGATTTATGACATACGTGACACCAAGCTAACCCATGATCTAGTATCTGTTGTTAACATCGAATAAATTAATATTAAAACATCATATGAAAAATATAAAATGATTTTCTTTTGCAAATGTAATACTAAAACAATGCCCAATTTGTTTGAACTACTATTGAAAACTGAGAACAAGTCTAACTATCTGAAAGCCTCTAAACATAAGGAGTTGATGGGGTAAACCCCCAACTAACTCTGACCGACTGAAATAAAGGAAGTACTTAAAATAAACTACAAATAACTTGTCCTCAATGGATGAGTACTAACCACAACTGCTGCTAAGTAGAATTGAACTGAGTAAGGGTGATCGAGGAACTAAGCATCCAAATCTATGTTATAAGGCAATATAGCACAAAAGAGAATATGCGATTAGTACTTTGAATGTAGCGATACCTAAGATAAGGACTAACTGAAGTGCATATAGATACTGAGCATTAATGTATGAACATATAAAATGAATGCAATACCAAGTAAAGTATGTACTAAAATGATATGTAAAACTGACTGACTGAAAAGCTGATAAACTAAATAATTGGACATACAAACCTAGCTGATATAACCTGAACACAGAACTAAAAATGTGGGAGCTATTATATAACCGACAAGCCAATATCTGACCTAGTTGGGGTCTAAGAAATAACCCCAGTTGGAAAGGTGTTGGTAGCTTGCCAGGGGTACTAATACATGGCTGATGATGTAGATCCAACAAAGCTGATGTTCTGAGGTACTAGGGTGTCACCCTTGAATAACAGGTGATATATGGGCAGATGCAAACATATTTGAGGCTTTTAACTGAGAATAATTGCAAAGTCTTAAGAAACTTTTATCATTTTTGATTATTTTCTCTTTGATATTGCAGTAAAAGTCAAGATGCAAAAGAACCAACAATAATGAAAGTAAAAGAGTTGATTTCTGAGGAAGTAGAGAGGGAAGTATGCCTGATGACTTATCTGATAAGTCATCAGCCTTGTGATAAGCTATCAGAGATGCCGTCAGCCTTAGACAGAGAATGGGATTCAGCTAGAAGAAGTGACGACGACCTGTGATAGGTCGTTAGAGTTGTGATAAGTCGTTAGGCTTAGGCAGTGCTTGGGAACTTGAAGTGAAGAAGCGACAATAATTCTGAAAAGTCATCACATATCTGATGAGCCATCAGGCTTTATTTTTAGCTTTAGATAGTGTCAGGTAGTAGGATCAGAAGTGTGATGACATTTCCTAATAAGCCGTCAGGTGTCTGATAAGCCATCAGTAATGCAATCATCCGAAGGAAGAAATCATGAAAGTGGAAGAGAACCTGATGATAATTCTGATAAGTCGTCAGACTCCTCATAAGCCATCAGAGTGTCATCATCAGCCTAAGGTAGAAATCTCCAAACTTAGAGAAGAAGATAACGATATTTCTGATAAGTCGTCAGACTCCTGATGAGGCATCACACTTCATCGTCACCTATGCTAGAAAAAATCTATAATATGTGATTTGTTTCCATATATAGGCTGAATTATTTAAATAATATGTTAGGGTTTTCTAACAATAAGGGGCGGAGCATCTTGAACTTATTCCAAAGAAAAAAGACACCTCTTTTTGGGGCTCAAAACTTAGAATTCAATTTTCAATTCTTTGAATTAGTTGTGGGATATTCTTCTTGAATTTGGGAATAGAATCAATTTCTAACTACATATTTTGTAAGTTTAATCACTTTGAATTATGAATTCAGTTATTATTATCGTTTTCTCTTTCGTGTGGAACTAAAACCCACAACTATAGTTATGGGATCTATGATTACTTCTCTATTGTCTTAATAGTTGGTTAGGGTTCAAGTGATTGTGGGAACATCTTGATAATTCCTTTGTTATGATTGTTATTTATTGGTTGCAAACAATAAATCTTGCCTTATGTTGATTTGCTCGAACTGATAAATAAACTAAAGGTAGAAAATTATCAACAAGGATTTGGGAAAGTTAAGCTCCCATCTAATGATTAATACTGTACCAAAATTGATCAACTTGAGATAAAACCGGTATGAATAGAATGATTTCCTAAGTTCGAGAGAATTAGGGAGTTCAACATCTAAGTAGGTTGAGAAACACTTAGATGGGTTATCGAAATTAATAGTTTGGTGTTTCCCATAAGTCATGAGAACCTAACACTACATCTATTATTTAATGGGGGTTAATAATCATAGTGATCACAACCCTAGTTTCTCTTTATCATGTATTTCAACCATTGAAATTTTAGCTTTGAGTCCTGAAGCAAGTCGAAACTTTAATTATTGTTCGATTGATAAGACCCCCCATTTTATCTTTTCACAACCTTTGTTTAAATTTAACTTGTAGCTATATTTCCAAATTAGTTTAATCTCCACTCACATTGTTCCTTGTGGATTCGACCCCGACTCAAAAGTTGGGTAAATATATTGACGACAACCGTCTTTCATTAAATTTACTTGTAAGTTGAGTGTTATTAAACATAGCACCATTGTCGGGGAACAATTTGGTGTATTGAGTTGGTTTGGAATTTTACCCTACTTTCTTGAATTCAAACTTATAAATATTTGTTTTTAGTTTTCTTTTATTTCTTGTGTTAGGTAGATTTTTATTTTAGTTTACTTATTACTATGGCATCGTGGAATGAACATGATCTTGGTGGATGTAATTCTTATCTTGATGATCCATGTCCACATTATGATGGACCTTACTTTTGTCAAGATTGTAGATATGCTCCCCGAAGAGAGATGTGTGCACCATCTCTATTCTATCGGGAGTATGATTGTTTTTTATATGGTAGTCAAGATGGACATTGGAGTGATTTCCCAAATGCCCCCTCCCTATATTGTGCTAACCTAAATTCTAGTTCTTTTTATAAGTTTGATAGGTCTTATGGTCAAGAAAAGGAAGAACAAAGCACCAGGAAGAGTGGCATTGAAGCTATGTTTAAACGAATGTTGGATCTACAGAAAAAAATGTATTATATCATATGTGATATGTGTCAAGACATGAAGCCAATCATTCATGAGGAGATATATATAGAGTCCAATCATTTAAAGCATTCTTCTATATTATATTTTGATGTTATCTTTTTTGTGAAATCATTTAAAATAATGGAAGAGTGTGAAGAAATAATAGAAGAGTGTGAAGATGAGGAACGAGAAACCTATATTGATGTTGAGATTGATGATGAGAAACCCTCGGTGATTTCCCAACCAACCAAACCAACCGTGAGAGATGATGCCAAGATTGAGGAAATAGTGCTAGAGGCAAAAAAAAGAAACCAAACCAATCTCTTCTAAAGACTCTAGCCCAATTCAGGGTAAAGAGGTCGAGTAGGATGCAACTCCAAAATTTGGGAGAAGACCTCACTCAAATCACTTTTCAATATTATGCTTGGTGGATGTGATGAAAGTCGAATCACCTAATAAAATGATGAATTTTGGAAATAAGGAGGAAAATTCCTACATTTTGGAGTTTGTCATGCCGAAAGGGTATAATATAACCCCAATCTTGAAGGCTAAGAAGCTTAACGATCGATGTCCATTTAGTGGCGTTTTAAGATTTTCATCGTCGCTAAATGAGCCCATATGAAAGTTTGGTGCAAAATTGGGCAAGCGGTTCAAGTCTTTGAAGTGGCATAATAGAACTTTCCTTATCATGCTCCCATATTTGCCCAACACACCTAAGATATGTAAAGGTCAAAAGATGGGCTGACGATTCAAATCATCTAAGTGGAGGGATAAAAGATGAAGTACTTTTAAGGTATCTTGATGAATTTTGAGTAGTCAAGATAACCTAGTCATACTGCGACATTAAATCAGGCACTGTTTGGGAGGCAACCCAAGGTACTTTGTTGTTTGTATTCATATTATGTGATTGACATCAGAATTTTGCACCCATGGTGCCACAGGTATATTTCTGACTCTCTTGTTTTGGTTTGACGCATTGGGGACATTGCATGATTTTAAGTTGAGGGTGGGCATACTTGTGGTATTGATGTCCTCTTGGGGTTTTTGTCGTCGTGCCTCTTTTCCCAGTGTCTTGTTCCTAGTAGAGTTGCCATGTTTAGGCATATTATGATTTGTTGTAAAATGTTATAGTTGACTAGGAGAAATACAAGTACCTTAGGCAGTTAACATGTTTTTGTTGATTTTTGAACACGTCTCCAAAGGTCTATTTTATAACTGTGTGATATGTATTTATGTGTGACCACTGTGCATCTTGTTATGGCATTAGTACTAGTGACATGATAACCATTGCTAAAAAATCGCATGAAATGAATGGGTAGTAGCTTGTGATGTACCTTTGTGTCGTGTGTGTGTGAGATACTACCTGGTTCCCATTGTATGTTAAATCTAGAACTTGCCCGGTTGGTCTTGCCTTGGTTGTAGGATAGCGGTTAGGAAAGGATCATAGGCCGTTGTTGATATTTGTCCACTTTTAGCCTAAATGACCTTCCATGTGTGAATAATATCCCTTGATCCTGATTTTGAGCCTGAATGCTGATTCTTTTTATTATACCTATCACCTTCTCATTTATATCACAATGAACCTATTTTGGCCCTGGTCCTCCTTAGATATTATGCACTTTGACTTAGGCAAATAGCCTAATTTAAGGGTGGCTATCATAGGGGTGCATGATGTAGAGTGAGTATGAAGAAGGGTAAAAAATATACAAGCTGATGGTTATCTTCCTAACCCCAAGCCTACATTACAAGCTAAAGAAAAGTCCTATAGTGATCCTAACTTAACTGTCTGAAAACATTGGTAATGAAAATAAGGGCAAGCTGATGGTATTTGGTATACATTGACTGGAACTTCTTTCTGAGAGTGAGTGTCTATTGACCGTCCCCGCATTGACATGCTTGAGTTCACCTATGAGTGAGGAGGGACCTCTTTGTTGTAAGGGCACACTGGTTACGTTGCTAGTTGCTAACTTGTTTGGATAGTGTAATCTTGGTACATGCATGGTTGTTGTTGTTGAATTGATGCCATATCTTGATTCTTGTGTGTCGCATTATTGTTCTTCAATAATATGCACAGTTGTTTTTTTAAATTAATTGACCTTGGAGATGGGGAAGACCTTTTTAGCTAAAATGGATGATTGACTACCAAATCTACTTTGTATCCTCTTAGTTGTGTTTTAGTTGCTTGAGGACAAGCAATTGTTTTAAGTTGAGGGTGTTGATATGTGAGATGATGATAACACATTTGAGGCTTTTAACTGAGAACAATTGTAAAGTCTTTTTGATTGTTTTTTCTTTGATATTGTAGTAAAAGTTAAGATACAAGAGATCCAGCAATAATAAAAGTAAAAGAGTTGATTTCTGAGCAAGTAGAGAGGGAAGTATAGCTGACGACTTGTCTGATAAGTCGTCAGCCTTGCGATAAGCTATCAGAGTTGACGTCAACCTTAGAAAGAGAATGAGATTCAACTGGAAGAAGTGATGACAACCTGTGATAGGCCATCAGAGTTGTGATAAGCCGTCAGGCTTTGCCAGTGCTTGAGAACTTGAAGTAAAGGAGCGACGACAATTATGATAAGTTGTCATATGTCTGATTAGCCACCAGGCTTCATCATCAGCTATAAACAGTGTGAGGTAGTTGGAGCAGAAGTGTGATGACATTCCCTAATAAACCGTCAAGTTTCTGAAAAGCTGTCAGGAATGTCGTCATCCCAAGGCAGAAATCATGAAAGTGGAAGAGGTCCTGACGATAATTTTGATAAGTAGTTAGACTCCTCATAAGCAATCAGAGTGTCATCATCAGCCTAAAGCAAAAATCATCAAACTTGGAGAAGAAGCTGACGACATTTCTGTTAAGTCGTTAGACTCCTGATGAGGCATCACACTTCGTCGTCACCTGTGCGAGAAAAGATCTGTAATCTATGATTTGTTTTCGTAATTAGGCTAAAGTATTTAAAGCATATGTTAGGATTTTCTAATAATAAGGGGCGGAACATCTTGAACTTATTCCAAAGAAAAAAGACACCTCTTTTTGGGGCTCAAAACTTAGAATTTAATTTTTAATTCTTTGATTTAGTTGTGGGATATACTTCTTGAATTTGGGAAGAAAATCAATTTCTGACTATATCTTTTGTAAGTTTAATCACTTTGAATTATGAATTCAGTTATTGTTATCGCTTTTTCTTTTGTATGGAACTAAAACCCACAACTAGGGTTGTGGGATCTATGATTACTAATGTATTGTCATAATAGTTGGTTAGGGTTCGAGTGATTGTGGGACCATCTTGATAATTCCTTTGTTATGATTGTTATTTATTGGTTGCAAACAATAAATCCTACCTTATGTTGATTTGCTCAAACTGAGAAATAAACTAAAGGTAGCAAATTATCAACACGGTTTTAGGAATGTTAAGCTCCCATCTAATGATTAATGCTATAACAAGATTGACCAACTTGAGATAAAATCAATATGAATAGAATGATTTCCTAAGTTCGAGTGAATTAGGGATTTCAACATCTAAGTAAGTTGAGAAACACTTAGATGGATTGTCAAAACTAATAGTTTGGTATTTCCCACAAGGATCCCACTGGTGAATACCCCACATACTTGCATTTTCTTGAATTCTTGGAGAAAACTTGGGATTAAGAGTTTAGATGGTTGAATTCTTGAAAAGGAACCCTTGTTTTAGTTTTTGAGAGTGTGAAAGGGATATATGATGTTAAACTACCCAGGAAGGGGTAATTACATTTATTTGGGCTCTTGGTTGTGAATTGGGAATTTAAATAAGAGAAAAAGACCAAAATATCCCTCACCCCTTTAATAAAAGATGTAGGATTTACGCTGCAGTATGGCATAGAGGTTATCTTAGAGGCTAGCCACTGTGACACACTGTGTAAAGTAGAGACTAACCTCCATGGCACGCTGTGTATCAAGGAGGGCCAGTCTCTGTGGCAAGTCAAAATCGCAGAGGCATACTGGCTTCGTGGCCCAAAAATACCCGAACCTCTTCTGAAAACTCCAAAACTCTCTCAAATGATGCTTTTAATATCCTTAAACATATTTCAACTCATAAATCAACATTTCTAACTCAGGACATCCAAAAAAATAAATTGTTCAAAATCTTGGGGTGTTAAAATAACCATGATAATTGTACTTAGTATAAACTAATGGCTTTTTGGCCTCTAAACATGTGATGAATAGCTGGAAAATCATCTAGAATCTTGTGAGGTATTACAATATCTTCTCTTGGGGTCATTCATCCTTAAATTAAACTTTCTGAGATGAGATACTATAAAGATGAGGTAATGCACTGAATCCTTATGAGCTGAATCATGATTAAATAACTGAATCTGAAACATGACATATGGATTGAACATAATTTATAAATGCTTACTCTGACATGAGGATGGTTGAATAGTTGGGATTGGAAATGAGAGAATCAATCTATGGAAGCCATTACCTCAAGATGAATCAAAATTCATAGATAAAAGATTGAGATACTTGGCTCGTATATCAGCCTCTTCTTCCCAAATAGCTCTCTCAACAGATTGAATCCTACACCAAACCTTTACTAAGGAAAATTCTTTATTTCTTAACCTATGAATCTGAAAGTCAAGGATTTCAACAGGGAATTCATCATAGGAAAGGCTATCTTTCACACCACTCTCTCTATAAGAACGAAAAAAGCTGGGTCACCAATGTATTTCTTTAACAAAGAGACATGAAACACTGAATGCACTATGTCAATTTTGCGGGTAAGACTAACTCATAAACTAACTTCAAAAAATAGCTCAAAATTCTATATGGGTCAACATAGCGATGACTGATATTTTATTTCTTACCAAACCGCTTAACCCCCTTCATGGGTAAAATAATTAAGTGAACTAAAGTAATGATCCTTCAGGTCATTTCTTGTGATTTTGCATATTTTCACTATGAGAGTTTTTCCATAGCTGTCCCAAGTTATTTATAACTTGCTGGAACTGATAGTTTGATTGACAGGAAGTCTGTTTGGTTTTAATAACTATTTTCCTATTTAGAAGTCTTCATTGGTTTCAAATATCCACCGAGCAAAAACCTTAGTAAAATAATATCAGATGCAAAATTTGGATACTCTAACAACTTTGAAATATCAATTTTAGGATGGTACCTTTGAATCAGGTCGTGTTGCTCCCAAACTCATTTTGACCTATTGGTCAAAAAGTTACTAAAATTGAGAATTCAAGTATGGGGCCCACATTTGGTCAAAATGACCTCAAATTGTACATTTGACTTTACCAACACATCTAAAATATCAAAATTAGTGTGGTTGCATATTTTGCTTCCTCATATTGGATTTTGAATGATTCCCTAGGCATTGGATAAAGCTTGGAATTTATTCGAAGTTTCAGCTGTCATCTAGTCAATAAAGGTACCGTGATCACGAGGGTTTTATCGCAATCATGATACTGCGATCGTGGACCTTGTATCAATGTTCTCCTGAATGGAAGACCTAGGAAGGGGTATTTAAATGCCCTTTTTGGTCAAGAATAAGACATGTCTCTCCTGCCTTGGATTCCATAAGCCATACTAGAGTATGTAGTCTCTAAATTGAGTCTTGGGTGTTGATTAGGAGCTTGAATAACTTGTATATTCATGAATAATATCAAATCTAAGGTATGAATCCTTCATTTATAGTGTTAAATTCTTAATAATTTAACTCAAAACCCCAAATGGCTTGAGGCTTGATTTTAGCCCAAATATGATTGATTTTCACCAATTTGTTGAGAAATATAACTCCCTAATGGTATTTGAACAATGGATTTATCTCAGAAACTCATTTTTCATAAGTGGGACCCTCATGGGATTTTCAGTGTCGTTATAGACCTGGCGCACAATGGTAAATATAGGTATTGATATTCTCATAATAATACATAGATTGTGTTATTGATAGCTTGGCTCATTGAAGATGATTTGAGAAAATAGAAAGTGAAGGTTGTTGGTTCTTGAGATATATTTAGATTCGAGGTAGGTTATGCTTCTTCTTGTTAGTTTGATCTTTATTATAGTATGACTTTGATATCTTGATAAGATTGGGCAGGATTTTAGGTATTGAAATGGTAGGTGGTAATGTTTGAGGTTAGTTGAGCCATGTAGGATATTGAACTCATAAAGTATGATACTTGACTTATATCTTATAACCTTGGTTAGCTGGACTTTTTATCTCATTAATAGCATGAGAATGTTCTAGTTGCTCTAGTTATGTTTGAGTGACCTTGTCACTTATATTAAATAGTAATTTTACCTCATTTGTGTGTAGTTGTGGAAATTTCCCTATTAGTTTTGGATGAATTAAGAGTATTACTTAAGGAATAACTATACCATATAACTAGCCTAGAATGACAAACCTCTAAGACATGACTTAGTTGGCTTTGCTTAGATTTGGGTAGAAGTTAAACTTGAAAAGAAATTTAGGTTATTTGAAGCAAAACTTGACCCACCTTAAGTTTGGACTATGTAATTTCATTAGCGACCTAAATACTTGTTAAAAGCTTAGAATATGACTTTGGTAATATGATGGCTAACCCCGGTAAATGGGTTATTCATGATGTTTGTATTGGAAATAGTGTGCATGGTTGGTTGCTAGATTATTGGTAATGCTTGGATAACAATGAATTCTCTTATAGATTGAACACATGATATTAGATAGCTATCACTTACTTCATTGACTAATTTACAATGTAAGCCTTGGATTATGTTATTACTTATATTATGTTCAAGTAAGGTGACTAAATTAATGTGATACAAAAAATCCTCTTGTGCTACTAATGCAAACCATGCTAATAAAGAGGGTCTCGAGAAGGTGTAAATATGGCTTGTATTGTAAATTCTAATGATTATGTTATGTGGTAAAGTATTGAGTTTCATATCACATGAATATATTTGTTCATACTCTTTGTGATATATTGTGTTGAGAATTAATGATGAGGTACGATGGCATGCCTTTCCTTACTTCTCTTTCACCCTATCCCTCATGGGGCTTGCATTTATTATTGATTGGATTGAATTATATATATATATATATATTGATTTCATGATGATACCTGGTGTTTTTGAAGGATATATTTATGCTGTGATGATGCCCGATATGTCTAAAGCATATATTGATGATATGATGATGCTTGGTGATTTTGAAGGATATATTGATGTTATGATGTTGCTCGATAAGTCCAGAAGGTATATTTATGTTATGATGATGCCCTACAAGTCTAGAGGGTATATTGATGATATGATGATACCTAGTGATTCTGGAGGATATATTAATGTTATGATTATGCCTGGTAAGTCTGGAGGGTATATTTATGTTATGATGATGTCCAATAAGTCAAGAGGATATATTGATGATGCCCGGTAAGTCTGGAGGATATATTGAAGTTATGTACGGTAAACATGTTTACATATGTTTATGTATGATTATACCTTTATATGATTACATCCATATATGCTTTGAAGGTATGATTTTATGCATGAGATGATGGTTATGATACTTCGATACTAATCACTTATTAAGCGGTTCAGTTCTTACTAGAGTTGAATAGTGAGTAGAGTGGTATATGCCAAATAATGAATTTGGACAAGTTGGTAAAGGGATATTGTGTGGCATTTGAAGATTCACCTAATGCTATTAGATAGCATTGGATAAGTGAATTAATTAAGGTATATTGCTTATTTAAGTGAGTTATATGGTGACTATTTTACTAAGTGACTATCTTACTTGATGGCTTTAAGTCTAGAATTCTAGATAGTGAACCTTGTTTGGTTTAAAAGTAGTAACTCGCAATTGTGGTTGTTACATGGCTAATGATGATAATAGGTTTTCATGGGTGACGATTAATGATAATGATGACTAATTTATGATGTTGATTAGCCATTAATTAAGGATCTATATATTAATGATGTTAGATACTAAAAGAGTTTTATGGTTAGATATATAAGAGTATAATGAAACCTAGTGCCCTTTCCTAGATGGTGAATAAGGCTATTATGATGATTAGAAATGGGTATTGTTTGATTGCGCTTTTGGTCTAAAACTGAACCTCAACTAGATGTTGGATGTTAGTTAATTAAGGAATAAGGTTTAGTCACTATCCCATGAATAAGGTGTATGTAAAGAATCAGCTAGGCTAATAACTTAAGGTCCTTTGATGACTAGCAAATTAGTAGTTAATAATGAGTATTGGTTACTTAATAGTAGTTTGTAGATTAATTATATCAAGGAGATAGATGTCTAAATGGTGATATGATTATCGTTATGAGTACTTTGATAAATATTATTCAATCGTAGTAATTGATAAGGATAGTGAATGTTGGCAAATGACTGTTAATGTGAAAAGTGGGAAACCATGGATAATGAGAAGTTGGTTATATATCTATATACAGTTGTGATTTTACCTTTGATGCACTCTCCAGTGGTATGGAACACCGTGATAGGTTCTTTACTTTATGTTCTTTTGGGTGTACTCCCCAGTAGTATGTGACATCGTGGTGAGTTCCTTTTAATTTATGCTCTAATAGATGTATGTGCATTAGCTTGGTATTTATGCAGTTGTAATGGTAGTAGTTTCACTTAATGCTTCTCAATTGATTACCCATTTTATATGATGATATAGGCGTTTATTGATAAGAGCTATCATATTATTATTCTAGTTGATTGTTTATTTTATGTAGTGCTGATGGAGATGATTTAGGTTTGATTTTGTACCTTGACTTAGAGATATTATCTTGCTTTATATCATCTTTATTCCATAAATTAGCTCAGTCAGATGATGATGACTATTGAGTACCCATTATTTTGGTACTTATACTACATTTTTGTACCTTTTTGGTGTAAACTTGAATACTAGTTGCCACCGCTAAGTTATGTTCGTGCAGTATTGATCATCCAGAGATAGGGTGAGATCTTGGAGTTTTGAGTTTCCCATTTCCCTCTATCCTTGTTCGATCTTTTGTATTTGAGATGAATGTATTGACTATTTTAGACTTATAAGTTATAATTCCTATTATCAATCTAGATGCTCTTGTACTGATATTACTAGTTCATGGGATTGGTGTCCGTATTTTGATTCTTTTCTTATTATGGATCATTGTTGTTTATAATTATATTCATGTAATTAGTCTTGGTTGGGCATTTCTACCGAAGTAACCCATTTCCTTAGGTCTGGATTACGGTGTTTGTTTACCTATTTGTGGGTTTTAGTAGGTTCCATCATGACTCATGAATTGGGTCATGACAAATAGGTATCAAAGTCTAGGTTTCACCAGTATTGTCAGTATAAGAGCAAGTGTCTAATAGAGTCATACAGATCGCAATTTTGATGTCCATTTCCTATCTTTGGTAGGCTATGGGAAATTCTTAGGAATCCTTCATTTCTTTCACTCATATCGTGCAAAGGGTCTTAATTGGTTTGTAGGATATTTTCTTGACTTTATTCTTTTGTAGATGCCCAAGATGCTACAACTATGCGTGAGAACGGTCCTAAGACTGAGCCCATGGATCCTACTCCTATTTGAGGATAGCTTTGTGATGTGTACCCATTAGAGACTAGGATGGGCCACCTCCACAAAACCCCATTACTGTACCTGATCCAGAGATTCCTCCGCATAACCAATGTTGGGCCAGGGACTAGTCTAGGCTCCACCAGGTTATATTCCCTTTTTATTACTTAGATATGGCTTAGTTCAACTGTTAGGTATTGTTGATGCTGCACAGACTACTAGGGAAGAAGTGCAGCCTGTAGCTGTAGCTCCTGGAGTTGAGGTTCCTTTTATGTCGGTAGTTGTTCAGCCGATGCCTGCTCAACCAGTTGTGGCCAGCCTGTTGTGTCTGCTAAGGATAAAAATATAATGGGTAGATTTTTTAGGTTGGCTCTGCCTAGGTTTTCTGTTGCTCCTGGAGAGGATGCATTTAAGTTTCTTATTGCTTGTGAGGATAGGATCAATGGATTAGGCCTTATTGAGAATCGTGGTATGGATTACATTAAATTTCAATTGGATTTGTCTGCTCAACACTGGTGGAGATATTTTATAAGTTCTAGGCCAGTCAAATCTTCTCCCCTGCCATGGACTCAGTTATCCCAGATGTTCTTGGAGAAGTATTTATTGTGTAGCCTTAGAGATCGATTGAGCGATCTGTTCACCAAATTAGAAAAGGGTTCTATGGCAGTCATCAAGTATGAGGCCCATTTCTATGGGTTGTCTAGGCATGCGACTTTTATTCTGGATACTGAGTAAGAGAGTTTGTTGCTTTGTGAGAGGATTAAGTCTCCCTATTTGGATGGATACTCAAATTCTAGTTACTAGGGGTAGGACTTTTTTTGAGGTTTCAAATCATGCTTGAGTGATGGATGACATTCACCATGATGGTTGTGATAAGAAGCCCAAGTACTAGGGCATATTTAGTGAAAGCCGTAGCGGTTCTCGATTTAGAGGTGGTAGTTGTCATGTTGGGTATCCTTCCCATCTATCTTTTAAGCCTCAGAGGCGTACTAGTCGACTAGTTCAGTCAACTCTTTAGAACATTAATAGAGGTAAGTTTTGTACTAGTGGTCGCCCTGTTAAGGGCGATGATCAGTCTTTGAGAGGTTCATCTGCAAGTCGTACTGGACGTGGTGGTTACTCTAGTTCGATCAGATCTATGAGTTATAGTTTTGCTCATGACTCTTATTTTACTTGTGGATTTCTTGATCATCTTTTACGAGATTACCCTTGGCGTGGGGTGATGGTCATTTCAGCCGAGGGTGCTACCTCTATTAGGGTAGTTTATCCCTTTGGTAGAGGTGGTTTGTGAGGTAGTAGGGGTGGTTACCAAGGTGATCTAGGTGGTACTCAGGCAGGCAGGACAAGAGGTCAGTCAGGTAATCATCCATATGGCGGGTATGGTTAGTTATATACAGTACCTGCTAGACCTGAGGCTTATATTTTGGATGCTATAGTTATAGGTACGATTTTGGTGTTCCATCCATTGGCTCTTTCTTTATTTGATCCCAAATCTACTTATTCTTATATATCTACTTATTATACACCACAGTTGAACTTGGCTAGTGACTTATTATCTATGCCATTGCATGTATCTACTCCCGTGGGTGATTCTTTAGTAATGGATTGAGTATTCAGATCATGTGTTTTGATAGTTAGTGATGTTGATACTTATGTTCAATATATTATTCTGGATATGCTAGATTTCGATGTGATTCTGGGCATGAGCTAGTTATCCCCCTATCACAGTCATGGATTGTTTTGCAAAGACCATTACCTTAGCCATGCCTAGTGTACCTCCATTCGTGTGGCAGAGAGTGGTTAGCCATGAGCCAACAAGGATTATTTCTTATGTTTGTGCTAGGAGACTTATATTAAGAGGCTGGGAGTCTTTTCTCGCTTATATATGTGATACTCGTGTAGAGAGTCCATCACTTGACTCTGCTCCTATTGTTTGTAAGTTTGCTATTATGTTCCCTACTAACCTACCTGGTATTCCTCCTGATTGTGAAATTGTGTTTGCTATTGTCCTTGAGCCTGGCATCTAGCCTACTTCTATGGTACCTTACTGGATGGCTCCTACTGAGCTTAAAGAGCTGAATTCTAAGCAGTAGGATCTTCTTAGTAAAGGTTTCATTAGACCGAGTGTATCCCCATAGGGAGCTCCTTTTTTGTTTGTGAAGAAGAAAGATGGATCCATGCATATGTGTGTAGACACATAATTTTTTATCCTCCCCGAGTTTTAACCTATTTTTTCAGCGTTAAATATTTATATTTTATCCAATATTTATTTTAGCTCTTATTTCATTTTTAATAGGTTTTGTTTGAAAACAAATAAATAAAGTTACATTTTAGGATATTTTTATTTTATTTTTAACATAATGCAAAAAAATTCAAAAAATATATTTCTCTCTTTTTAATTTTAATAAATAAGTTAGTAGTTCTAGTATTATCTTAATTATATTTATTTTAGGCTATTTATAAACTTTTATTGTATTTTCTTAAATATAAAAATTAATTAGCTAATATTCTTTTATTTTATCTATGTCTTAACTTATTATTAAAAAATAAATTATTTATTTTGCATATGTTTTAACTTTTTATTAAAAAATAAATAAATAAATAAAAGGGAAAACTTATCCTAAACTACCCTAACCTCCCTACATTTTTCTCAACTCCCTTAACTTCCCACCCTTCACACTCCCTATATATACACAACGTACACTATCTATCAGTCTAAAAAAAAAGCCAGACAAAGTAAAAAAAAAAAGTGAAACACTCAAAAATATCAAATAAAAGAAGAAGATAAAGAGAAGAAAGAGTTGTGGTTCTGTTCGAGTTTTCCAATGGCGACTCTGTATACAAAATAATCCCTATTCTAAACCGTCACTTTAATTGGAAAAACTCTTTGACTCTTATCTTTCGAGCGAAAAAAGGGTGTGACATCTCTGGCGACTCTGCTGGGGACAATATAAGAGTTTGATCTTTTGATATTGACTTTACCTACTTTAATTATTCTGATGTTGTGTTTGTTGTCCTTATGTGCTACTTATCGCTCATTTACTGCTTTGATATTATTTGAACTGTATTTATAAACTGTCTTCTCTCACGCACCCCCTTTGAGTCTCTAAAATAGAATAAAAGGAATGCAGCACATGTATCCTACTTTCTTTTTGAGATAGTCGGAGTGTCAAGACACCTGGTGAAGGATTATAGTCACAGATGTTAGGTGGGGTTCGTATTGGCAACGAAGGCGGTGTTGCCCTACTACCGATCAAGTTGTCCCTTCCCGGCTCGAGTGTCCGCTCGGGTAAGCCAGTGTAGACACCTATACCTATTAGGCTTAAACTTAGAAGGACTGAAAACTCAGAATCTAGTTATCCCTATTAGGTGTCATTTTATTTGCATCATATGCATTTGACTTATTCGAACTCGGCACAGGGGCCGGGTCCGGGTCTGTCTAGGACAGGTAACCTACTTTATAAAGACCAACATGTTCATCCTACGTGCTCTTTGACATTTGATTGGAAGGCTATTTGTTTGTTGACCGTCTTTAGGCAACTTTAAAATGCAAGAGATTATATTATCCTCAAATTTAGTGAATTATTTTTCAAGGAAAAATTTTAATTTTTTCTTTTAAAAAAAGAAAGGAAAATTTTAATTTTTTAGTAACATAGTTTTACAGTCTTCATTAACTACGAGGGTCTACTTCTCATCTTAGTGAGATACTTAGGTAGTCCTTCCCGGGATACAACCCTGTCTTTTAAAAAATTATTCATAGATTTATTGAGGAATATTTTGAAAATATGATTACTTTCATAATTATTTTTCTAATCCTAAAGTCTAATTTTTATTTTATATATCTTAATAACCCTAAATCTTTAGGGATCATGAGACTAAGTTTTTACAAAATAAAATATATATATATATATATATATATATATATATATCTTAACAACCCTGAACCTTTAGGGGTCTTGAGGCTGAGTTTTGTGTGACATATATTTCCTGAACTATGCAAGATCTGATTCATGTTCTGGCATGATACGTAGGCAACCCTCCAAAGGGTTCGATCATAATTTTTTGAAAAATACGCCTAGAAAAGCCTGGATGAAATACAAAGTCATCCATGATAGATTTGGAAATGCATATAGAAGCATGACATACAACGTGACATTATAATGTGTTAAAAATATAACACTCACCCATTTGCTACTTGGTCTTAGAAAGATAAATTAGTTGGTGGTTGGTTTGTGTTTTAAACTAGCATCACATCCATAAAGGAAAGAGAAAGATGACCCACAAAGAAGGTGCAGGTTCTGACAGTGAAGAACAGGAAAATCAGTTGATTTTGCAGGAATTAGCATCAATAGAAGAAATTAAGTTATTTAAACAACAGATGAAATATACTAAGCTTGGCTGAATGGACAAGCCTCGCCTTCTTCAATCCCTAGACTTTTGACTACGAATGATCTAAATCTTGTTCAAGCTCAAACTATCAATCCATTATACCTACCTGGATTCAGCCCATATGCTAATGTGATTGGAGTTGCTGGTAATTCTACCATGCGCCCACCAAATCCGTCTGTCACAAATAACCTGGTTTTCACTTCTATAGCATCAGCTATTGCGGGTCTTCAATCGACAGCACAGATGAATATGGGGGAACCAAGTCATGATCTGTTGTACCCTCCTGAAATGACTTTCAAACCTGAAAATCCATATTATCATACTCATCAACATGATTCTCCTATCGTGGTTGAGAAAATAATTAAGAATGAGGAACAAGAGGAGATGGCTAGGAAAGTGAAAATCTTGGAGCAGAGTATGAGAAGTATGCAAGGATTAATAAGAGGACCAAAAAGTGTTCTATATAAAGATTTGTGCATGATTCCGAATGTCCATTTTCCTATGGGATTCGAAATGCCCAAGTTTGACAAATACAAAGGGCACGATGATCCAGTGGAATACTTGAGGTGTTATTGTAAACAATTAAGATGTATCATAGGTAAAGAAGAATTATTCATGCCTTATTTTGGTGAGAGCCGTTCGAGTCTAGCCTCAGAGTAGTTTGTGGATCAAGACATCGACAAGTGGAGTAGTTGGGATGACTTGGTTAACGAATTTGTGCAACAATTTCAAAACAATGTCTAGCTGATTCATGATGAGGAATCCCTAACTAATATGAAGAAAAAGAATAATGAAAATTTCAGCGAGTATGTGATTAGATGGCGTGAACAAGCTGCTTGGGTGAAACCGCCAATAAAAGAAATCAAGATAGTGGAGGTATTTATTCAAGCATAAGATGAAACATATTACCTACATTGGGCAAGCCATTTATTGAAGTACTCAAAATGGGAGAGATGATAGAGGATGGAATTAAGTCCGGTCGCATTATGAGTTTTGCAACATTAAAAGCAACTACTCAAGTAATTTAAAAGGGTTCAGGAAGTGTTGGGGAGAAGAAGAATAAGGAAGATGCATCTGCTATTGTAGTTGGACAGTGGACACGGTCAGTCCCCCACCTCCATATCCAGTGTATAATGCACGACCACATGTTCAACCCCTATCTTACCTACAATGGCATACACCAACTCCTCAGAGTCATCCTCTAATTCCATAAATATACCAAAGTCCTTATAGGCTCGATTTTTGATCCAAGCCAAATAATGAAATAAGGCAGAAGTTGAGAGATAGATTCACACCAATTGGAGAGTCATATGACAAATTATTTTAGAGATTGGTACAAGAGGACATGATTACTCCTCTCCTTGGGCACACTCTTAATCCACGTTTAAGAAATTTTGATCCTAATGTCCGATGTGCGTATCATTTTGATGCTCAAGGTCATAGTATTGAAGATTGTCGATATTTGAAAAAAGAAATTGAAAAGATGATTCAAGATAGATCAATTATGGTATAGAACATTGATAGTGAGGAAATCTCTAGTCATGTTGATAGGCAAACCAGTAGCTAAGACATCAAGTTTAGAAATTGGGAAGTCGCTCATCTTCCCTTACTTAGAAGGATTGTTGGTAGTTTGTTTTGTTTTATTTTTTTTTTGTTTTTTCAAATTATTTCAGGATCGTAGTTCGAAATATATCTTGTTTTGTTTGTATGTCATTTTCGTTTAAACCCTTCTATATTTTCTTTTAATAAAATGTGGTGTCCTTGTTGTTTTCTTGTTTTTTTTTTTAAGTTGTTTGTTTGTCTTCTTGACACAATACATTTTATGTTATTCTAGTGTTATGACATGCCTACAATTTTTTTAGTCGGATCTTAAAATCCAATTTAATCATGAAACATTGAATCAGAGATCTAAAGTTGAAAAAAAGAGCATCTAAAAATAGGTAGAATGCTGAGACATTTGGTGATCAAGTTGAAGCCTTCTTTGAAAATTAAGACAAGTATTTTAAGAATCACAAGAATAACTTGGTCATCAATTGAAATAAATGTCTTAATTAGGTCAAATAGTGGATGGAGATCCCTATTCAAGAGAAACAAAAAAATAATCAGCTCCACAAAAGCATGAATCATTCGATATGAGGGATGTACAACAAAGGTGGAGTTATTGGTTTGACAACTATAAAAGAAAAAGTGACACAGATGCTCAGTTAAAGTTAGTGTTGTTAAAGTGTTACACATAATCTTCATCTCCCAGTTTCATATTGTATGTTATGAACTTGCATTTTCAAAGATTGATATGACGAAGGCATTTTATTCTGCTATTCAAATATTATGTCATCCTTTTTTACCTCATTTGAGCTTTAGTTTTATTTTCTTCCATACCCCTCTTTTGGAATCAAGATAAGAGTCGGCAAAGCTCAAAAGAAAAGTGCCGAGCAAAAGACTAGAGTAAAAAAGAAAGTTTAAAAAAAAAGGTGAAGAAAAATATGGCAAAAAAAAAGAAAAGAGAAAAAGAGTCAATAACAACTGAAAAAATCAGAATCAAGCAGAAGAACAAGTTGTCTCAACTACGTTTGACCTGATTCTTTCTATGACAATATATGTAGGAACCCTTACTCTGGGGTTTGGTCCAACCAAAAGAAAATTCAAATTACCTAGAATGAAAGGAAATGGGGGCAAAGTTTATTTCTTTAAAAGAGTTGATTCCAAAAGTTGTATGTTTCACCTAATATTATGTAAATTTTTTAGCATCATCCCTTTCCTTTTTCCTAACCTTTTCCAAAAGCCAAGTTACAACCAAAGAAAGACCTTCAGATTGATCTTTGAGAATATCAAGTCTAAACATGTTATGGGTGCATGATATTTCGTATGTTGGGCATTATTTTTCAAAAAAAAATGATGAAAAAAATAAATGAGTAAAAATGAGAGAGTCTTATTGGTGAAAACCCTTTTGGGCGCCATAAAGCAACAGTGAGATAAGAAGAAATGAAAATGAGATAGGTATTGGAAAAAATCCATTGATGTGCCACTAGGCGAAGGAGGATTGTGATCTAAAGGGAGCAAATTCAAGATTGATTTCATTTCAAACTCAATAACTGGACCAGAGTTGTAATGATTAGTATGAGTAGATCAGGTTGTTTAATTCAAAATGGATGTCATAATTGTTGGAATCGGTTACCACACCCTAATAAGTTTTCTTTTGTCGTTTGGAAAAAAAAGAAGCTTATTGTTTTTCGTTTTCCTTTTTATTTTTATATTTTTGATTTTTTGGTATCTTTTTCATTAGATAAAAATTATTGTCATTTTTATTGTGTCTTTGAGTCGAGTCTGTGTCATAACAAGTGAAAAGATTTTAAAACTGGCTACTAGCTTCTTCAATTGCATAAAGCAAGACAAAAATCCAACACATGAAAGAGACATGATTGTGAGCTGAAATAAGGCATGCAGAAAGTTTTATCAAAAGAGTTTAGGAACTCATGAAAATACAAGGTTCAAAGGGTTTATTTGAAAAGCATAGCAAAACAGAGATACTATTTTGTTTCAGAGTCACTTCTAATAGTCTGAGTTTGGGTCAACAATGCAGTAAGTTGGTGATAGATTTAATGGTTGGAAATAAGGGTAAATATGATGAGGGAAAGAGTGATTGCCACGGGAGATAAAGCCATAAACCCGCCACTAAGTTTTTTTTTTGAAACAGGAAATACGTTACCTTCAAATTAAGGACTTCAGAGCATAAATATCAACGAATGCATTGCCTCATTTCCGCAAATGCAGAAAGCAATGTTGCTAAAAAGGTTTGATAATCAAATTTTGGTAAAAATTCATCATCCTATATCTCTGAGAGACATACCTTTTAGTTGAGTCATCCCCCTTGATTCCTATAAGACGTACCATTTAGTCGAGTCATCCCCTTGATTTCTATAAGAAGTATCATTTAGCCGAGTCATCCCCCTTGATTCCTATAAGACATGCCTTTTAGTCTAGTCATCCCCTTGATTCCTATAAGATGTACCTTTTAGTCGAGTTATTCCATTGATTCCTATAAGACGTACCTTTTAGTCGAGTCACTCCCCTTGATTCCTATAAGACATACCTTTTAGTAGAGTCACTCCCCTTGATTTCAATAAGATGTACCTTTTAATCAAGTCACTCCCCTTGATTCCTATAAAATGTACCTTTTAGACAAGTCATTCCCCTTGATTCCTATAATACGTACCTATTAGTTGAGTCATTCCCTTGATTCCAATAGGACGTACCTTTTAGTTGAGTCATCCTCCTTGATTCCTATAAGACATTAGGAGCCCGCCTAAAGAATAGGGTGAAAATTTTCAGTTGCAAGTTCAGGATCCCACTTGAAGAATAGGGTGAAGATTTTCAAATTCAAGTTAGAAAAAATATGAAGAATAAGTCAATTTTCAAGTTCCTCTCTAATACCAAGAGTTGATATGGAGGAACATTTCATTTTTCAAGTTCAACACAAAATAATGATTGTCTCACCACTTGAAAGTCATGAAGATTCAAGTCAAGATTCTATAAAAGTTGCATAGATAGGATCACTTGTATCGTCATTTTCAATTTTTGTTTTATTTTAGTTGAATATAAAAGCAGAAGCCACGAACTAGAAACTTAATGGGACCGGACTCAACCTCTAACTCATTGTCTCACCATTTAACTTTTTTGAACTACACGTGACCTAATTTCCTTATAACCGGGGGATATTTAGGGGGTCCAAAACTAGGACTCGATCGCACCACATTTTCTATCCTACCATTTTGAATAATCGGAGGGTCAAATTTTATCTCATTGTCTACTTTTTTGTATGAAAACTCTTCGAGATTTCAAAAAAAGTAAAGTAAAATGTAGACACGTAATTTTTGACCCTCCCAGAGTTTTAACCTATTTTTATTTGCGTTAAATAATTATATTTTATTCAATATTTATTTTATCTCTTATTTCATTTTTAATTGGTTTTATTTGAAAATAAATAAATAAATAAATTTACATTTTTGGATATTTTTATTTTATTTTTAAAATAATGCAAAAAAATTCAAAAATATATTTCTCTCTTTTTAATTTTAATAAATAAGTTAGTAGTTTTAGTATTATCTTAATTATATTTATTTTAGGATATTTATACACTTTTATTTATTTTCTTAAATATTCAAATTAATTAGCTAATATTCTTTTATTTTATATATGTTTTAACTTATTATTAAAAAATAAATTATTTATTTTACATATGTTTTAACTTATTATTAAAAAATAAATAATAATAAAAGGGAAAACTTATCCTAAACTACCCCCAACCTCCCCACATTTTTCTCAACTCCTTTAACATCACACCCTTCACACTCCCTATATAAAACACAACGTACACTATCTATCACACTAAACAAAAAGCTAGAACGAGTGGAAAAAAAAGAGAAAGTAAAACATTCAAAAATATCAAACAAAAGAAGAAGATAAAGAGGAGAAAGAGTCGTGGTTCCATTTGAGTTTTCCAGTGGCGACTATGTAAATAAAATAATCCCTATTTACAACCATCACTTTAATTAGAAAAACTCTTCGACTCTGATCTTTCAAGCAAAAAAGCAGTGTGACAATGTGTGTCGATTATAGGTAGCTTCATTAGGTGACAATGAAAAATCATTATCATATGACTCGCATCAATGATTTTTTAGACTAGATTTAGGGTGTAGCCATGTTTTCCAAGATTGATTTAAGGCCCGATT
Source organism: Capsicum baccatum var. pendulum (assembly GCA_030864225.1). Taxonomy (NCBI): domain Eukaryota; kingdom Viridiplantae; phylum Streptophyta; class Magnoliopsida; order Solanales; family Solanaceae; genus Capsicum; species Capsicum baccatum. The sequence goes on from CM061560.1 coordinate 109,802,923, forward strand.
ATCATTAACTGAGGATTCAGGATGAGGATATCCCGAAGATGGCTTTCAAGACTGTTAAAGTCATTATGAGTTCTTGGAGATGTCTTTTGGGCTGAATAATGCCCCAACTGCATTCATGGATTTGATGAACCGTGTATTCAGACCCTATCTAGACTTCTTCGTGATTGTGTTCATTTATGACATTCTTGTGTATTCGAGGAGTGGTGAAGAGAATGTACAATATTTGAGTATAGTTCTCGTGAACTTATGAGATCATATATTTTTTGCCAAGTACTCTAAGTGTGAGTTTTAGCTTGAATCAGTGTCATTCCTTGGTCACATGGTATCTAAAGCTTGTATTAAGGTAGACCCAACTAAGATTTTGGTGATTCGTGATTTGGCTAGGCCTATATCTCTAATTGAGGTTCCAAGTTATATTAGCTTAGATGGTTATTAAAGGAGCTTTGTTAAAAGCCTTACTACTATTTTAGAGCCTATGACTAGATTAACTTAGAAGGAAGTCCCATTTCAATGGTTTACGAAGTATGGGTTGAGCATTAGAAAGCTCAAGGGTTGTCTTACTCCAACATCAGTGTTAGCTATTCTGATTAAGGGTAAGGGATTCACCGTGTTTTTTGACACTTTAGGTATTTTTCTTGGTTGTGTTTTGATGCAGTGGGGTCATATCATTGCTTATGCTTCTAGAAATCTTAAGGTGCATGATCATAACTAACCCAATCATGATTTGGATTTTGTGGTGATAGCTTTTATGCTTAGGGGGCATTATTTGTATGGAGTGCATTGTGAGATATTAATAGCGTACCCCACAACCTTCAACATCTTATGAACCAGCGAGAGATTAATGATCGCTAGCGTAGATGGATGGAGTTGCTAAAGCACTATGATATTTCCATCTTGTATCATCCGGGTAAGACAAATGTGGTAGCGATGCCTTGAGTTACAAGGAAGTGAATATGGGTAGCTTGGTATGCATATCAGTTTCTTAGAGGCCTATGGCATGGGATATTCTGTCCTTAGTGAATTTGATGGTTTACCTTGTTATTTTGGATCCTACAAGGATTTTGACTTGTGTGGAGGTGAGGTCATCCTTATTCGTGTAGATTTGTAATCGTCAATATGAGGGTAACAAGTTGTAGTTTCTCCGTGACCAGGTGGTGAGTGGTGAGTCTTGGAGGAAACTCCATTGATTTTGAGGGTATTTTGAGATTTTAGGGTTGTATTTCTGTTCCCCGGTTTGATGAATTTATTTAGTCGATTCTTTATGAGGCTCATGCTTTAGATATTCTATTTATCCAGGTAGAACTAAGAAGTATAGAGATTTTATGCAACATTACTGGTTGGACGGTATGAAGAGAGATATGGAAGACTTTATAGCTTCTTACCTATGTTGTCAGTAGGTTAAGTCTAAGCATCAATATTGGCTCAGAGGTTACCATTCCTGAGTGAAAATATAAACAAATTACTATGGACTTCATTAGCGGTTTACCTCATACTTCCCATGGTCTTGATGGTATTTGGGTTATTGTAGATCATTTGACCAAGTTGACACATTTCATTCCTATTCAGATAACTTTCAGTGCTAAAAAATTAGCCCATATTTATGTGTAGGATATGGTTCATTTGCGTGAAGTGACCCTTTCTATCTTATCAGATCGTGGTTCTGTATTTACTTTGCAATTTTGGAGATCATTCTAAAAGGAACTTGGTACTTGAGTGGATTTTTGTACAAATTTTCACTCATTTTCTATTCAGATGCTTGAGGATATGCTCTGAGTTTGTGTTATGGATTTTGGAGGATAGTGGGATGAATACTTAGTATTGGTAGAGTTCGCATACAATAACAGATAGCATTTGAGTATTGAGATGGTGCCTTTTGAGGCTTTGCATGGAAGGATATGTCACTCTTTGATAGGATGATTTGAGACCTCTGAGGTGAGACCTCGATGTATGGATTTTATTTTAGACTCATTAGATAGGGTCAGGGTGATTCAGGATAGGCTGAGAGCAGCCCAGAGTAGGCAGAAGGCCTATACCGACCGTAGGCTCCATGCCTTAAGATTCGGAGTTGTGACAGTGTGTTCCTTCATGTTTCTCCAATGAGGGGTGTGATAAGGTTCGGAAGGAAGGGTAAGCTCAGCCCTCAATATATTGGTCCTTTTAGGATTCTTTGCTTAGTTGATGAGGTGGCTTATGACTTAGCTCTGCATCCAGATTTTGTTGTTGTTTATTTGTTTTTTTACTTCTCTATGTTGCATAAGTATATTCCTGATCCGTCTCATGTGCTTTTATGGAACTCAGTCCAGTTAGATAAGCATTTGACCTTTATGGAGGAACCCATCCTTATTATGGCTAGTGATATGAGGCAGCTGCATGCTAAAGACATTTCTATAGTTAAGGTTTAGTGGAAGCACCACCCAGCAGAGGAGACCACTTGGGAGATCGAGAGAGAGATGTCGGACTAGTATCCTCACCTGTTTGAGACTTCAGGTATTTTCTCCATATTTAACTTTTGAGTATGAAAGTTCCTTAGTAGTGGATATTGTAATGACCCTTTAGGTCATTTCTTGTGATTCTGCTTATTTTTATTGTTAGAGATTTTCCATAGCTTCCTCAATTCATTTATGACATGTTGAAACTGATACTTCAGTTTTTGGATAGTCCATTTGGTTTTTAGAACCATTTCCCTATTTCAAAGTCTTTTCTGGTTACGAATAGCCATCGAGCAAAAATATCAGTAAAATGAAATTGGATGCAAATTCTAACTACGCCAGTAGCTCTGAAATACTGATTTTAGGTTGGGTAGACCTTTGGTTCAGGTCCTGCTGCACCCGAACTCATTTTGACTTATTGGTTAGAAAGTTGCTAAAATTGGGAATTCGGGTGTGGGGCCTAAATTTGGTCAAAACTACCTCGGATGGAACATTCAACTTTTCCAATGCATCTGGAATGTCAAAATCAGTGTGGTTGTATATTCTGTTTGCTTATATTGGATTTTGAATACGTCCTGAGGCATTGGCTAAAACCTTGTATTCAGTTGTCATCTGGTGCAACAAAGGTACCACGATCACGGTGGCTATATTGCAATCACGATGTCGTGATTTCCTGTAATACCTCATATTTCCCAAACTTAGATTAACTCTAAGTACATGAATTATTCTATATAAATTTTATTGAAATGCTCATTAATTTTCAGTTTAGATCCTGCCAATGCATAGGAAAATCAGTTAGCTTTCCAATGATATAAAATTTGCCTAAATCCGATAATCGGGTAAGAAGTTATGGTTATTTTAAGTTTCATTCATTAAACACTGCCTTTCAGGATAGTAGTGCATCGCGGAGTATGTCAAAACGACAATTGTTAGTTTCTAGTGAGGTACCGCAATAACGGCGTATCGCGCCACAACTTATTTTCACATTTGTCAATTTCCAGTGCACCTACGCGATCTCACCGCATCGCGATGAACTTCTAGGTTGTATCAAACGGGTAACGCGATTCTACTTCATCACTTTGATGTTCCAATTCCCAGTTGTCCACTTTCCAATGACACGACGCAATAGCGCCACGTCGCGCCAAAGGCCCAGATTGGGATTTTTCAGTTAATTTCCAGTTTTAAGTTCTGATTTTTTAAATTATTCCAGGGGTATTTGAGTCTTTTTCCATGGATTCAACCCTAATAAACCTAGTTACACCATTATTCATTAAATTTTTCACCAACATAAATTATTTTTCTTTCAAGAGGCAAAAACTCTAGATCAAGAAATCAAGAACAAGCTTAAGAATTCCTCCAAGAACCTTCAAGAAAGAATCTTCTAAGGTATGTTAGGTGTTCATTCACGGGTTCCTTTCACCCATAAGTCCAAGAACCATTTTTCAAAGTACAAAGATTGTGTATTTATGATTTAGTTGAATTGAATTCATGTTCATGATATTAATTGGGATCCAATTCATATTTAATTATAAGTTTACATGACATTAGGATAGTTATGTGGTGAATTATATGAATTGCATGCTTAACCTTTGATATCGAAATTGAATGTTGTATTCATGCTTACATGTGTTGACCATTATCATGTAAATAATCAATGCTTCCCAAGTGTTTTGTTAAATTGCCTATGTGAAGTAAATAGTGTAATCATGATATGTTATTATGTGGTCCCAATCATGTACAATCTTATGCCCTACAAGTATTTGATGAAATGCTTATGTGATTTAACTTGTGAATACATGACGAGTTATTATGTGATCCCATTCATACACAAGTTTAGGTAAATCAAGTGTTTGACAAAATGTCTAAATGAGTGCATTGTTAGCAAGCAAGTATTGTTATGCCTTTATGATCATTTTATGTCTTTTTTTCATGATATCGAGTCTTGTGGGTATTTAATACCCAAAAATTTAGTTTTATATCTAACGCTAGTGTCAATTACAAAATAGTATCAATCATGTCCCAATTAGTAGAATCCAGCCAGTTATAGAACTCAAGAAAAAAAACTCAGAAAAATTAGTATCAGTCCAGTCCAGTTCCATATACTCAGTTTAGTGTCTTTTAGTTGGGAGAAGGATTTAACACCGAGCGAGTGCTGGTATGACGGCTTCCTCGTCAGAGAGGCAGAGTTGTTAATAGCAGTCCCTATACTCCATAACTGTGTAGCCAGCGCAGGATGAAGAGTCGCCTATCAGACTAGGCTTGAGTACTTCCCAAGGGTCACCTATTAGATTTGGCTTGGCTCCGCCTAGGTGTCACCCATCAGTTAGGCTTGGCATCCTGGTATTCTAGTGTTAGTACCTATAGAATGGTATTAGCACCCTTCCAGCTAGGGTTACAGGTTGGACCCCAATCAGTTCAGAGAGGGGCATATCAGTTAGATGATTATTTCCCACAGTCTTAATTTTTGTCTCATTTTAGAATTTAGTTCAGTTCTACAAAATTAGGATTGTCAGATACAGTCACTCAGTATCAGTAATTCAGTTATCAGTAACTTTAGATATCGATTACTTAGTCATCAGAACTCAGTACTTAAGTTCAGAAAAGTTCAGTTATAGTATACATATATGCACAGGATTACAAACTCAGTATCTACAGTAGTTTCAGCTATCCATGTATTCTCATATTCAGTTACTCTATATTATTCAGTCAAATACTATTTATGCATATGAACCCTTGCATTCAGCCTTACCTCATCTAACATACCAATACATTCCACGTACTGACCGCACACTTTTTCTTTACGTTATGATGTCTGATATCATAGGTTCGGATGCTCAGGTTCCTGATTGCACTTAGACAAATCCAGTCAGCAGTCGTAGATTTAGTAGTGAGTCCTTATCTTTTGAGGGAATACTTTTATTTTAGTATTTCAGTAGTTTCAGTATTTTAGTTGTTGGAGTTAGTTGGGGGCTTATACCATTAAATCCACTTTCAGACAGTTCAGATTAGAGGCTTTCAGACAAGAGTATTTAGATATTATACAGTTTTACGGATTGTTATTTCATATGTTATATTTTATTAGTGTTTTATATTTTGAACCTTATGGCATTTTAGTCTAATTCCATATTTTTTTTAGTATTATTATCCAGTGCTCACTACAGATATCAGTCATGGGTTAGCTTGTGGTCGTTTTGGATCGTAAGCACTGTGTGATGACTAGGGGGTAGTCTCGGGTCATTAAAAACTTGATATCAGAGCCTAAGGTTCAATAGTCTTAGAGAGTCTGAATGCCTCATCTAGTAGAGTCTTGTGCATGGGTATATAGCGTGCCACACTTATGGACACGAGACTATGAGATATTTTAAGAAAAGTTTCCCTTCCTTTAGTATTCATGTCGTGTGAGTGAGCATAAGCTCAAGTTAAACTATTAGTTTAATCCTTTTTTCCTTCCAATTAGAGAACATGCCTCCCAAAAAGACTAACGGAAGGAGAACTGGAAATCAATCAGCACCTTAGCCCGTTCAGGCAGATTCCCTGATTGAGCACGTCTCCCATATAGAATTCTGAGTAGCTTTCACTATTTTAGCCAATTTAGTAGTTTCTCAAAACAACCTACAGGTTATTTTCCTATCTAGGCTTGGGGTTCATACTCAGCAGAGTAAGGGGGAGAAGCATAGGAAGAAAAAAAAGAATAAGAGAGTCAGAACAAGTAGGTTTAGGCCTAGGTCAGAGGGTGGTAACCACTTCTAGTTCCGTCAGAAATTCTCAGCCCTAAATTCTTCTATCGCTAGTTCTTAAGTTCCAAAGTTTAGAAATGATTATCAAGATAGAGCACCAGGGTCTAAGTCACAAGGTAGTGGAAAAGGTGTTCATACCCATCCATTTTATGAAGAATGTGGTAAAAATCACCTAGGTGTGTGTATAGCTAGTAGTGATGTATGTTTTGAGTGTGGTAAGACAGGCCACAGGAAGTGAGAGGTAGAGTAATAGCTCAGAGAGGAAAATATTTGGCCCAACAGGGTCAGTCCAACCGTTCGGCAGCTCAGTTCGGTCACCCGAACCAGCAGGGTGCCACTTCCAGTGCCACTAATGGGCAATGCCCAAATAGGCTTTATGCTCTTCAGTTCAGACAAGATCAGGAAAGTTCCCCTGATGTGGTCACTAGTATGTTACAAATCTTCTATTTACATTTTCATGCTTTATTAGATCTAAGAGCTTCTGTATTTCTTATAACTCCTTGCATAGCAGTCAACTTTACAGTCATATAGAAATCTTAACACAACCTTTTTTAGTGCTTACCTCAGTGGGAAAAATTTGTTCCATCTAGACGAGTATCCAGGAATCGCTCGGTTACAGTATGAACTCATGTCATGCTTTACAGTATGCTTAGTTTCCATGACTTATGCTATACTCCTAATGGTCATCTAAATTCAAATTTTTTCATGTATATCCTTATTCTAGATGTTTTGATAAATCCAAGATGTTGATGTTCTATTCCTTAGGCCTCGGTTATGTGTCAAGTTTGGTATAGTGTCATTCATGCTTTAGGTACTTATGTTTTAACCTTTAGTGAACTCTCCTTATTAAATAAAGTAGTGATGAGCAGTTGATTAAATGGGAGAAAGTGAATGCTTCATGTTAAGAAAACATTGTTGCATGCTTGTTTTACCCAAGGATGTAGTTATAAATATAGGCTTGAATGTCATGCTAGTGTGTGGGTGAATATCTAGCAAGGGGTTGTATTTAGTTATTAGAAGTCAGACAGACAAAGTAGAATGTTTTCCTATCTTTCCATCTAGTCGTCCTATCCCAAAATGGAACATCCTGGTAGTTGCGAATTCAGCTCAGTTCATATATTATGCCTCAATCTCAAATCTCAGATATTTAATCATGAATCAGTTCATAGGTGCCCCGTGCATCGTCTCAGGTTTACTCAGTATCTCAGCCAAGTCAACATTATTTGGGGGACATAATATCCCAAAAGAGAGATGCACTACAACCCACAAGCTTTCATGTCCTAAACCTTCTATTTTCTCTTTATGTAACAAGATCCAGTTTAAAGTAATAGGTACTCATAAGTTGCCTCTTTCATTCCAATCTCAGCCATATGACATGTATTTAATAAATTAGTTTAGTTCATGATATTCAGTTCATATATCATGTTTTAGATTCAGTCATGTTCTCATATTCCTGTTCATGCGTGTTCAGTAAATGATCTCAAGTTCATCAGTATTCTTACCTTATGGTGATAGTCTTCCTTAGCTTTACTAAATTCCACATCCAGTTATAGTTATAAACTTAGTATTTCTTACCGTTGCATATTTAGTCATGCATTTATGAATCGGTAGCTTCAATCATGTATTCCATGCATCCGATATGTATGTTCAGTGTGTAAACTCAGTCTATCAGTGTTCCTCATCTTAATCAGTCTCATTCGAGGACGAATGTTCCCAAGGGGGAGATATTGTAATTCCCCATATTTCCCTAGCTTAGATTAAATCTCAGTACATGATTTATTCTATATATATATTTTGAAAATGTTCAATATTTTTCCGTTTAGAGACTGCCAATGCGTAGGAATTTCAGTTAGCTTTCCAACGATATAAAATTTGCCTAAATTCGATAACCGGGTAAGAAATTCTGGCTATTTTAAGTTTCAATCGTTAAACATCATCATTCAGACCAGTAGCGCATCACAGAGTATGTCAAAATGACAATTGTCAGTTTCCAGTGAGGTACCCCAATACCAGCACATCGCACCATAACTTATTTTCACATTTGTCAATTTTCAGTACACCAACGCGATCCTACCACATCGCGATGAACTTCCAGGTCGTATCCAAGGGGTAATGTGATTCCACCACATCGCGTTGAGGTCCAATTCCTAGTTGTTCACTTTTCAGTGACACGACGCGATAGTGCTGCATCGCACTAAGGGCCCAGATCAATATTTTTCAGTTAATTTCCAATTTTAAGTTCCTATTTTTTAAATTATACCAGGGGTATTTAAGTCTTTTTCCATGGCCATAGTCAACCTTTAACCTAAAATTCAGCCCTAATAAACCTAGTTACACCATTATTCTTTAAATTTTTCCACAAGATAAATCATTTTTCTCTTAAGAGGCAAAAACCCTAGATCAAGAAATCAAGAACAAGCTTAAGAATTCCTTCAAGAACCTTCAAGAAAGAATCTTCTATTGTATGTTAGGTGTTCATTCATGGGTTCCTTTCACCCATGAAGTCTAAGAACCATTTTTCAAAATACAAAGATTGTGTATTTATGATTTTCATGATTTAGTTGAATTGAATTCATGTTCATGATAGTAATTGGGATCCAATTTATGTTTAATTATAAGTTCCCATGAAATTAGGATAGTTATGTGGTGAATTATATGAATTTCATAATTAACCTTTTATATTGAAATTGAATGTTGTATTCATGCTTACATGTGTCGACCATTATCATGTAAATAATCAATGCTTCCCAAGTGTTTTGCTAAATTGCCTATGTGAAGTAAATAATGGAATCATGACATGTTATTATGTGGTACCAATCATGTAAATGCTTATGCCTTACAAGTGTTTGATGAAATGGTTATGTGATTTGACTTGTGAAAACATGAAAAATTATTAGTCCATTCCAATTCTGTATACTCAGTTCAGTGTCTTTCAGTTGGGAGTAGGATTTAGCACCGAGCGAGTGTAGGGATGAAAACTTCCCCATCGGAGAGGCAATGTTGTTAGTTGCAGTCCCTGTACTCTAGAAAAGCATAGCCAATGCTGGATGAGGAGTCACCCGTCAGACTAGGCTCGACTACCTCCCAGGGGTCACCCGTTAGATTAGGATTTGCTTCGCCCAGGTGTCACCAGTTAGTTAGGATTGGCATCTTGGTTTTTCAGTGTTAGTACCTGTGGCATGGTTATTAGCACCCTTTAGGCTGGGGTTATTAGTTGGACCCCAATCAGTTCAGAGAGGGGCATGTCAGTTAGACGATTATCTCCCATAGTCTTAGTTTTAGTCTCAGTTTAGAATTCAGTTCAGTTCTACAAAATCAAGACTATAAGATACAATCACTCAGTATTAGTAATTTAGTTATCAGAAACTTTAGATATCGGTTACACAATCAGCAGAACTCAATACTTAGCTTCAGAAAATCTCAGTTATAGTATACATATATACACATTATTACGCACTCTGTATCTATAGTTGTTTCAGATATCCATATACTCTCATATTCAGTTACTCTATATCTTTCAGTCAGTTAATGTTCCTGCATATGAACCCTTGAAATCAGCCTTACCTCATCTAGCATACCAGTATATTCCATGTACTGGCCGCATACTCTTTCTTTGTGCTATGATGTCTCATATCATAGGTTCAGATGCTCAGGTTCCTGACCACACTTAGATAGATCCAGTCAACAGTCGCATATTTAGTAGTGAGTTCTAATCTATCAAGGGCATACTTTTATTTCAGTAGTTTCAATGTTTCAGTTGTTAGAGTTAGTTGGGGGCTTTTCCCGACAACTTCACTTTCAGACAGTTCAGATTAGAGGCTTTCAAACTAGATTTTTCAGATAGTATACAGTTTTACAAATAGTTATTTTAGATGTTATGTTTTATCAGTATTTTAGATTTTGAACTTTATGGAATTTCAGTCTAATTCTGCATTTTTTTAGTATTAGACAGTGCTCACTGCAGATATTAGTCATGGGTTAGTTTGTGATCCTTCGTGATCGTAAGCACTATGTGATGTTTAGGGGGTAGTCTTTGATCATTATATTTCCTGAATCGAGGGCCTGGGAAGGGGTATTTAAATGCCTTTTTTGATCGAGAATTGGCTATTTCTCTCTTGCCTTAGGTTCTATAAACCCTAGTAGACTGTGTATTCCCTAAATTAAGTCTTGGGTGTTGATTGGGAGCTTTAATAACTTGTTTATTTGTGATTAACCTCAAATCTAAGTTATGAATCCTTCATTTATAGTGTTTAATTCTTGAATATTTGACCCAAACCCCAAAAGGGTTGAGGCTTGATATTAGCCCAAATATGATTGATTTGCACCAATTTCTTAAGAGATGTAAATCCATAATGGTATTTGAACAATGGGTTGGTCTCGGAAACTCATTTTTCATAAGTGAGACCCACTTCAGGCTTTGTGGTGTCATTTTAGACCTGACATAAAATTGTGCAATATAGGTATTGATATTCTCATAATAATACATAGATTATATTTTTGATAGCTTGGCTCATTAAAGAAGCTTTGAGGAAAGAGAAAGCAAAGGTTGTTGGTTCATGAGTTATGTTTGGATTCGAGGTAGGTTAGGTTTACTTTTTGTTAGATTTAGCTTTATTATAGTATGACTTTGATATCTTGATAAGATTGGGCAGGGTTTTAGGTGTTGAAATGGTAGGTGGTAATGTTTGAAATTAGTCAAGCCACTTAGACTATTGAACTCATAAAGTGTGATACGTAACTTATAGCCTAGAACCTTGGTTAGTTGGACTTTTTATCTCATCAATAGCATGAGAATGCTCTAGTTTCTCTAGTTAGATAGGAGTCACCTTGTCTTTCATATTAACTAGTAATTTGACTTTACTTGTGCGTAGTTGTGGAAATTGCCCTAGTAGCTTTGGATGAATTAAGAGTATTACTTGAGGAAGAATTGTACCATAGGACTAGCGTGAAATTACAAATCTCTAAGGCATGACTTAGATGGATTAGCTTAGTCGCGGGTAGAAGTTAGACTTGAAGACAAATTTGGGTTATTAGAAGTAGAACTTGACCCGCCTTAATTTTGGACTATGTAGTTTTATTAGCAACCTAGATACTTGTTAAATGCTTAGAGTATGCCTTTGGTAATATGATGGCTAACCCCAGTAAATGTGTTATTCATGATGTTGGTATTGGAAATAATGTGCTTGATTGGTTGCTAGATTATTAGTAATGCTTGGATAGCAATGAATTGTCTTATAGATTGAACACATGACTATGCTATCACTTACTTCATTGACTAAATTACCATGTGAGACTTGGATTATGTTATTACTCATATTATGTTCAAGTATGGTGACTAACCTATGTGATGCTTAAAATCCTCCGGTGTTAATATTGCAAATCATGCTAATAAAGAGGGGCTCTAGCAGGTGTAACTATGGCTTGTATTGGATATACTAATGATTATGTTAAGACCGGTAAAGTATTGATTCTTCATATCACATGAATATACTTGTTCATGCTCCTTGAGATATGTTGTGTTAAGAATGAATGATGAGGTATGATGGTATTTCTATCCTTACTTTTATTTCACTCGATCCTTCATGGAGCTTGCATTTATTATTGATTGTATTGGCTTACATATATATATATATATATATATATATATATATATATATATATATATATTGATGTTGTTATGATGCCTGGTGATTCCGAAGGATATATTGATTTTGCAATGATGCTTGGTAAGTTTGTAGGATATTTTATGATATAATGATGGTCGGTGATTTCGGAGGATATATTGATGTTATGATGACTCCTAGTAAGTCCACAGGGCATATTTATGTTATGATGACGCCCAATAAGTTTAGTGGATATATTAATGATATGATGATGTCTGGTGATTCTGGAGGATATATTGATTTATGATGATGCCCGATAAGTCCGTAGGGTATATTTATGTTATGAACATGTCCGGTATGGTCGGAGGATATATTGATGATATGATGATATCCGGTAAGTCCGAAGGATATATTGATATTACATATGGTAAACATGTGTATATATGACTATGCGTGATCATGCCTTTATATGCTTACATCTGTATGTGCGTTAAAGATATGATGTTACTCTTGGGATGTCGGTCATGATTCTTCGATACTAATCACTTTTTTAGTGGTATAGTTCTTGGTAGAGTTGAATATTGAGTAGAAGTAGTATATTTTGAATAATGAATTAGGACAAGTTGGTAAACATGATATTGTGTGGCATTTTGAGGATTCACCTAGTGAGTTTAATCATGTTGGACAAGTGAATTAATTAAGGTCTATTGCTTAGGTAAGTGAGTTATGTGGTTACTAGATGACTATTAAGTGACCATCTTACTTGATGGCTTTAAGTCTAGACTTCTAGTTAGTGAACCTTGTTTAATTAAAATGTAGTAACTAGCAATTGTGGTTATTACATGTCTAATAAAAATAATAGGATAGCATGGTTGATGATTAATGATATTCGGAGGATATATTGATGTTATGATGATTCCTAGTAAGTCCACAGGGCATATTTATGTTATGATGAAGCCCAATAAGTTTAGTGGATATATTAATGATATGATGATGTCTAGTGATTCTGGAGGATATATTCATTTATGATGATGCCCGGTAAGTCCGGAGGGTATATTTATGTTATGAAGATGTTCGAAATGGTCGGAGGATATATTGATGATATGATGATATCCGGTAAGTCCGAAGGATATATTGATATTACATATGGTAAACATGTGTATATATGACTATGCGTGATTATGCCTTTATATGATTATATCTGTATGTGCATTGAAGATATGATGTTACTCTTGGGATGTCGGTCATGATTCTTCGATACTAATCACTTGTTTAGTGGTATAGTTCTTGGTAGAGTTAAATATTGAGTAGAAGTAGTATATTTTAAATAATGAATTAGGACAAGTTGGTAAACATGATATTGTGTGGCATTTGAGGATTCACCTAGTTAGTTTAGATAGTGTTGGACAAGTGAATTAATTAAGGTATATTGCTTAGGTAAGTGAGTTATGTGGTCACTAGCTGACTATTAAGTGACTATCTTACTTGATGGCTTTAAGTCTAGAATTCTAGTTAGTGAACCTTGTTTAATTAAAATGCAATAACTAGCAATTGTGGTTATTACATGTCTAATGAAAATAATAGGTTAGCATGGTTGATGATTAATGATATTGAAGACTAAGTTTTGATGTTGATTAGCCATTAATTGAGGATTTGTGTATTAATAATGCTAGATACTAACAGAGGTTAATGGTTTGATATATAAGAGTATAATGAAAACTAGTGGCCTTTCCTAGATGGTGACAACTATTATGATGATTAGAAATGGGTATTGTTTAAATGCACTTTTGGTCTTATAGTGAACCTCGACTAGATGTTGGATGTTGGTTAATTAGGGAATAAGGGTTAGTCACTATCCCATGAATAAGGTTTATATAACGAATTGGTTAGGCTAATAACTAGAGGTCCTTTAATGAATAGTGAATTAATAGTTAATAATGAGTATTGGTTATTTAATAGTAGTGAGTAGAGCGATTACATCGATGAGATGGATTTCTAAATGGTGATATGATTATGGTTATGAGTATTTTTGTAAATGTTATTCAATTGCGGTAATTGATGAGGATTATAAATGTTGGAAAATGACCGTTGGTGTTTGAAAAGTGGGAAACCATGGATAATGAGAAGTTGGTTATATATCTATATATGTTGGTGATTTGATCTTTGATGCACTCTACGGTGGTATGGGACATCGTGATGGGTTCTTTACTTTATGTTCTTTTATGTGAACTCCTCATTGGTATGGGATGTCGTGGTGTGTTCTTTTACTTTAGCTCTAATGGATTTATGTGCATTATCTTTGTATTTATGGCATTGTAATTGTATTAGTATCTCTTTATGCTTCTAAATCGATTACCCATTATATATGATGATATTGGCATGTATTAATATGAGATATTGATGTTGGGTGTATTTATACATTCTAGTGTTACTATTCTAGATTACTTAGCCTTGTTTTGAGAATAATTTGTGGACTTTACGTGTTAATATGGATATAAATAAGCATTTAAGTGTCCAAGTGCATGATTACAATGTTCAAAGTGCTTATTCAAACAAGTTTGTACTTAATTGAGTCATTTAGAGTTTAACCCAGACAATTGGTTTTACTAGCTTAAGCTAGGTGTGTGTCTAGTTGGTTTCGGTGGATTCTAATATGTTTAATTTGTTCCAAATGTTTAAAATGTGTAATTATGAGTGGAATAACTTGTTTGTAATGGGCAAAGTTCAATTTATTTAAGTTAAGAGTTGAAACATAAAGTTGAAGCTCATTGCAAACTAGCTTTATCTTAGCTCTTGTTTTGATTCATCGTTGAAAATATTTTGTTGTTTTGATCTCTAATATGTGGTGTGTGTTTGTGCAAGAGGATTTGTGAGTTGAATATGGTGATATATTGATGATAAAAGGGCTTGAAATTCATTGGAAATACATTACAAAAGGCATGGGAAAAAGATAGGACGTTTAACACTAAGAATAAATTTTGGACACAACTTCCAGTGAGTAGATCATTGATACGATGCGTTGCTCTTGACAACATGATCATCATCACGCCGCGTCATTGTCTCCATGCACAGCAAAATACAATTTCAATTTGCACACGGCTTGGGTGCTTTGTCATATATTTAATATATATTGTGTGCACAATTAAAGAGGTTGTTGGATGGAATCTTGAAAATTTGAGTCCTTAATCCTACAGGGATTAGGAATAATATATTATATAGACACACCTTGGATAATCTTGGAAAAATTCACTAAGCGATAGAAAATTGTGGACACCTGTACACGGTCTTGGATGGGTGGACAAATTGTGTGAGGCGGCTACACTTCTTCATTAGGTTTTTAATTTTTTTAATTAGTTAATGATTATCATATCATGTATTCAATTAATTGGATCATGATTATGAATATTATCAGCTAAAAACCCTCTTTCTGGGAGTTAAAGGCAAGAACATGAGTACTACTGTTTTGGATTAATTTCGTTTGATTTGCTTATCATTATTAGTTGTTTGTTTATTCTTGTTTTAATTATTTTATGGATTTATCACCTATAAAATACATATATTGTTGACCTTTTGATCTCGAGAGAGGGAATAGGAAGATATAACATGGGAACGAACAAAGTAGGGTTTTTATTCTTTTATAAAATAACGAATTCAAATTAGCGTCTAGGAAAGAGATCTACTTAGATGCCTTATTTTATTCAAACGTAGGATGATAACTTTAATAACTTAATTGGGTTATTACATCCCCGCTCAACAATGTAGTTGTAATGTCCATATAAAGTAATAGATTAAAGTTTGGGAGACCATGATCATGTAATTAACCCTACGAATCAACAACCAAGATAAGCATGTTAATGAATGAAGTTCAATAACATAGTATGATTGTTCGAAGGGCTTTAATCCTGAACTCTATCATTTGATTGTCCAAAGTCGTTACTTTTCCGCATTAGTTTAGTTTATTTTTAGTTTTCAATTGTAAAACTTCATTATTTATTTTTTCTCAATCGTTAAACTAGAATTGGGTAGTTCTCAACACAAGTCCCTGTAGGATCAATATTCAGCTTTCTTAAAAGCCAATATATTACTTGATAAGACCACGCACACTTGCGTGTGCACTGTCAAGTTTTTGGCACCATTGTCGGGGACTTGTAAATTGGAAACTATCTTATTTTTAGTTTAGCTAGATTGAGTTGTAAATAGTTTAGTTTTTTAGTTTCTTATATTTCTCTTTTTATCACACTTCTTGACATGGCAGCATGGGATAGATTATCTACAAGTGATGATAATTCTATATGGTGTGTGGTTTGTGGCAATAGTGGTCTTTCTGAAGATATGTGTTCTTTCAATCCCGATTCTGTAATGTTTATGGGCTATGATCAAAGGCAATACTATGTGAACACCTACAATCAGCAACAACAGTTTCAGCAGCTGCAGGTTCAGAATTACCAGGCCCCATTTCAAACGAGCAATTTGGAAGAGATGCTGAAACAAATTTTAGCTAATCAAGCACAGCTGTCACCAGATATAAAGAATTGTAGGGATAATTTAGAGCGTCAGCAAATTGTCATGAGGAACTTAGTGATGTAGATAGGGCAAGTGCAATAGGTACATAATACCAGACCTCAAGGTGATTTGCCAAGTGACAGTGAACAAGTAATTGCAATCACTTTGACAAATGGTACACAGCTCAATGAAAAACCTCTAAAGACAATTAAGGTGGTAGATGCAGAGTGAACTTCTCAACTTGTTGAAGACAAAGTTGCTGACAATTTGAGAAAGTCTGAGTACTCAAAAACTTAAATTGTTGAGCAAGTTGAGGAGATACCACCACCACCATGTCTACAGATGCTAAGAAAAGAAAAATATGAGAAGGTTATTAGCCAATTTATGGTGCAAACAGAAGAATCACAATCACTCGATTGTCATTTTTCTTTTGAGACTGAAATTGAAAAGGTCAATATGAGTAAGAGAGTTGAAGATAGTGTAAATTTTAAAGTAGGATTGGTTGGTCCTCACTCAAAGTACTTTTCTACATTATATTTAGATGATGTCTTATCTTAGGAATTATTTAAAATAGTGGAATAGTGTGAACATAAGAAACTAGAATCCTATATTTTCATTTTGCACAAGACAAGCAACGTAAAAACACACCTCACTTCAAGTCCAAGTGGTTTACCATGCATCATCCATTACTCAGTTCATTAATCTTTGTACCACCACACTATGTGCGAGGCAAAAAGATGGATGCTAAGTTGGGTGTGAAATTCATATCCTCAAAGTGGAGGAATAAGTTTATTGGGTCATGCCGCGACAATAAATTAGGCGAATCTTGGGAGGCAACCTAAGATGAGGTATGTTTTCTTTTCAGTTTTTAGTTTTTAGTTTTTAATTTACATATTTTTTTTTTGTTGAGTCGCATCTTGATAGAAAGTCTACAACAACAACAACAACAACAAACCCAGTGTATTCCCACCTAGTGGGGTCTGGGGGGGGGTAAGATGTACGCAGTCCATACCTCTACCTCTGAAGAAGTAGAAAGGCTGTTTCCGATAGACCCCCGGCTCAAGACACGAGACACCACACAAATATAAAGTAACGCACAGAATAGGATTTCATAACGTAAATACGGCACCCATAAGTAGTAGGAAACATCGGAAAGCACCCAGATTCGTAATAAAACATGGAACACCGAAAGCATAACAAGAAGAAGAATAGAAAATAGGAATAAAAATAAGAATAGGAAGAATAACAGGAATAAAACACCCACCAAATACTTCCCTACCCTAACGCCCCAAACTGACCCTAGTTTTCTGCCCTAATTCGCGCCCTCCAGACCTTCCTATCTAGGGTCATGTCCTCGGTGAGTTGTAGCTGCTCCATATCCCGCCTAATCACCTCACCCCAGTACTTCTTCGGCCTCCCCCTCCCCCGCCTAAAACCATCCATCGCTAGCCTCTCACACCTACGGACTGGGGCATCCGTGTCCCTCCTCTTCACGTGTCCAAACCAACTCAATCGGACTTTCCGCATCTTGCACTCCACTGGAGCCACACCAACCTTCTCCCTGATAGTCTCATTCCTAACTCTATCCCCTCGAGTCATCCCACACATCCAGCGCAACATCCGCATTTCCGCCACCTTCATTTTTTGGATGTGGGAGTTCTTAACTGGCCAACACTCCGCTCCATACAACATGGTCGGACGGACTACCATCCTGTAGAATTTGCCTTTAAGCTTGGGCGGCACCATCTTATCACACAACACCCCCGACGCGAGCTTCCACATCAACCATCCCGCCCCGATACGGTGCGAGACATCCTCGTCAATCTCACTGTTACCCTGTATCACGGACCCGAGATACTTGAAACTATCCCTCTTACATACCTCCTGCGAATCCAGCTTCACGACCACCTCGTCCTCCAACCTCACGTCATTAAACTTGCATTCCAAATACTCTGTCTTGCTTCTGCTCAACCTGAACCCTTTAGACTCAAGAGTTTGTCTCCACACCTCTAATTTGTCATTCACACCCTTTTGGGTCTCGTCAATCAGAACTACATCGTCTGCAAAAAGCATACACCAAGGCACCTCCCCTTGAATACGCCGCGTCAATACATCCATCACCAAAGCAAACAAAAGAGGACTAAGAGTACATCCCTGATGCAATCCTGTCAAGACAGTGAAATGCTCTGAGTCTCCTCCCGCCGTCCTTACCTGAGTTTTCGCTCCATCATACATATCTTTAACTGCTCTGATATAAGCCATCTGGACTCGACTCACCTCCAAGCATCTCCAAAGAACCTCCCTGGGAACTTTGTCGTAAGCCTTCTCTAGGTCGATAAACACCATGTGCAGATCCTTTTTCCTTTCCCTATACTGTTCCACCAACCTCCGTACCAGGTGAATTGCCTCCGTCGTCGAGCGCCCAGGCATAAATCCAAACTGATTTTCCGAAATAGACACTATCCGTCTCAGCCTCCCCTCGACCACTCTCTCCCAAATCTTCATAGAGTGACTCAATAACTTAATCCCCCTATAGTTATTGCAACACTGGATGTCACCCTTATTCTTATAAAGAGGGATCATGGTACTCCACCTCCAAGCCTCAGGCATCTTTGCCGTCTTGAAGATTTCGTTAAAAAGACCAGTCAACCACCTTACCCCAGCCTCTCCAACGTACTTCCAAAACTCCACCGGTATCTCATCCGGCCCCATCGCCCTACCCCTCCGCATCCTGCGAACAGCCTCTCTAACCTCTTCTACCCAAAAACGTCTACAATAACTAAACTCCCGACACTCCTCTGAATGCTCCAGTTCCCCTAACACAATATCTCTATCCCCTTCGTCATTCAAGAGCCTATGAAAGTACGACTTCTATCTATTCTTAATATGTCTGTCCTCCATCAACACTCTGCCATCCTCCCCCTTAATGCACCTCACCTGATCGAGGTCACGGCCCTTCCTCTCCCTAGCCTTAGCGAGTCTAAACAACTTTTTCTCCCCTCCTTTCCCCTGTAACCCCGCATACAGGCTCTCAAACGCGGTCGTCTTAGCTGCCGTGACTGCTGACTTAGCCTCCTTCCGAGCTAGCTTGTACTCTTTCCTGTTTACCCGCTTCTCTTCTTCGTCCCTGCTCTCCACCAACTTAGCATACGCCTCTTTCTTGGACCGTACTTTCTTCTCTACCTCTTCATTCCACCACCAATCCCCCTGATGGTGCCCGGCCCGGCCCCTAGAAACACCCAACACCTCACTTGCCTTCTCCCTGATGCACCTAGCCGCCCTATCCCACATACTATCCACGTCCCCCCTACACTCCCACACCCCCATTCCCTCCAACTTCTCCCCTATCTCCCACGCATTCACTGGCGTCAAACCGCCCCACTTAATTCTAGGTCTACACTCCTTACTCCTCCTCTTACTATTCGTCTTTATACCCAAGTCCATGACCAAGAGCCTATGCTGGGTCAAAAGGTTCTCACTCGGGATGACCTTACAGTCCCTACACAACACCCTATCCCCTTTCCTGATCAACATAAAGTCAATCTGGGTCCTGGCCATCGTGCTTCAAAAGGTGATGAGGTGATCGTCCTTCTTCGGGAATCCCGAGTTCACCACCACCAGCCCAAAGGACCTTGCGAACTCCAAAAGGGTAGCCCTCTCTTCATTTCTCACCCCAAAACCAAAACCACCATACACATCACCAAAGCCTCCCGGTAACGCGCCGATGTGCCCGTTGAAATCTCCTGCTACAACAATCTTCTCCGAGCTAGGCACGCCTCTCAGCACCTCCTCCAAAGCCTCCCAAAACCGCAACTTCTCCTCCCCCTCCGAGCCCACTTATGGCGCATAAGCGCTACACACATTCAGGGTAAACCCCCGAATGACCAACTTAATAGTCATTAACCTATCGTTGATCCTCTTAAACTCTACTACCTGGCCTCTAAGCTCTTCATCTACTAAGATGCCAACTCCATTCCTCCGCCTCTCGCTCCCAGAGTACCACAGCTTGTAACCATCCACATCCCTAGCCTTAGACCCTACCCACTTGGTCTCTTGAATACACGCGATATTGATCCTCCTTTTCTTAAGAATCTTCACAAGCTCTATAGACTTACCTTGAAGGGTCCCTATATTCCAAGAACCAACCCTCAGCCTACCAACACTATCCCCCCGCCCTCCCCTATCGCCCCCGCAGCCATACCTTGGCCTCCCTCCCACTCCCGCCCTTACCGCATCCCCCGCCCCCACAACTGCCCCACACCCCAACCCCCTCAGACATGACCCTATCCAACCATTACTGCTCACAACCACTATATAGGAAAATATAGGAAAATATACTCAAAGGCAAGAAATGACAACAACAGCAGCAACAACAGACAACAGTCACAGCAACAACAAACAACAGACAATAGCAACAATAAACAGCAGATAATATCAACAAATCACAAGCAGATACCCAAACAAAAGCAGTGCAAGAAAACAACCACAGCCACAGCAACAGCAACAACAGATACGGACAATATCAGTAAATAAACTGCAAATAAGATAAAACTAGCAGGAAACGGGGAATAAAATGAAATAGCGAGAAATGAAATATCAAAGGTTAGAGATCACCGGGTCACGCTTGTAGACCAAGTCGGAAAACCCAAACCCAGCGTTGACCGGGTTCCGGTGAGTTCCGGTGCTGAGATGAAGTTGCGGCTGCTGGAGGTCGGTTGAACTGGTCGGCGGCGTCTGGTCGGCGTCCGGGTGCTGCATCTATTGGCGACCGAGCAGCTGGCGGGTGAAGGCGGAGCTGCGGTGGCGGCTGGCTGGGGCCGAGCTGCGGCTGCTGGGGGGGTCGGTCGATCGGCGGCTGCTGGAGGGGGGGTCGGTCGATCGGCGGCTGCTGAGGGGGGAGAGGGGGTCGGTCAGCGGCTGCTGGAGACCGAGGGGGGGTTGGGAGGGTGGATCTCGCCGAATCCGGCGATGGGGGAGGGAGGGAGGGGTCGGCGGGCTGACACCGAAGGTCGCGCCGGTGGTCGCGCCGGTGGCCGACGACCGGAGCCGGAGATCGGGTCGGGTCAACAACGACGGTCGACCGGAGGTCGGCTCCGAAGGTCAGCGACGGCGACGGGGCCTGGGACCGAGGAGAGAGAAGGTAGGGGTGGATAAATTCCCAATTTTAGGCTCAATTTTTTTTTGTGTAAGATATTCTTGTTGGCACTAGTTTTGATTGCATGGTATAAGTGATTTTAGTTATATAATCATGTTGATTTGTGGAATTACTACTTTTGAGGCTCTTAGGCTCATGTTATGACTCTTGTCCTTATTGTCTTAAATTTGAATTCATGATATTCTTGGTTGGTAGTCTATGATGATCCTATGTGAGTTAAGCATGTGCCATGTGTCATGTGAGTTTTGGTATATTCTTTGTTGCATATGATGCTAGAACTTGCCCGGTGTGTGTGCAAAGACAAATAAAGAATATGGATTTAGGAGATGATTTAGGCATTTCTTTGATAGCCTTGTTTTATACCTTCTATTTTTCCTACACTTTGTGCATTATCCTAGTTAACCCCTGATAAAGCTCAACTTACACCTCAAATAAGTGCAAGGCGATCATTAGCAATATAAAACCCAACTAGGTTGGGGTCGATCCCACAGAGAATACGGTGTCAATGCAAGTCATTAGCAGTTTAATCAACTGGTAGTTGTAGTTTCTAAAATAAAGGGGGTTTTAAAAGTAGCGAGTAATGGTGTCACGTTATCAATACGGTTTTTAATCAATATAAATGGAAAACCAGAGTTATGTTCACCATGGAGATATTACTTAGGAATCTTGGAGTAAGTAGGAATAGCAGAATATCCCTAACGACGATACTCTCTGACTTTTCTTTAGACCTCACCAGACAATTTATTATCTAATTCTCTCGAACTTAGATAACATATCTATTTCCAAGAGGATGTTATCTCAGGTAGATTAATCCAGTTACGGCATCAATTATTAAACAGAAGGTTGGTATCTTCCAAGTCCCTATTGATAATTCATGTCCTCTAGTCTATTTCTCTGTTAAAAGCAAATACACCTAACGCATAACCTATTGTTTGCAACCAATAGATTTTAAGTTAAACCAAAAAATTTTCAAGACGTCCTACTACTCTTTGAATCTGTTAAATACCTAGTAACCTATCAAACCCTAATCCATGGATTCCATAACTTCGGCTAATGTAATTAGCTTCTCATGATTTGATGAGCGAAATAACAAGTTGAATTCATAATAATAATAAGGATAAAATTACGAACGAATGAAAAGCACAAGTTGTTTCTTCAATTGAAACAAGAAATAGAAATCCACAATAATTGATAAGTGTTGAAGCAAAGAAACAATGAAGAATATAGTTTTTCTCCCAGTCTCAGGATCCAAAATAATCTGCCGGGATGTTTTGAATAAACCCTAAAAACTTCTATTTATATTTAACCCTAATTATGGAAATAAACTAGCAAATTAAATAAATTCTCAGATTAGGAGATGAAATAGCTGACGCCGCGACAAGGATCTTACGCCTTATCACAGATGGCGTCAGATTTGCTCCAGTTGTATTCAAAGTCTACCTTAGGCTGACGATGTATCTGACACTGTGTCACTGATCTAATGGCGTATCACCAATGTCGTCAGATTTCTTCTTTGAGCTCTAATTCTCTGGCTAAGTCTAACGACATTTATGACACCTTATCACCATCTTGATGCCTTATCACCAACGTCGTCAGAACTTTCTCTCAAACTCAAGTGCCTGGTTAAGGCTGACGCCACTTCAGATAGCCTATCACAAGGCTAACGACTTATCACAAATATCATCAGTAATGTTTTATTCTCTTTTGCTCAGATTTTCAACTCTTTTGATCCATTGTTATTTATTTTCCATCTTTTCGCCTTTTTTTGCAATATCACTAGAAAACACATCAAAACAACATGAGTTGTTGAAGAGTTCACAAATATTTTGAGCTAAAAATTATTAAATGTGTTAGCTTTTGCTCACACATCAACACCCTCAACTTAAAATAATTGCTTTTCCTCAAGCAATAAAACTAAGAGAATACAAAGAACATTCAGCAGTCATCAACCATTTTAGCTCAAAACTCAGTTACCATCTCCAAGGTCAACCAATTTAACCTAACTCTATATCGAAAAGAAACAATGTAACACAAAAGATTCTAGCCATGGCATCAACTAAGTACCAACAATCATGCATGTATGAATATAACACTACACAAATAAGTAAGTAGCCTAGCAAAATACTAGTGTGCCCTCACAAAAAACAAATTCCCTTTTTTTTCATATCAGAAATCAAAATATAAACATGGGGATAAGCACAAAAACACTCACTCTCAGAATGAAGTTCAAACCAGTGTATGCTAAATACCATATTCTTGCTCTTATCTTCATTACCAAAGTGTCTAGACAGGTAAGCTAGGATCACTATAGGTCTTTCTTCGGCTTATAATGTAGGCGAAGGGCTGGTATGATATTATATGGCATTTAGAGTAACTAACCTCCTTGGTACTACTTTAACTTGTGGGGTCCACTTATTAACTTCTTTTTCTCCCTTTTCCTTTTCTCTTCTTTTTCTCTTTTCTTGATCACACATTCAGAATAGGTGTGGTTCTTTCTCTCTATTCAAACAAATTTCTTTTTTTTCTCTTTTTCACCAACACCTAACTTTCTATTCCTTTTTCACTTATTCTTTTTCTTTTACTCTACCCTTCTTTATATCTAATTTACATCACGCACCCCTATGATAGCCACCCTCAACTTAGGCTATTTTCCTAAGTCAAGGTGTGCAGTGTCCAAGGAGAACCAGGTCCAAAATAGGTTCATTATGATCTAAAGGGAAGGTGATGGGTATTATAGAAAGAAAATGGAAAATTCTTGCTCAAACGGGGATCAAGGGATTTCATCTATTATGGGAAGGTCATTTAGGCTAAAAAGTGACTCAAATTCAAAAATGGCCTATGATCATTTCCTAACCCCTACCTTTCAACTAAGGTAAGATGAACTGGGCAAGTTCTAGATTCAGCAGTACATAGGGAACTCAGTAAAGATCTCACACACACAAGGCACACAAGCATATCACTAGCTACTACCCATCTAGTTCATGCAATTGTTCAGCAGTGATGATTAAGCAACCAAACCAATGCCATAACAAGATGCACAGTGGTCACACTAAGATGTAATTCACACAGCTATGCAAAACAACCTTTAGAGAAGTGTTCAAAATCAACAAAATATATTAACTTCCTAAAGTACTTGCACTACTCCTAGTTATTTACAGAATATGTTACAACAACACGCTACCCTACACCCTCAACTTAAATCCAAGACAAAACTAAACTAAGAGTTAGGGTATACCTGGAGTCAATCAAGCCTCAAATCATGGGTCCTCGACCCTACAGTAGTGTCGTCTTCCTCAGGAGCTTTTCTAGACGAGTCTCCTATAGCCCTCACTCGCAGTGCTTCCTCCCATTTCCAGTTATTTTCTAGGGATGCTTGTGTTTCCTTTTTAGATCCGCTTTCTCCTATTCTATTAGCTCATCATCTACCTGTAGTGTCTTTTTCGCCTATGATTTCTTAACCTTCTTCTTCTTCTTTGCCTTTTTCTTGGCTTTGCTCTCGTTCTCATCATCTTCTTGTCTCTTTCTCTTACTTTTTGGTGCCATGAGAATATTCCTGTACCATAAGACAAACACAATTCAATACTCAAGGTAGAAGAATCAAGCATGCTATTCAAGTTCAACAACTTAAGAAAAGAAGGTCTTTTGAGTGCATTATCATCATGGTATGATGACATGGTTGATAAGGCATCACTTTGTGATAGCCTATCAGCTATGTTGTCAGCCCTAAGCATAAATAACACTCTATTTCTAAACTTTTGATGACATTCCTGATAAGGTATCATACTTGTGATAGCCTATCAGGAACGTTGTCAACCTTCAACAGTGAAGGCTCCTTCTTGCCAATTTTCTGACGACATGAGCTGATAAGGCATCACGCTTGTAATAGCTTATCAACAACGTCATCATCTTAAACTTCCTTCTTACTCAGTTTTGATTCTTGATTTTGAGACCAAATTCTTCATAGAACCACATGGAATTTTAATTCTTGCACTTAGGGTTTTAAGTTTTTGAAATTTAATCACAACTTAACCATAATTTTCGAGTTTCATGCCATTACAACTTAAACCTAAGTTAGTCTTTTTTTTTAGCATCATGTTTTCAACAAACTTACCACTCCAACGAAAGAAGAAACAAAGTTATGAACATACCTGATGAGTTGGCTCTACTTGATTATATGAGAGAGAAGAAAAATGAGAGATGGATTTTGATTTTCCTTGTGATCCCATAACTATCAGGAGGGTTGTTTCCTTGTTCACTTGGGAGTATTTTGAGAGAAATAAGGAAATAACTAAGGAAACAAAATAAAACTTAAATAAGGAAATAACAACAAAAAATGGGCACTGAAGAGGTTTAGGTCTGGGCCGGGTTGGATTCATTTAAATTAGCCTAGAATTTCATTTAGGTTGTGGCTGATGATGATAGTGATAATCCATCACAGTCATGATAGCTTATCAGGAATGTCATCAGCCTTAATATAGAAGGCTCAATTCCTGGTCTTGCTGACGCCATTTGTGACGGCTTATCACTAGTGTGATAGCCTATCACGGATGTCGTCAGGACCTGTTGGTAGGATTAACTCAATTTTTCCTCACACTTTTTCATACCTGATCAGTTCCTTTTGATTACTACATACATGAATAAAAACAAAATACATTAAAATAAAATTTTGGATTGCCTCCCAATAGCGCCTGATTTAATGTCGCGGCACGACTTGGTCGTCTTGACTACTCAGACTTTGTCAAGACACCAAAGTGATACCTTTTTCAACCTGCATCTAACAAATCCACGATTGCAACGACACTCATCTCTATTTGCGGTATCATGGATGGTTACATTTCAAAACTTACCTCACTTTTATTTAGTCTGAATTTGAGCTTATTCAGCTCCATGTCAACAATTACTCTCCCAGTAGCCAAGAATGGTCTACCCAAAATGATGGGCACATCAAAATCTACATCACAATCAAGCATCACAAAATCATCAAGGAATACAAAATCATCTACTTTTACCAATGCATCACGTAATATTCTATTTGGTCGCTTTACAAATCTATCTACCATTAGCAATCGCATGTTTATGGGAGAAGGATCCCCCAAACCCATCTTTTTATACACAGATAACGGCATTAGATTAATGCTATCTCCTAAATCACATAGTACTTTATCAAAATCCAATAACTCAACAGTGCACAGGATGGTGAATGCTCCAGGTTCCACCTTCTTTTGAGATAAGGATTTTGAAGAAACAGTACTACAGTGGTGGAGATTGTCCACTGGTTCATATCTCACCATTCTTTTCTTCGTCATATGCTCTTTCATAAACTTGGCATATCCTGACATCTGTTCAAGTGCCTCAACCAATGGTACATTTACTGTTAGTTGTTTCAACATCACCATGAATTTGTTGAACTGTGAGTCGTCAGCTTTGTTCTTCAATCATTGAGGAAACAGAGGTGGTGGTCTTGGCATCTCTTTCAATACCACTTCCTTTTATTTTCTTTTTTCTAGTTTGATAATACCATCTGGCCTATCCATCTTTTCAGACTTCCCTTGATCATATATCTCTGGTTTAATATCAACTTCCTCATCAACCGTGACTTTTCCCATAGAAGGGCCAGGTAGTACCTTACCACTCCTTGTGGTAATCGCCATGCATGAGCCATCAGTCTATGGGTTCTGAACTGTATCGCTAGGTAAAGTGCCACTTTTTCTCTGGTTCAGAGTTGTGGAGATTTGACTCATCTACTACTCAAACTGCGTAATGGACGTGGAGTGTGAGGCTACCAACTAACTTAGAGTAGAAAAATCTCTCTTCATGGTATTTACCCCAGGGTTAGTAGTCTTAACTCCTTTCAGCAGTTTCTCCATCATGTACTCCATGGACATCTTTCTAGAGCTAGATGTAGCAGCATCTCAATTTCAAGGATGAACATACAAACCACTCCTGTCATTATTGTTTCTCTATTTGCCTTTCTCTCTATCCTTGTAATTAGGTTTCTCATAAAAGTTCCGACCTTGATTCCCTTGGATATTGCCTCGGAAACCCCCTGATTACTCAAATAATTTGCCTCCTCATCTGCTTCAGTAGCAACATTGCACTGGGACTCCACATCCTTCACTTTCTCAGTCTTGCTAAATAACAAGTGCTTGGTCAGCATGTCCATTTATGTCCTTAGGTGGGCCATGTCTTGGTATCATTTCTCATCTCTTCTGTGTTGCTCTACATACACTCCAATAGAAATAGTCAAGCTAGCTACCATAGAATCCCTAGTATGCCAAGCCCAACTCTGTTTAGTCATTCTATTCAGCATGTCAGAAGCCTCAGGTAATGTAAGATCTATAAAGGAACCACCCGCAGGTTTCATGCAATGCTTCAGTTGGGAGCTGTCTGAAGTTACTAATCTCGTCCCTCAACTGTACCCTCCTGGAGGGTGAAAAGAACCATTCTAGGAACACCTCTTTCAACTACATCCAGTTGGTTATAAAATCAGGTTTCAGATCATTCAGCCGTATAGTTACCTCTGCAGACAGAAACAATAGGTACAATCTCAACCGGATAGCGTTCTAGCCTACTCCTGGATTATCAAAAGATTTGCAGATGGTGATGAAGTTCACCAAGTACATATTCGAATCATCACCAGGTAGGCCATAAAACAACCCCTTCAAATTCAGAAGTTGAATCATGGTGCTAGTTATGCTGAATTTTGCTCCAAGCGCCAACAGTGGATGGATGATCGCACCTGTTGCACCTGCTCCGTCCATTCCATCATCATCATTATCATCAGACTTATATTGGGCTAGATGTTAGCCATACCTTTCTCTGAATGGATGATTTTTATCCATATTTCACTACATCGGTGCAGCAAACTGTTCAGCTCTCCTTAGGTTCTGAGGATTCATCAATTCCTCATCGCCCAAGTCTTTCATCAGGATTTGGATAGTGCTCCTGTTGACCCATATTTTGAACATTTACTTGAGCCCTAGCCAAGTTGGCTAGTCTCTCAACATCTTGAGGATTTGTCATTCTACTAATTTTTTGGATTAAATGGTAATAACTTTTCTCCCGAACTTCTGGTATTTGGCAAACATAACCTAAACCTAAAATAAACAAAAACAACAAACAAACATAAAATTGGAAACTTAAACTAACAGTTAATTAGTGCAAACAACTTTAATTCACAACTGTACTCCCCGACAACGGTGCCATTTTTGATAACGCTCAAATTACACTCTTGAATGGGTGTAAGTGATCATTGTCAATATAAAACCCAACTAGGTTGGGGCCGAATCCCACAAGGAACAATGTGAGTGGCGATTAAACTAGTTTGAAACTAAACTACAAGTTAAATTCAAACAATCGATATAAATAGATAAAATGGGGGTTTTGGAGATTAGCAAATAATTTTTTGGTCACTTTAATTTCTGCGTTTGTCAATCAAGAGTTTATGAAATAACCAGACTTATGTTCACTAGGACTTACGATACATGACAGATGCCATAATTTACTCAAGACTCTCACGGTGGTTAGGATGACAAGATATCTCTATCAATAGTATGCTTGAATGTCTCTCGACCTATTTAAGCATCTAATTTCCTAATCCTCTCGGAATTAGGGAATTGCAACTCACTGCCTAGATTTTACCTCAGGTTAATCAACCTTGTTACAATGCTGATTATTAAATAAAGCCTTTTCGATTTCATGTTTTTTGCTTCCTTTATTTGTGGTTCCTTTTCTTCTCTACTTATACTGCAAAAATCAAAGTAAACTAATCAAAAATGACTAAAGTTGCTCAAGATTTTGCAAGTATTTAGAATTAAAAGCTTTAAATGCATTAGCATAGGCTCACACATCAACCCCCATTGAGCCTTAAGCTTATTTTCTTTGGTAGCCTTATGTGTTGCCTAATCCCCTTCATTTATGGACCTTAATTTGATCCAAAAATATCCTAGGTGCTTTAATAAAAAAATTAATTAAGGAGTTTGAGAAATAAGAGTGAAAAGGTTAAATTGATGCCCTAAGGTAATAGTTACTGGTGTTGACAATTGATGTGTGGTGGATGGGTGTGATAAACATTATGCTAGAAAAATTACCATAGTTGTGAAAAAAATTAATTCATATGGTAATAAATAATACTTCCACCATGCATTTGTGAAAATGCTTAAAAGAGATGGGGCTAAACAAAAAGATATGGGTGGATGAAAAGTGTAATTTGGTTATTGGAGATTGGTTTTAATTGTAAAAAGTGATGTATTAAAGCGTTTAGAGAGTTAGTCACTATTCTTGGCCAAAATAGTTTCTACCCATCCCTTAGCCTACATTACAACCCAAAAAAGACCTATTTGATCCTATACTTGACATTCTAATATTAGTAGAGCATTACACTAAGGGAATGCCTATGGTTCATTATGTGTAACTTGTGAATTCTTTTTGAGAGTGAGTGTAATTTGATTCTTATACCCATCGTATTATAAAATATTTTTATGTAAGTGATTATGGGTAACTCTCTTGTTGTGAGGGGCGCATGTTTGATAATTGTGGGTGATTTGTATGATGTCCTTGATTGAATGATAAGCATGAGTTTGCCAACTAGGTGAGTAAATTCTTAAGGCTAGGATGTTTTAAAGTAGTGTTCATGAGCTATCAATTGTGTAAATAACATGCTTTTTGTGGAAACTTCCATTCCGTGTGGTCATTGCAGTACTAGCTTAAGTGTCTTGCATTTAGTATAAATGTATATTCTCCTCAACTTATGATGCTTAAATTAAATAATTGTTTGAGGACGAACAAGGCTTTAAGTGTGGGGTGGTGATGTTGTGTGTATTTATGCATTCTAGTGTTACTATTCTAGCTTACTTAGCCTTGTTTTGAGAATAATTCATGTGCTTTACGTGTTAATATTGATATAAATAATAATTTAAGTGTCCAAGTACGTGATTACATTGTTCAAAGTATTTTTCAAACAAGTTTGTACTTAATTGAGTCATTTAAAGTTCAACCCGGAAAACTAGTTTTACTAACTTGAGCTAGGTGTACGTCTAGTTGGTTTCAATAGATTCTAATGTGTTTAATTTGTTCCAAATGTTTTAAATGCTTAATTATGAGTGTAATAACTTTTTTTTAATGGTAAACGTTCAATATAATTAAGTTAACAGTCGAAACATAAAGTTGAAGATCACTGGAAATTAGCCTTATCTTAGCTCTTGTTTTGATTCATCATTGAGAATATTTTATCATTTTTATCTCTAATATGTGGTGTGTATTTATGTAGGAGGTTTTATGATTTGAATATGGTGATATATTGATGATAAAAGGGCTTGAAATTCATTGGAAATACACTACAAAAGGTATGGGAAAAAGATAGGACGTTTAACACATAGAATAAAGTTTGGATGCAACTTCCAGTGAGTCAGCACGATCTCGGCAAGTTGCATCACTATTCCTAGTGCATATAATGCAATAATTGAAGTGATGTATTTATCTTGAGAATTCAATAATCATCGCATCACATTGTTGTCTCCATGCACAGCAAAATACAATTTAGATTTGCACATGGTTTAGGTGTTTTGTCTTATATTTAATATATATTGTGTTCACAATTAAAGAGGCGGCTGGAGGAAATCTTTGGTGGGAATCTTGAAAATTTGTGATATTACCTTAATCCAATAGGTATTAGTAATAATATATCATATATACACACCTTGGATAATCTTGGCAAAATTCATTAAGCGGTGGACTATTGTGGACACCTGGATACGGTCTTGGACGGGTGGACAAATTGTGTGAGGCGGCTACACTTCTTCATTAGATTATCAATTTTTTTTAATTATTTTTTTATTATCATATCATGTATTCAATTAATTGGATCAAGATTATGAATATTATCGGCTAAAAACACTCTTTTCGGGGTTAAAGCCAAGAATATGAGTACTACTATTTTGAATTAATTTTGTTTGATTTGCTTATCATTATTGGTTGTTTCTTTATTCTTGTTTTAATTATTTTATGGATTTATCTCCCATAAAATACATATACTTTTGACCTTTTGATCTTAGGAGAGGGAATAGGGAGATAGGACGTGGGAACAAACAAAGTAGGGTTTGTATTCTTTTATAAAATAAGGAATTCAAATTAGTGCCTAGGACAAGGATGTACTTAGATGCCTTATTAGATTCAAACGTAGGATGATAGCTTTAATAACTTAATTGGATTATTCTATCCATGCTCAACAATGTAGTTGTAATGTCCATATTAAGTAATAGATTAGAGGTTGGGAGACCATGATCATGCAATTAACCTTACGAATCAACAACCAAGATAAGAAAGTTAATGAATGAAGTTCAATAACGTAGTATGATTGTTCGAAGTGCTTTAAACCTTGATCTTTATCCATTTGATTGTCCAAAGTCATTAATTTTCTGTATTAGTTTAGTTTATTTTTAATTTTCAATTCTAAAACTTTATTATTTATTTTTTCTCAATCATTAAACTAGAATTCGGTAGTTTTCAACACAAGTCCCTGTGGGATCGATATTTGGCTTTTTTGAAGGCCACTATATTACTTGATAAGACCACGTACACTTGTGTGCGCGCTTGGGCACTGTCAGATATCATATTATTGTTCTAGTTGATCATTTATTTTATGCAGTGATGATGGACATGATTCAGGTTTTATTATGTTCCTTGACTTAGAGATATTATCTTTCTTTATATCATCTTTATTTCATAAATTAGCTAATTTGGCTGATGATGCTTACTGCGACCCGAGTACTAGTTGTTGCCACTGAGTTTAGTTCGTGCAGTGTTTATTTTCTGGAGACAGGGTGAGCTCTTGGAGTTTTGAGTTGCCCTTTTCTCGTTATCCTTGTTCAGTTTTTTGTATTCAAGATAAATGTATTGACTATTTTAGACTTATGAGTTGTATTTCCTATTATCCAACTTAGATGCTCTTGTACTGATATCTCTAGAATGTGGGATTCGTATCCATATTTTTAGTCTTTTTGTAGTGGAACACTATTGATTTTAATTGTATTCATGTAATTAGGCTTTTTTGGGAATTTCTACTAATGTAACCCATTGTATTATCTTTGGGTTATGGTGTTGGCTTACCTACGGTGGGTTTTAATAGGTTCCATCATGACTCGTGAATTAGGTCATGATACCAAGTCACCAACATCAAACTTGAGATCTCTTCTCCCCATATCAGCATAGGATTTCTTTTGGCTATGGGCTGTCATTAGACTTTCTCGGATCAACTGAAATTTCTCCATCATCTCATACACTGAATTTGGCCATATCAAAGAAGTATCACCTATTTCAAACTAATCAATAGGATATCTACACCTTCTTCCATATAGAGACTCAAATGGAGCCATCTGAATATTAGCGTGATAGCTGTTCTTATAGGCAAACACGATCAAAGGTAAGTGGTCATCCCAACTACCCTTGAAGTCTAAAACACAAGATCTCAACATATCATCTAGATTCTGAATAGTCCTCTCTACTTGACCATCTGTTTGAAGATGAAAAGTTGTATCGAGGTTGACTTGGGTACCAAGACCCTTCTAAAAAGTCTTCCAAAAATGAGAGGTAAGCTGATTATATCTATCTAAAATGATGGTCAAAATAATCCCATGAAACTTTACCAACATCCTAAGATAGAGTCTAGCATAATCTTTGGCTGAATACGAAGTATGAACTTGCAAGAAATGGGCTGACTTGGTCTTTCTATCTACAATGACCCAAATCAAACTATGTTGATAATGCTTATAAGGTAACCCTGTTATAAAATCCATGTTCATCACCTGCCATTTCCAAGTGAGGATTCTAAACTCCTGAAGTGTACTACTAGAACTTTGGTGATCAACCGTAACCTACTAACAATTCAAACACTAAGCCATGAATTCTGCAATATCTTTCTTCATACTATTCCACCAATAGACTTCCCGCAAATCATGATACATCTTAGTGGCTCCTGGGTGAATAGAACATCACACACCATACAATTTTGCTAATATCCGATGTCTTAAATAATCCACACTTGGAATACATAACCTTTCCTAGCAATGAAGCACACCATCTCCTTTTTGGGAGAAAACCTCAACCTTCTGATCCCAAATTTCCTCCTTCAACTTGAAAAAATAGGATCCCTATCTTGCTTTTCTTTCACTTCGGCCACTAATGAAGTTTCCAAACCATTCTGAACCTATATACTACCTTCGACTAAATCAACTAACGGAACACCCAAGCTTGCAAGTATATGAACCTCACAGGCTAATTCCTTCTTACCTTTCTTAACATGCACAACACTTTCCATAGACAATCTACTAAGGGTGTCGGCTACTTCATTAGCCTTACACGGGTGATACAACACACTCATATTATAGTCTTTCAAAAATTCAAAACTTCTTCTCTGACAAAAATTAAGATCCTTCCGAGTGAACACATACTATAAACTTTTATGATCCGTATACATATCAACATAAACCCTATAATAGTAATGCCTCAAAATTTTTAAGGCAAAGACAACTGCTTCCAACTCAAGATCATGGGTTGGTTAATTCTTCTCATGGGGCTTAAGATGCCTTGAGGCATAGGCTATGACCTTTCCTCTTTGCATCAATACACAACAAAGACAAAATCTAGAGGCATCACAATAAACTACAAACCTATCTGAACCTTTTGGTAGATTCAATTCTGGAGCAGAAGTGAGTCGAGTCTTCAAATCCTAAAAATTATTTTCATAAGAATCTAACCACTAAAATTTGACTTTATTTTGGGTTAGTCAAGACAAGGGAGAATCAATAGAAGAAAATCCTTCAACAAACCATCTGTAGTAATAAACTAAACCCAAGAAACTTTTGATATCTGATAGATAGATGGGTCTAGGCTAGTTTCACACTGCTTTGGTCTTTTGAGGATCAACTTGAATGCCATCATTGAAAATGCTGTGACCAAGGAAAGTTACTAATCTCAACCAAAATTTACCCTTTCTGAACATAGCAAATAACTGGTGATCCTTAAGGGTCTTCAATATAAAGTTAGCATCTATGAAGACAATGACACACATGTCCAAGTACTACTTGTACACCCTATTTATCAAGTCTATAAAAGATGCAGGAGTATTTGTTAGTCCAAAAGAATAACTACAAATTTAAAGTGACTATACCATATTCTGAAAGCGGTCTTCAGTATGTCACATTCTCTTACTCTAAGCTGACGATAGCCGAATCTGAGGCCTATCTTATAGAAATAGCTTGCACCCTGAAGTTTGTCAAACAAGTCTTCAATCTTGGGGAGAGGAAACTTATTCTTGATATTGACTTTATTCAACTGACAGTAGTCGATGCATATTCTGAAGGAACCATCTTTTTTGTGTACGAAGAGAGCTAGAGCACCCTATAAAGAAATACTAGGCCTGATGAAACCTTTATCTAAGAGGTCTTTCAATTGAACCTTCAATTCCTTAAGCTTAGCTGGAGCCATTTTTTAGGGTGGATTTGAGATAGGCTAGGCATCTGGGAGAAGATCTATTCTAAAGTCATTTTCCCTCTCGGGAGAAACTCCAAGAAGATCTTCAGGAAATATTTTTGGAAATTCATTCACTATTAGAACTGACTTGAGACTCAAAGTTCCAGAATTTGAGTCCTTGACTCGAATGAGGGGGTAAATACACCCCTTGGATAATATCTCTCTTTCCTTAAGATAGGAGATAAATCAACCTATAGGCATTAAAGTACTACCCCTTCATTCAATAACAAGATCATTAGAAAACTAGAATTGGACTATTTTTTTTCTATAGTCAACTAAGGCATAACACGAGTGGAGCCAATCCATGCCGAGAATGACATCAAAATTAGTCATCTCTAATTTTACAAGGTCGACTGAAGTAACTTTCTGAGACACTGAGAACTGGAAATTTTTGTTTTCCCATGTAGCTACAATAGAACTACCCATTAGGGTAGACACTACGAAGGGATCTGCTAATAAGTCGGGACTAATGCCGAATCCTATGGCGATCTAAGGGGTTACAATTAAAACTCCAAGGTCTAACAAAGAATAGACATGAAAATGGAAGACTTGTAATGTATCCATATCTACATTAGAAGAACTCTCCTGTTCATGTCAAGTTTGGAAAGCATAAAGTGAGTTCTGACGCTGCCCACAAGTGGCACTATAGATGGCGCCCTATAGAGTTGGGCGGCCTACCAAAATTAAGGATAAATTTGACTTGCTCAGTTGACGAATCTTTATATTTTGGCCCACTACTGGGCAATCCCTGATTCTGTGGCTTATATTGACATATCCAAAACACACATTACTTCCTGTCCTAAACTCTCCCTAATATTTTTTACCACATCTCCTGCAAAACGGGTTGGTGTGACAAATATTCACAATACCCTGGACTTAGAGCCTGGCATTTTATCCTAATTGTCCTGCCTAAACTTAGATGCTAGTGTAATGGATGAAGATAGGGCTAGAGATGAAAATTTTTACGGATCTAAGAATGATTCCCACCATTAGACCTTTGCTGTGAGAAGTTGCACCTATCATTCCTGGCCTTCTTATTTTCCTTCTTCTTCTCCTTGAGCTTCTCCTTCTCAATTTGTTGAGCATAGAACATCAGCTTAGAAAGTTTTATCTCCTTAATAAACATAGCTACTTTACATTCATTGACAATACCATCTGACACACCATACACATACTTATTCTGGCCCTAGAATCAGCCGCTATAGTAAGACCATACCTCAAAAATTAGATAAACTTTAGTTGGGTACTCCTTCACACTCATATTACCCTGCTTCAGATTTATAAACTCCTACACCTTGGCCCCCTTAACTCGAGTGGGAAGAATCTATCTAAGAAAATTATAGCAAATTCATCCTACTCTACAGGTTCTACCTCAATACCCCTGTCCTTCTTCCATAACTTAAACCAAGTATGCACCACTCCTTGTAATTTTTAAGAATCTAAATTAGCACTCTCACTAGAAGTAATACCCTTTATATTTTTCACTTTTTGCACACCATCAAGAAACTTTTGCGGATCTTCCTCAGACTTGGATATAGAAAATAATGGAGGATTCATCCGAGTGAAGTCTCAAATCCTAGTTTCTGTCGTGCTAACTACTAAATTGGTTGGTCAACAACTTGCTGGTTATTCTGAGCAGCCATAGTTTGGGCCAAAATAGTAAAAGAGGTCCTGAATTCAGCATGGTGGTGCGGGCTGATCCCGTTCCTTCTTCGACTATTTTTTAGTAGAGGAATTTATTGTAAATAGATAAAGGACGAGTTATGAAAAAGAATTCAATATAGATCACTCTCTTTCACATGACATAAATATTGAAAGAATGAAAACTTTCCTAAAACATCTCGTAGCCTCTATCCTATAAGTGTGGCAAACTTCACACCTATGAATAAGACTCTACTCCATGCGGCTTTCAGATACCCAAGGACACTTTAAAACCTTAGGCTATAATACCAAGTTTTGTCATAACTCGAGACTACACCTTAGTTATAACATGGTGCTTAAGGTGATAAGTGACCCTAAGCTAACTCATGATCTAGTATGTCTTACAATCATGCACTCATGGTCTATGTATGTTATTTACACTTCCTTTCTTTAGTGTTACCAACTCTAGGGCTAGATTATCTTATTTTTGCTATTACTTTGGGTAGACATTCTGAGTATGCTACAATTAGCATTGTTCCATAATGTAACTCTCACTGTGTTAGGTTGTTAGGCTAGCTTTTTTAGATATGTACTCTCTTTCTCCTTAACTAATTTGTATATCATTTCCTTTCATGTTATCTACATTATTCGCTATCACTTTTTACGTTATTTATACTTGCGTTTATTTGTTAAGCTAAGTATGTCTTTGATGCCTACTGAGTACCACATTTTTGTACTTTTACTGCCATTCTTCATCTTTTTTTCTTAATGCAAATCCTAGTATGAGTTCTGGATAATAATATGTACTCCGTGTAAAGCTGTTTTGGATTAGAGACGATGACTGAGCTCTTCATGTTTGCAGTTGTTTCTTTTCCCTCAACTTGGTTGGACTAATATTTACTTTGAATATTAAAAGATGGCCTTGCATGTATTACATTTAGGTAGTTCTATTATTTTTAGCATCTTTTTTACCGACTATACCAAGTCGGGGTGTATTTTGTTCCTTTAATATTTTTATGTATATTTTATGGGACCCATTTTTGTGTTTTACTTTTATTTGGTATATCTTTTTCACAATTTATTCTTTCTGCTATTAGTCCATTACTTAGTATTCCAGGCTATTGTGCTCAGTTACCTACAAGTCCATTTAGTATGTACCATCATGACCTAAAATTTTTGTACATGACAAAGCAATAGGGACATATGTATACCACATGGTGAAATTTGTTTAGGGAACATACACTGTCTAATTCCATCACTCACACCAATTTAGTTTTACTGCATAAGAATTTAATTGTGGAGACCTTTTCAGACATAATGCCCATCAATCTTATAAACTTTATCAAAAAAATTATTTCTAGAGTAGTGCATGGCACGCTGAAAAGTAATATACCTTCTTTGATTTCATTCAATCAGTCAAGATTTTTAAACGCACGAGCATCAAAGAAAATTTGATTCTAACAATGGAAAATGGGTTTTATATAAGGATTAGAGGTAAATGTGCCAATGTTGTAATAAACATAGATATGACAAAGGCATATTCCTAGGTATCTTAGATTTATCTCACCAAAAGTATAAGACAATGGATTTTTCAGTGATATTAATAGATAATATTGGGATTTTGGTTTCTAAAAATTAGTAGCCTATCCTTATTAATGTTCAGTATCATAGAATTTTTCATTCCACAATAGGAGTAAAGTAGAGTGACCTAGTATTGCCAGCTTTATAAATTATAGTACCTGAAGTTCTTTCTAGATCCCTTAATGCACTATTTGAAAATGATTTGTACATTATCTATGGGATGCTTAAATAGATTAGAAATTTTAGTCATCTAGATAATGCTAATTATACTATAATTTTTTTCTTTTTCTGATAGAAGATCTCTTGAAAGTGTGATGAAGGTTTTAAAGGAATATGAGAAGATCTCAGGGTAACTAATAATAAGAGTAAAAGTTCTTTGTAAACGTTTAAAAGGTTGTGTTTGGTTGGAAAAGTGTAGTTGTTTACATGATTTATGAAAGGAAAATTATTATGTATCTATTTAGGATGTTCAGACACACATTCAAGAAAGAAGAAGCTTATTATGAAAACTTGACAACCAAAAATATTAATGATATTCTTTAGAATTTGAAAGGGAAATTACTATCATTTGGAGCTATGGCTAGTATAATTAATAGTGCACTTCAAAGTATCCCTCTTTATCAGTTATTTTTTGTAATACCCATAAAGTTTATTATATATGAAATACACAAGATCATCATTAGGTTTTTCTAGGACTACAAAAGAGGAGGTCTTGGTCTTCATGGTTGAACTTTGCTTCCAAAGGAAAAAGGAAGAGTGAGATTTAGATCCTTATTTGATGTTTTCAATTCTATGTTTTTAATTAAGGAACTAGAATGGTCAGATTAAATATGGCGAGTACATCTTGACAACAAAAACAACTTTATTTGAGAATCTCTGTGGGCTTATAAGAATCAAAATTAGAGGATAGAGGTACTTGTTTGTAATTATTTAGGGAAATTCCAGATTCACTTAGACTCTAATTCATGCCTCAAAAAATAAGACTTTTGATGCATTCATATTACTTGTGATAAAGTATTAAGAAAGTGAATTCTTCAAGTAGACAACTTAAGGTATACGGATGGAATAGAGTTTAATAATTTCTAGTTTATTAAGTATTGTGTAACACCACATTTTCTACATATACTAGTTCAATTTGTATGAAGCAGTAAACTTGTTGTATAGGTAAGGGACCAAGTTTCATAAGTGATTAGGGATGGTTTAAAATGGATTTAAGGGATACTATAACCCCAAAACATTTCAGCATGTGTACAACTATGTTAGTCACTATAAAAGTATTTCAACACGAGATCATAAAGTGGTATTCTACCTTATGATTAAAATTACCAAGTGTATATAAGAGATAAGTTAAGTAGAAAGGATTGATATTTGGAAAATAAAATAAAATAACTGAGCTGCTTCCATGAAAAATTAATATAGTAGGTGCATCACCTACTTTGACTTATTGATCAACCTAAAGAACTAAGTAGGTGCATCACCTACTAAGACTGTTTGACTAGCTTAAAGTGCCAAATAGGAGAACTGTCAGAATTTGGAGATTAAGAGAAGGAGACGATAAAGTTCAGTAGTAGCTTTTCATTCAGTCAAAACATACATACCAACATATTACAAAAGATTACATTTATAGCTACAACAGTCTTACAAGACACACTTCACATAATGTCTTACAAGACACACTTCTCAAAATAAGGACTGCCATTTATTTTTAAAATAAAACTAAAAATAGTATTAAAAGAAACTATTAAAGGACAGACTATCAAGAAAAATCTAATAGTCTAACACTCCTTGAGATTTTTCTTGGATACTCCCATCTTAGCCCTTAGAACTTCAAATTTCCCTTTAGGAAGAGCCTTGGTCAAAATATCTACAATCTGTTGATCGGAGTTGCAATGAACAAGATTAATGTCGCCATCCTTCTCTGCTTGCCTAATAGCATGAAACTTCATATTTATATGCTTGTTACGACATTGCACTAGATTTTTAGCCATAGAAATTGCTGACTTATTGTCAACCTTAATGACAGTAGCTTCAATTTGGTTTTGCTCTAGATCACGCATAATTTTTCGTAACCATAGAGCTTGATTAGTTGCACCAACAGAGCGATGTATTCTGCTTTTGTAGATAATTGATCTGTCATATCTTGCTTCTTTGAATTCCATGAGATCATGCCTGAACCAAGTGTAAAAGAATATCCAGCAGTGCTTTTCATATCATCAACACTTCCTCCCCAATCACTATCTGCATAATCTATCAATTGCCCTTGCTCTCTTCTTTTAAACCAAATACCATAATTAACAGTTCCCTTGATATACCTCAATGTTCGTTTAGAGATATCAAGATGAACTTGACTTGGAGAATGTATAAACATCGACAAAAGACTTACCACGAACATGAGATCAAGTCTTGTTGCTATCAAATATAGCAAACTACAAATTAGAATTTTCTAAATTGTTGGATCAGCCCTATCACCTCTTTCAGACTTTGAGATTTTTTCATTGTGGACTAGTGCAGTTGATATAGGCTTATATCTCTCCATCTTGAATTTTTTAAGAATATCCCATGCATGTTTTCTCTCAGAAATGAAGATTACATCAGTAGCTTGATGAATCTCCATTCCCAGAAAGTAATTCATTTTACCCTAGTCTGGCATCTCAAACTTGGTCTCCATTTTTTGATTGAATTGATTCGCCATAGCTTTATTGTTTCCGGTTACCAAAAGATAATAATTATAGAGTGATACCACAAACATATCTCCACTTTTAGCCTTTTTCATATACAAAGCTTCTTTATTTTTACTTCTTTTGAAGCCACAATGAATGAGATGATCATCAATCTTAATATACCATGCTCGAGGAGCTTGTTTTAATCCATACAACACCTTATGTAATCTATAAACTTTGTCCTCCAATCCTTCAACTTGAAAGTCTTCCGGTTGGTCGACATAAATTTGTTCCTTTAATGGCCCATTTAAGAATGCCGACTTCACATCCAGATAACATAACCTCCAATTATCATTGAGCTGCCAAAGCAAATAGAAGTCATGTCATATCATGTCTTGCAATAGGTGCAAATGTGTCTCCATAATCCAGACCTATACCTTGTGCATAACCTTCACAACAAGCCTTGCATTGTATTTATTAACCGAACCATCTAGATTAAGTTTTGTTCTATAAACCCATTTCACGCCTATTACATTTTTGTCTTTGGGTTTATCAAGCAGCTTCCAAGTGTCATTCTTCTCTATCGTACCAATCTTCTCCTTCATGGCTTC
Organism: Capsicum baccatum var. pendulum; assembly: GCA_030864225.1. Taxonomy (NCBI): domain Eukaryota; kingdom Viridiplantae; phylum Streptophyta; class Magnoliopsida; order Solanales; family Solanaceae; genus Capsicum; species Capsicum baccatum. The sequence goes on from CM061560.1 coordinate 109,844,370, forward strand.
AATCCAAACTTCATGTTTTGATGCTTCTTGATGGGTATTCAGTTCCAAGATAGCAACATTGCATCTTTCATATATCTTAAAATGGGACCTTGTCTTCAAAATTGGTGAATCAAGTGAGGATTCAACATCTAATTCTTTAGCTTTGTACAGATTTTCAGAGCCAAATGGCTATGTTTTAGACAGCAGATTCAAGTTCAGATAACCTACATTTTCTTTCTTAACTTGCTCCTTATCCCAGATCCAATAAGCATGCTCCTCCACTACAATATCTCTTCTGATGAAAATACCTTATGTTTGCAAGTTGAAAACTCTATAACATTTGGCTTGCAACGAATAACCAAGAAAGATCCCCAATTCACCTTTCAGTTCAATCTTGCTTCTTCTCACTAAAGGAACATGAGAATAGCACTTTGAACCAAAGATTTTCAAGTGCTTGGCAGAAGGTATTTTTCCACTCCATACCTCAATAGGATTTTTATCATCCATAGCTTTAGTTGGCAGCCTATTCAACAAATAAACTAAAGTAGAAATAGCTTTTACCTAAAAATTTTGCGGTAGTTTCTTTTCAAGCCACAAACATCTAGCCATTTAAACTATCGTCCTGTTCATCCTCTCCGAGACTCCGTTCTTTTTTGGTGAATGACGTACTGTAAGCCTGTGATCAATCTCTGCATCTTCATAATACTTATTGAACTCATTTGAAGTGTATTCACCTCTATTGTCTGACCTCAAAGCCTTCAACTTACAACACTCTATCTTTCAACGAAATCTTTAAACTTCTTGAAGACTGAAAATACTTGAGAATTCTTACTCAAAAAATACACCCAAGTCATCCTTGTTAAGTCATCAATAAATAACAAAAAATATTTATTTTGACCTAAGGATGATGTCTTCATAGGTCCACATACATCAGTGTGAACAAGCTCAAGTTTTTCAGTTGCCTTTTGGGTAGCACTCTTAGGAAATGCTTTCCTATGAACCATACCCATCTGACATGACCCATACACTTTTTTAGATAGTGAGATCTTAGGTAAATATTTAGTCAAGTCCTTCTCATTCATAGACCTTAAAGTGGCATAGTTAAAATGCCCATATCTTCTATGCCATAACCATGGATCATCCAATCTTACAAAATTGGCACTATCAAACTTTCCATCTACTGGAAAGATCCTATCCACCATTTATACTTTGTCAATCAAAGTATTATCAATATCAAAAATCAAAAAATGCTTTCCATTAAAAAGTAAGAAGTAACTTTTAGACATCATTTGGCTAACACTCAACAGGTTATATGATAAAGAAGGAACATAAAACACATCATGTATAAGCTTTGTGCCTTGATTAGTTTGAAAGGAAATTGAACCCTTTCCATGTGCTACTAATACTGCACCATTTCCCATCCAATCTTTTGCTTTAAGTGACTTATCAAGTTTTTGAAAGATAAACTCATTATATGACATTTGACTCGTGTATCCACTGTCTAGGAACCATTTGGATTGGTTGGTTGTGCTTTTTTCATGAGTATCCATAAATAAGCTTTCTTTCTTTTCTAACTCTTCAGTGAAATATGCCTGTTGAACATATTTTTGTGGTTAATTTGGCTTGGCCCTGCAATTTTTCTCAATATGACCCATTTTTCTACAAAACCTACATTCAATTAATGGTTTTTCTTTGAACCAATGATCCTTTTTATAATGCGCCAAAAATGGGTCCCGAAGCATTACACGGTGCTTAAGGCTACAAGTATCCCCAAGATAACTCTTTGAGCCATTTTCATACCATTCAACACTCATCAACAGGATTACTATAATCAAACATCAAGATATTCTCCATAATATCATAATTCAAGACGAAAGAGATGCGGAAAGTAACAAAATACGACCTCTCTACAAGACTGATCAATCTAACCATCTAGTCTGACAAGCCTCTACTAAACTGTATAACACTGAGCCATTGGGACAGACCCCAACTGACCCTAACATCAGGGAATAAAATGATAACTCAAAATAAAAGAGTGAAATCTAAAATAACCAGTCCTCGAACCATAAGGACTCACCACTGCAGAAAATGTAGACCAATGTGCTCGGAGAATCACGTCAAGCCTGGGAATGAGCACCTGGACCTACATTATAGGGAAAATATAGCCCACGTACGAATATATGGGTCAGTACCATGGAATATGGATCGAGTATATGAGGGTGTATGCAAGTTTTCATAAAAGTCCTATATCATAAATATTCATTGGAAAATATGCATTCTGTAATAAGAGACTCACATAGCTTGAAATAAAATCATCATAATCACCATAGAGTAAAACACATCGGTGAAAACATGTGAGTCGTCATAGTAAATCCCAATCACTTTCATAATCCTTTTCAAGTCATCAAAACGAGTAGCTTTTATAACAATTCTCTTTAAGATATAGAAATATTTATCAAATTCTTCAAAAATGATAACTTTCTCAACTCACACTTTCAAACTATTACATTTTTCATCTCAATCAGAAGAAAACACACATGCACTGGGAGTCTCTTACAACCGACATAATCCATGTGTGCTACATGGAGTCCAACGTCCAACCCACATTGAAGAGAGCTGTCCTATCCTTGCCATCGGAGTAGGACCTTAATCTTTTCTTCACTAGTGATCACTAAATCAATCAGCCTTAGGCTCACATCCTATGGGGGCACGTAGTTCTAGGGGAGTATCAATCACAGCTATACCTCCCACTTGGTGCTAAAGACTACTCCCGAACTTAGCTCAGGTCATTTTAAAAGAAAATCCACAACAACACAATTCAATAATTCATATCGAGAGCCATCATGCTACCCCTTTTTCATAATAAATCAACATTCGGATTTCTTTTCTCATTCAAGTTCAAAAATAACTCTGTGAAGACCAAAAGGTCAAATCATTGAAATGTCAAGGTGTGTATAACATATTACTTCACCAAAGATCATAATCTCAAAGAGGGTTTAAATCCCATATATCAACACTTGAGCAAACATTTAAAGATTCATACTTTGTATAGCAAACAAGTATAACTCATATGAAAATCTGAAAATTCAACTTGAAAAATGATATTAACATCAAAACTCAAGGAATGTATCTTTAAGACATCACAAAAATATCATAGTTTCCTGAACAAGAATATAGGATAATAGTTTCCATCTTAAATTCATAATTAAACAAGTAAACTCATGTATCTTCGTAAAATAATACAAATTTTTGGGCACAAGAACAAAAGGATGTTCATTTCAAAACCCCACATACCTTTATGGTAACGTATTCGTTGAAAGATTGGACCCTTAATGTTGATTGTGTAACACTAGTTGTTGTTCTCCTTTAGTGCTCTTGGATGATGAACTTAGATTGATAATAGGGTATGATGTGTTTAGATTCTATTAAATTCTTAAGGTTAAGTTTAGGGGTGTGTAAGGAGTTCCAAAAGACTTAATTTCCCTCAAAATAACTCGAAACGGAGTGTTTTTACTACCTAAAACACCAAGTGTGCGCCGCATTGCTTATCGCATACATTTACGTATGTGCCACATTGCTTATCGCACACATTTAAGTATGATCCTCATTGCTTATTAGACACATTTAGGTATGCGTTGCATTGCTTATCGCACACATTTAGGTATTTGCCACATTGCTTAACGCACACCTATTCTAGTAGCCATGTGCGATTGGTTAGGCGACACACTCTACTTCGCAAAGCCATAACTCCTTGCTTAGGTGTCGGATTTTGATGAAATTGGTATTATTGGAAAGATAATTCGACTCTCTATAAGTTGGTGGGTAGAAATATGCAGAAATACCATATATTTATCAAGTTATGCTCATTCAAAGATGACCCTTATGAATTCAAACACTAAAACTTGATGGATTTCAAAACTCTTAGCTTGTACTACCTTAAGTGACTCATATAACGACACTTAACACATCATAAGCTCTAATATAACTAGGGTACTCTTGATAATTCATGTGCCTAAATATGGCTTACAGAATTGGGGGTTTCACATGTACGAACAAAGTGTGGGGCATTACAATATCTCCCCCTTGGGGATATTCGTCCTCGAATGACGCTGGGTATATTAAGAGTAAAGAGAAAATGAAGGGTACACAGCTGAAGCAACTTGCTACTCTTCCCTCTACTTCATTCTATATTTTGGGCACAACAAGGAGTGCATCACTCATGAAATCACAGCTGAATAGTATAAAATAACTGTTGAACTACTATAATTCTGCATAGAAAAGGAATGATTTAGAGTAGAATGGTACCTTCGGCTTGATCGGGGCTTATGAAAAACAGCTGTGGATACTTGGATCGCATATCCGTCTCAATTTCTGGAGTTGCACCTTCAACAGATTGGTTTTTCCACAACACCTTAACCAAGGGAACTTCTTTGTTCCTTAGTCTTCGGACTTGGTGATCTAAAATCTCAATAGAAACTTCCTCAAAAGAAAGACTATCTTGCACATCAGGGTTTTCTGAAGGATCTACAACAACACAATCACTAACGTGTTTCCTAAGCATGGAGACATGGAAGACAGAGTGAACGGAAGATAACTCTAAAGGCAACTCATCCTCATATGCTACCTTACCAACACGGCTAAGAACTCTGTAGGGGCCAACATAATGGGGACTAAGTTTCCCCTTCTTCCGTATCTCTTCACTCCCTTTATGGGTGAAATCTTCGAATACACCAAGTTGCCAACTTCAAATTCAATGTCTCTTCTCCTTACATCAGCATACGACTTCTGATGACTCTGTGCGGTTTTCAATCTTTCTCTAATAACTTTGACTTTTTCCATAGCCTCAAAGACTGAATCAGGACCACTCATGGCAGCTTCACCCACTTCAAACCAACCAATGGGTGACCTACATTTCCTCTCATACAAAGCCTCAAATGGAGCCATGCCAATGCTAGAGTGAAAACTATTATTGTAAGAAAACTCTATCAACGGTAAATGCTCATCCCAACTCCCCTTAAAGTCAAGAGCACACACTCTCAACATATCCTCTAACGTCTGGATGGTCCTCTCAGCCTGACCATCTATCTGCGGATGGAAAGCAGAACTCAAATGCACTTGGGTACCAAGACCCTTTTAAAAAGCTCTCCAAAACTGCAAAGTGAACTGAGTACCCCTATCTAAAATGATGGACAAGGGAACTCCATGCAATCTGACTAATTCCTGGATGTACAATCTAGCATAATCCTTAGCAGTATAAGAAGTATACACAGGCAAGAAGTATGCAGACGCAGTCAATCTATCCACAACAACCCAAATGGAATTATGATGGCATCGGGAAGGAGGTAAACCAGTCATAAAATCCATGTTTATCTCTTCCCACTTCTAAGTGGGAATACCGAACTCCTGCATCATACCACTAGGTCTTTGGTGTTCTACCTTAACCTGTTGGCACGTTGCACACTTAGCCACAAATGTTGCGATATCCCTCTTTATGCCACTCCACCAATAGATTTCCCACAAGTCGCGATACATCTTAGTGGCAACAGGATGAATAGAATATCGCGCGCCATGCGCTTCATCCATAATTCTCTATCTCAGATCATCAACATTTGGAACACATAATCTATCCTACAATCTCAACACACCATCTCCTTCTTGGGAGAAAACCTCCACCTTTTGTTCCTTGACTGATTTTTTCAGTCTGACCAAACTAGCATCAAAGTTTTACTTCTCCTTTACTTTCAAAATCAAGGAGGATTCGGAACTACTCTACACCCCTATAATACCTTCAGCAGAGTCAAATAACCTAACCCTCAGTCTAGCCAAACAGTGTACATCATAAGCTAACTCTTTCTTACCCTCTTCAATAGGCATACCACTACCCATAGACACTCTGCTTAAGGCATCTGCCACTACATTGGCCTTACCCAGATGGTATAACACACTCATATCATAATCTTTTAACAGCTCTAACCACCTTCTCTGCTAAGGTTCAACTCCCTCTGGGTATATACATATTGTAAACTCTTATGATCAGTGAAAATATCAATGTGAACACCATACAAGTAGTGTCTCCATATTTTTAGAGCAAACACAACAGCAGCTAACTCAAGATCATGGATGGGGTAATTTTTCTCATGGGTTTTCAACTGTCTAGAAGCATAAGTTATCACCTTACCCTTCTGCATCAATACACAACCCAAACCAACTCTAGAAGCATCACAATATACTACAAAACCCTCAACACCATCAGGTAAAGTCAAAATAGGGGTTGAAGTGAGTCGAGTCTTCAACTCCTGAAAACTCTTCTCACAAGAATCAAACGACAAGAACTTTACTTTCTTTTGGGTCAACCGGGTCATAGGAGACGCTATAGAGGCGAAACCTTCAACAAAACGGCGGTAATAGACAGCTAGACCCAAGAAACTTTAGATGTCAGTCAGAGAGATAGGTCTAGGACAGTTTCTAACAGCTTCTATCTTTTGGGGATCAATTCTAATACCCTCGGAAGAAATGATATGACCCAGAAAAGCAACTGACCTCAACCAAAAATCACACTTGATGAATTTGGCAAATAATTAATGATTTCTAAGAGTTTGTAAGACAATTCGGAGATGATCTGCATGTTTATTCTCAGTACGGGAGTACACCAGAATATCGTCTATAAATACGATAACAAATATGTCAAGATATGGTCTGAACACTAGATTCATAAGGTCCATGAAAGTTGCCGGGGCATTAGTTAACTCGAAGTAAAAAACAAAAAACTAAAAATGACCATAGCGAGTTCAAAAAGCTATTTTTGGGGTGTCCCACTCTCTAACTTTGAGTTGATGATAGTCGGATCGAAGGTCTATCTTTAAGAAGTAACTTGCACCTTGCAATTGGTCAAACAAATCGTCTATTCTAGGAAAAGGATACTTATTTTTTATAGTGACTTTATTCAACTGGCGATAGTCAATACACATATGCGGGGAACCATCTTTCTTTTTCACAAATAACACAGGAGCACCCCAAGGAGAAATATTGGGCCTTATGAAACCCTTATCTAATAGATCTTTGAGTTTCTCTTTCAACTCCTTAAGTTCTGCAGGTGCCATCCGGTAAGGAGGAATAGAAATAGGTTGAGTATCAAGAAGAAGATCGAACCCGAACTCTATCTCTCTATCAGGAGGTATCACTAGGAGATCTTCCAGAAAGACATCAGAAAACTCATTGACAATGCTAACTAACTGGAGAGTTGGAGTCTCAGACTTAGTGTCCTTGACTTTAACTAGATAATAAATCCACCCCTTGGAAATAAGTTTTCTAGCTTTAATATATGAGATAAAATGACTCTTGGGAGATACAGAACTCCCAGACTACTCAAACAAAGGTTCATCAGGAAACTGAAACTTGTCCACTCGGGTACAATAATCTATAGAGGCATAACAAGAATGTAGCTAGTCCATACCCAGAATAACATCAAAATCCACCATGTCTAACTCAATCAGATAAGCCAACATGACTCTATGAAGGAAGATAACAGGACACTTTCGATACACTTTCTGGGCAACAATCAAATCACCCACTAGGGTAGAAACTAAGATAGGCACAGGAATATTTTCAGGACTCATTTCAAAATTCACAGCAACCAGAGATGTAACATATGAAAAACTGGACCCAGGGTCCAACAAAACATAGACATCAAACTAAAGTATATGGAGAATACCAGTAACAACATTGGCAGAGTCCTCCTGCTCCTAGAGAGATAGCAAAGCATAGAACCTATTCTGGTACTGACCGGCCAGCAGTGTTAGAAGAGGCGCCCTGAGCTGGGGCTGGGCGAGTCACCTGAAATGAAGCACTAGCAGTCTGAGTCTGAGTTTGAGGGTAATTATCACGACGTCCTTGCCTGGCATATGGGCACTCCCTAAGTTTGTGACCTAAGTCAACACACCCAAAACAATCTTTCTTCTCACCCCAACACTTACCCAGGTGGGTCCTACCATACTTAAGACACAGAGGATAATTTGTCTTACTGCCAATACTATACTGGGACCTGGCTACATATGACCTGCTAACTTGCTCTTGCCCACCCCTAGGTATGGGAGCACTAGCTGATGATGGTGCTGGTGTAGATAAATGGTTCTGAAACTGAGGGAAATTCCCTTTCTATGATCTAGTCTGACCCTATTCGTGCTGCTCGAATCTAGCTCTCTTATTCCCTCTTATTCTATCCCTCTCCTTGATCTTATCTGCTTCAATTAGTTAGGCATGAGTCATCAGCCTAGAAAGATTCATCTCACTATTTAACATAGCAGACCTACACTCCTTAACAACATAGCTATACACTCCTGTCACAAATTTACTCATACTGACCCGATTATCAGCTACTAAGTTAGGAGCATATTTGTCCAACTGATTGAACTTCAGACAGTACTCTTTAACAGTCATAGAGCCCTGTCGCAAGTTCATGAACTCCTCTACCTTTGCCTCTCTCATATCTAAAGGGAAAAACTTATCCAGGAATGCATCCTGGAACTCCTGCCAAGACGTAGGGGCAGCACCCCCACCTCTACTCTTTCTCTAAGAAACTACCCAATCATAAGCAAGGTCTTTCAACCGATATGCTGCCAACTCCACACTATGCTCCCCAGAGATATGCATCACCTAAGTAATCTTTCACACCTCCTCCAAGTACGACTGTGGATCCTCATCTAGCTTGGACCCATAAAGTTCTAACGAATTCATCTGCATAAAGTCAAGGATCCTCACAGCAGCTGAATCACCTCCCTGCTGCTGTGGAGACGGGGCCGGATTGTCCAGAACATTTGCAGTGACAGCTTAGGCCAGCGCATGAAAGGCTACCCAAAATTTGGCATGGGACACATTTTCATTCAGTATGTCAGCAGGCTGGGGTTGCTGACCATTGTTATTTTTTCTAGCTCAGCAAGGAGGCATATTTTAAAAGAGGAGAGCACGAATTAATAGCTGAAAGGAAACAACTGTAAGCACGATGGACTTTTGAAAGAAAGAAATAAAACTTTCTCCTAAAAGGTCTCATAGCCTCTTGCTCATAGATATGGCGCGCTACACATCGATGATCAAGACTCTACTTAACGCAGCTTTCCAGACTCTCTAGGACTCTAATAACCTTAGGTTCTGATGCCAACTTTGTAACGCCCCAAAAATGAGTCCCAAAGCATCACACGATGCCTAAGGCTACAAATAGCCCCAAGCTAACCCTTTGAGCCATTTTTATACCATTAAACACTCATTGATAGGATTACTATAATAAAACATCAAGATATTCTTCATAATATCATAATTCAAGATGAAAGAGATGCGGAACGTAACAAAATACGACCTCTCCATAAGACTGATCAATCTAACCATCTAGTCTGCAAGCCTCTACTAAACTGTATAACACTGAGCCATTGGGAAAAAACCCAACTGACCCTAACATCAGGGAATAAAATGATGACTCAAAATAAAAGAGTGAAATCTAAAATAACCAGTCCTCGAACCATGAGGACTCATCACTACAGAAAATGTAGACCAATGTGCTTGGAGAATCACGTCAAGCCTGGGAATGAGCACCTGGACCTACATTAGAGGAAAAATGTAGCCCACGTATGAATATATGGGTCAGTACCATGGAATATGGACCAAGTATATAAGGGTGTATGCATGTTTTCATAAAAGTCCTATATCATAAATATTCATAGAAAAGTATACATGCTGTAATAAGAGACTCACATAGCTCGAAATAAAATCATCATAATCACCATAGAGTAAAACACATTGGTGAAAACATGTGAGTCATCATAGTAAATCCTAATCACTTTCATAATCCTTTTCAAGTCATCAAAACGAGTAGCTTTTATAACAATTCTCTTTAAGATATAGAAATATTTATCAAATTCTTCAAAAATGATAACTTTCTCAACTCACACTTTAAAACTATTATATTTTTCATCTCAATCAGAAGAATAAACTCACACTGGGAGTCTCTTACAACTGACATAATCCATATGATCTACATGGAGTCCAACTTCCAACCCACATTGAAGAGAGCTGTCCTATCCTTGCCATCGAAGTAGGACCTTAATATTTTCTTCACTAGTGATCACTATATCAATCAGACTTAGGCTCATATCCTATGGGGGCACGTAGTTCTAGGGGAGTACCAATCATAGTTATACCTCCCACTCGATGCTAAAGACTACTCCCGAACATAGCTCAGATCATTTCAAAAGAAAATCCACAGCAACGCAATTCAACAATTTATATCGGGAGCCATCATGCTACCCCTTTTTCATAATAAATCAACATGTGGATTTGTTTTCTCATTCAAGTTCAAAAATAACTCTTTCAAGACCAAAAGGTCAAATCATTTAAATATCAAGGTATGTATAACACATTACTTCACCAAAGTTCATAATCTCAAAGAGGGTTTAAATCCCATATATCAACACTTGAGTAAAACATTTTAAGATTCATACTTTGTATAGCAAACAAGTATAACTCATATGAAAATCTGGAAATTCAACTTGAAACATGATATTAACATTAAAACTCAAGGAATTTATCTTTAAGACATCACAAAAATATCATAGTTTCTTGAACAAGAATATAGGATAATAGTTTCCATCTCAAATTCATAATTAAACAAGTAAACTCATGTATCTTAGTAAGATAATACAAATTTTTGGGCACAAGAACGAAAGGATGTTATTACTGAAAACCCCACATACCTTTATGGTAACGGATTCGTTCAAAGATTGGACCCTCAATGTTTATTGTGCAACCCTAGTTATTTTTCTTTTTTAGTGCTCTTGGATGATGAACTTAGATTGATAATAGGGTTATGATGTGTTTAGATTCTATTAAATTTGTAATGTTAAGTTTAGGGGTGTGTAAGGAGTGTCAAAAGACTTAATTTCCCTCAAAATAACTCAAAATGGAGTGTTTTTACTACCTGAAATACCAAGTGTGCGCCGCATTGCTTATCGCATACATTTACGTATGCGCCATATTGCTTATCACACACATTTAAGTATGCACCGCATTTCTTATCGCACACATTTAGGTATGTGCCGCATTGATTAGCACACACCTATTCCTGTAGCCTTGTGTGATTGGTTAGGTGACGCACTCTATTTCGTAAAGCCACAACTCCTTGCTCGGGTGTCGGATTATGATGAAATTAGTATTGTTGTAAAGCTAATTCGACTATCTATAAGTTGGTGGGTAGAAATATGCAGAAATGCCACATATTTATTAAGATATGCTCATTCAAATATGACCCTTGTGAATTCAAACACTAAAACTTGATGGATTTCAAAACTCTTAGCTTGTACTACCTTAAGTGACTCATACAACCATACTTAACACATCATAAGCTCTCTTATAACTAGGGTACTCTTGGTAATTCATGTTCCCCAATATGGCTTACAGAATTAGGGGTTTCATATGTACGACCAACGGTTCGCTTTCTAGCTTAGGAAAGTGCGAGGCATTATACTTTTATTGAGGATTGGTTCTTTTACAGTGGACACAAGGTGGAAAATTTCCTTTCTGTGAAGATTCTGTCCATGGCTTTCTCTTTGCTACTTTATCTCCTTCCATCCTGCTACTATCCTTCACAGGTTGCTTGTCTTTGTGCTTTGATTAAAATGCCACTTCTTGTACTTCTTCATCTCTTATACTTATTATTTGTTCTTGGGCTTGCAACTTGCTAATCAGCTCTGCGACAGATAAAGTCTTCAAATTACAAGATTCCTCTATTGTTGAAATCTTGGACTTGAACCTTGCTGGTAAGATTATCATCATCTTCTCCACCACCTTTCAATCTGGAAAAGTTTCACCAAATAATCTTATCTTGTTTACAATTTCCAAAAGTTTGGCAGAGTATTCTTTCACGGTATCTCCTTCATTCATTCTTAAAATCTCAAATTCTCTTTTTGAGAGTTCAGAGTTCAGAGTTAACATTTCATTCTTAACATCACAATAAAACTAAACATAGTATTAAAAGAAACTATTAAACAAAAGACTATCTAGAAAAATCTAATAGTCTAATAAGAACCACCTAATTGTATTAATTCTGGCTCTAGTTGAGTAAAAGAATAGGGGAATAATGTGCAACCAAGGCTCAAAGCCAACATCCAGCATCACGACCCACACTTAAAGCCTTGTTCATTCTCTAACAACTCTTTACTATAAAGCTCGTGAGCTAGAGATTATAAACTTCTAATACATGTAAGACACTCAAGCTAATACTACAATGACTATACAAAATACAAGTTACTATACTAAGCATGTTACAAACACAATTGAAAGCTTATGAACACTACTCCAAAACATCCTAGCCTCAAGAATTGACTCTCCTAGTTTGAAAACGCATGTTTATCATTCAATCAAGGACATCATACAAATCACTCACATTCATCAAACATGTGTCCTCACAACAAGAGAGTTACTTATAATCACTCACAATTAAGCAATTCATAACATGGTGGGTACGAAAATTAAATTATGCTCACTCTTATAAGGAATTCACAAGTTACACACAAATGAACAATAGGCTTGCCCTTAATGTAATGCTTCACTAATAGTCGAATGTAAAACTGAAGATCAATTAGGACTTTTCTGGGTTGTAATGTAGGCTCAGGGACGGGTAGGAACTATTTAAGAATAATGACTAACCTCTCTAATCTCTTTAATACACTATATTATACATTTAAAATCACTCTCCAAAAACCAAACTACACTTATTCATTCATCAATACCTTTTGTTTTTGCCCCATCTCCTTTAAGCATTTTCACAAACACTTGTGGGCATATTGTTTATTCCTTCAAGATTTAATTTTTCTCATTCTCTACAGTCATGGGAATATTTATAAAACCATTTAATAAATTCCAACCACCACATCAATTATAAACACCAATAACTATTACCTTGGGGCATCAATTTCACCTTTTTCTTCTTCAATTTCTCAAACTTTTTTTTTCAATTATTTTTTTTCTTATTTCACCAAAGAACTTAGGAGCTTTTTGGATCAAATTATGGTCTATCATAGAAGGGGATTAGGCTACATATGAAGATACCAAAGAAAAGGCTAAAGACTTAATGGGGGTTAACTAGGATAATTCACAGGGGTAGGCAAAAGAAAGTATAAAATAAGGCTATCAAAGAAATGCCTAAATCATCTCCTAAACTCCTACTCTTTATTTCATATTACACACACACCGGAAAAGTTCTAGACATCACATACAACAAGGAATATACAAAAATCTCACACTCACATGGCATATGCTCAACTCAATAAGACCATCATAGACTCCTAACCAAATAATAGCATGAATTCAAATTTAAGTCAAATAGTACAAGAGTCATAAACTTGAGCCTAAAAGTTTCAAAAATATCAATTTACTCAATAAACATGCTTTTACAAACAAACCCACTTGCATCATGTAATCAAAAATAGCACCAACAAGAATATCTCTCTTATTCCTATCCTAATTTTTTTAAAATTGAGCCAAAATTTGAGAATTTCCCCACCCTACACTTAAAAATCTACTTTGTCCCCAAAGTGAATTTAAAAGTAAAAAGATAGAAATACTTCCTGAGGCCTCTAGGCCTAGCTAGATGCATCTTCACACAACAAAGGGTTCACTCAGTCTTTGCCATGCCTCAAGCTCAAGTTTATGGTACTCATACTTCCCATTAACTTGTGACTCAACCAAAAACAACAACTACGTGAAATAAAAAAAATGAAAAGAAAACATACCTTAACTTGGTTGCCTCCCAAGCAGCATCTGATCTAGTGTCGCGACACGACCCATATCAACTTAACCTTATTTTTTCACCTTTTTACTCCCTTTTGAGAGCCATTTTTTCATTCGTTTCAGACCTATTTTACCTTTTAACATGTTGGGAATCATTGGTTCTATATTAGGCCACTCTATTAGGGAGTCAAAAGAGGTCTTTAGTGATTTAGGTACCCCTCACTCATCCCTTTTCAACACATTAATTATGCATAAATCTTTATATAAGGGATTTTCAATAGGGGCCTTGTAAACATCAAATACTACCTTTTCATCATCTGCCCTCATCTTGAGTGTGCCTTCTCTAACATCAATCAAAGTACCTTCAGTTGCTAAGAATGGATGCCTCAATATAATTGGCACTGGTTCATCTTCCATAAAATTAAGAACAAAAAAGTCAGCAGGAATAATAAATTTACCAACCTTTATAATAAAATCCTCAATTATTCCATCCAGATATGCTATGGATCCATCTGGGAGTTGCATAACCACTCATGTCACTTTAGGCTCTCCTAAGCTCAATTTTTCAAACAGAGATAGGGGCATCAAATTTGTGCTTGCCCCTAAGTGACTTAGTGCATGAACCTCTTTACTCCTAATTTTAATAGGGATGGCAAACTTCCCTTGATCTTTTAATTTCTTGGGGATTTTCTATGTTATTACCGCACTACACTCTTCAGTGAGTGTTATTGCTCCTATATCTTGCAATTTTACCTTCTTCGCCACCACATCCCTCAAGTACATTCCATACTTAGGCATACTCTACAAAATATCTATCCAAGGTAAGTTAATATGAATCTCTTTGAATGTGTCAATGAACTTTTTGAACAAGGAATCCTCCTTCACTTTTATATTTTTTTGAGGAAAAGGTAGTGGTAGCATCTTCTTCTTCTCTGGTTCAGCAAATTTTTCATCCAAGTACTCAGAGTTCCTTGAATTTTTAGCAGCTTCTTTATCTACCTTTTGGGTTACCACATCAGCATCTCACTCCTTTGTTACCTTTGGAGGCTCTTCATAAAGCTATTTACCCCTCCTCAAGGTGATTATCATGACTTATTTTAGATTTTTTGTATCAACTGGTAATCCACCTTGAGGATGGGTATTTAACATTTGCTGTATCTACCCAACCTGCAACTCTAAATTTCTCTAAGACACTTTCTGATTCTGTAATTCTGCCCTTTAACTGTTCAGATCCACAATCAATTGTGTTTGACCATCTAAGATTTGTTTAAACATCTCTTCCATGTTGCTTGTAGACTAATTTGACTGGGCCTGTGGCTGTGGGGCATTCCATGGCTGATTAGGTGGATGATTTTGCCACTTAATGTTGTAGATATTCCCATAATTTAGCCTTTGAGCATTACCTATATACATCACAAATTACAAATTTAAAGCAGGCATGTAGTCGTATGACTACTATTTTTGCACACTTCACACCAACCTGCATCATGTTGGATGGCATTGACTGTGTCTATAGGTTGTGCTGCTCCCAACTTTATGGTGCTGAATGTTGTGTTGATCAAATTTTGTAAGGAAGAAACCTCAGCTGATAGGGCTATGAATTAGTCCACCTCCAACACACCCGTAATTCTTTTTGTGGCACTTCTAGAATCTGAATGCCACTGTGGATTTCCTTGTGCTATGCGGTTCAGCAATATGTATAGCTCATCATCAGTTATCTCTAACACTTAACCACCTACGGATGAATCTAGAAAAATCTTCTTATTGTGATCCAGAGCTTCTATCAAAGTGTAAGTAAGTACCTCATTCAACTGTTCGTGGTATGGACAATCCTGAGGAAGGGCCTTGAAGCATTCCCAAGCATGATTTAGATTTGTATTAGGCTACTATTTGAATCTCACTATCTCACTACGAAGTCTCGCAATCTTGCCTGATGGGAAAAATCTGATGAGGAACCTTCTGGGCAAGTTGACCCATGTTGTGATTAAATTGGTTGGCTCCACATTCAACCACCTTTTAGATTCCCTCAAAAGTGAATAGGGAAATAGTGTCAGCCTCATATAATCTGGCATCCCATTCGGAGTGATGTATCTGTAAGATAAATGAAGGTTTGCAAGTGGACTTATGGATCCTCGTGTGAAAGAACCGCAAACTGTCCACTGATAATATAAAGCTGCACCATATTGTGTTTCAACTTGAAATTCCCCTCAGCCGTCGGTCTTCGAATTGGGGAAGTCAAGTTCTTTAGAAGTGGGACTGCCAATTCCCTAACCTTTCTATCAGCTACTTGTTGTTCAGCAATAGGAGCGGTATTCTCTTGGTCTTCTTAGATTTGTGGAATTCTAGAGAGAAGGATTGTTTCTCTCTTACGTTGATGGTAAAGTTGCTCAGGTTCCGGGCTTGGTTTTAGCAACTCCCAATCCTTTGCCAACTTATAAATTGAAGAACCTATTTCCTGTAAAAACAAAAATAAGACCAAGCATAAAAATACCAAATAAATCTAAATATAAGCTAAAATAAACAATTTCCAAAATACAAGTCCCTAGCAACGGCATCATAAACTTGACAGCGCTCAAGCGTACACGCAAGTGTACATGGTCTACCAAGTAATATAGTGGCCTTCAAGAAAGCTGAGTTATCGATGTCATAGAGACTAGATTTGGCAACTATTTGATTTTAGTTCACAATTTAGATTCATTTGATGTGAGAGTAACCAAAAGAAGAATGGAGTTTGTAAATTGCAATAAAGTAAATGATGTGTAAAGTAAAGATATTATAACAATAAATAGAAGAAAATCTAGGGTTGAAGCACTCTGAACAATCATATTTTGATAATGAATTTCATTCATTCACTTGCTTATCGTGGTTGTTGATTTGTAGGGTTAATGGCATGATTACGATTTCCCAACCTCTGATCTTTTACATAAGTTGAACCTTACACCTACATCATTGAGCAGGGATGTAATAGTTAACTAAATCTCTTAATAAATATCATCCTACATATGAATCAAGTATGGTATCTAAGTACATCTCTATCCTAGATACTAATTCAAGTTTCTTATTTTATAAAGAATCAAGAACCATGCTCTATTTATTCCCATGTTCTATTGCCCTATTTCCTCTCTCGAGTTCACAAGGTTGAAAAGGATGTATTCTAAGGGACATTAATCCTTAAAATAGTTATAATAAGAATAATCAAACAACCAATATTAATAAGCGAAGAAAACAAACTTAATCCATAGCAATAATAATCATTTCTTGTCTTCAACCTCAGAAAGGGACGTTTAGCCACGCATAGTCATAATCGTAATCACAAAATATTAATTAACGACTAAAATGCATAAATACATCCAACATCAAAACTCATTTGTAAATAAGAGAAAGATAGTAGATTATATTCCCCTCCCATATTATGATGTTTAGGGACTATTTTATGTATATTATGATAAGGGATGTGACTGGTGCATGGAGAAATCTTGGAGATACTAAAAGATATAAATATTGTAGGGTGTGGCAATACACCACTTAATTGGGTGTTACATAGACGTATTGCCTACTTTAAATTTGTATATTCATTTATATGTGTTCTTGCAATACCCCGAAAACTTTTTTATCAAAATTTTGTGCGTAAACGTATTGGATCCTATCTTCGAGAATGATTTTTAATTTTCCTGTGTGTCATTTCTTGGATTTCGACCCACCATTTCATAGAGCATCGAATAATATTTCCAACGATATGTGTATCACCCAAAACGGACACTCGAGCGATGAGTTACGACCATTCCGATCAAACTACGACCATTCCGATCGAACTATGAACAGTAAAATGTGCAGGAAAAAAAATACTGCAGCCAGGCAATTTTTTTGGTCAACTTTAAATGATCATAAATCCTTGTAGATAATGAACTGTGTGAGTTGCTATATATCAACGGAAAGCACTAAGAGTCTTCTTTCCAATAAAATTGGTTTCATCCAATTCGGACATTGTAGTAAAACGTTATGGCCAATTTACTTCAGCCTATCAGATAGATCACTGAAGGACAAATTCGGATTTTATTTGTTTCTTAGGGGTATTTTGGTCTTTCACCACTCTTTTAAACCTCTATAAATACCCCATTCAGCTGATAACTTGTATTATTTTCCTCTCATTTCTCTTATATGTATATATATATATATATATATATATATATATATATATATATATCAAGTTAGGGTTAGAGTTTTTAATTGGGGGAAATTAATAGGAGGCTTTGATTCAAGAATTCCTTCTGTCAATCTCTTCCAGCCATGAAATCTAAGGTATGCAAGTGTTTATCTATGGACTCCTTTCGTCCATAGAGTTCACGAATTCCTTTTTGAAAGTTCAAGTTATGTATATATATATATATATATATATATATATATATATATATATATATATTCTAGACTTTGATGATGTATATATATATATATGTTGATTGATATTTGATGGTATAGATATATATAAGGATTATGTATGTTACTTGATATATATATATATATATATATATATGATGATTATGTGTGTTGGATGAGATATATGGGGTGGCGGAAAACATTAGAATTTGATGAATTCACCAATGCCTAAAAGTGCATGTAAGGTGTTTGTGAAATTGTCTAAGAGGCTATAAATTTATGTTCTTAGGATATAATAAGTTCTGAATGACTAGACTACTTTCTATGTATACGTTCAACATGAACTCCATGTTATTGTCTAAAATTGGGGATGTTGTGTAGAAGGCTTATGATATAGTTGTAAGTGCGGACGAGGGATTTAGTTGGTGGAATTAAGATGAATGATGGTGTTGTAGCACATGTCATTGTTCATACTGACCTATACCTAAATGGTGCATGCAAGGTAATTATAGAAATGCCTAGTTAAAGAAGAATGGATCGTATGACCCCTTATGATTGAAGTGATGAGTTCATACCATACTTGTATGCTACGTGTTTACTATGATGCTTGAGGTAAATGTTAAGGCCATTAGGCCACGCTATGTGTGAAATATCTAATTATGTATCGAATTGCATATATCAAGATCTTAAAGGAAAGAACCTTGAGAAGTAAACCATGATGTGTTGAATGTATGTTATTTCTGTGTATCCTGATTGGATAAACTGTGTTATGTTGTATTCTTACTTAACCATATGCATCCTTATTAATGATCTACGATGTAATGGCATGATATTCCAATACTTGTATATGAATATGATCTTCAAATGATTGGTGTGAGGTGTTAATGAATGCATAGTGCATGATGGCCTGTGGGCATGTGAGTATACGTTGTTGTATACTACGTATTACTTATGTTATTGATTGTTGGAGGTATATGCCCGAAATAGTCTGCTGGTCTAGAGCTGAGTCAGTTCCGCGATAATCTTAGTCGTGCTACGATCGATGAATTTCCGATGATTTGAGAACTTAACTTGAATTCCGTGAGAACTTAGTATGTGGGGTTTTGAACAAGAATATCTTTTCATTCTTGTTCCCAAAGAATTAATTTTATCATTGGAATTTCATGATTTTGTAAAGTGGGTAAATACCCAAGATGTTTTAATGACGAATTATGAGGTTATGAAAAATATAAATTGTTTACACTTTGATGTACATGATTACTTTATTATTCCCAAGTTATGATTTGATATGGTGAATTTCATATTTCTACCATGAGTTGATATTTCAAGTGTTTTCAATATATGATTTATGGAACTTTGAATCGTCCAATATTGGTATACATAATAACCTTATTATCTTGTTTTCTTGAATGGAGATTTTATGCCATAAATTGCATACCACTACTATGAAATTATTTTTTTGAGGATTCTTGATATAAGAGCCATGATTTGAGTTACATTACGACATACAAAATCTCACTATGATTTGAAGATCTTAAATGCTTTTCAAAAGCTATTGTATGATTTGAATATTGGAATGTAAGAATGATCATTTGAGAATATTGATTTGCATCCGCAAAGTCAGGATGATTTATATTGATTTTAAGCTCGCAGAGATGAAATACTGTGTTATTGATACCATGCTGATGTTGAGTAAAATTAAAATATTTTGAGCTAAAATGTGTTGAGTTAGGAATCCACATAAATGAGAAAGAGATGTGATTTGGTCTTTATGATAGTCCCTTGCGATGTTGTGGTGGATTTCCAAAGAGATTTGATTTGGTCTTTATGATAGACCCATGTGATGTTGTGGTAGATTTTCTAACGCATTCTGAGCTAGTCGGGGAGTATTAGTTAGCACCGAGAGAGAAATTTGGTATTTTCCCAAACCTATGTGCCACTGTAGGGTTGTTGATGATGATATTGTTGGCCAGAGAGCCGAATTGTGATTATGAAAGCTTTAAGGTTATACTCCCTAGCAAGAGTACAACACTCCCGCTAATGGGAGTGCTCTCCCTAGGAGGGCAAACATTGGTATTCCATGCGGCTCACGTGGGGTTATCGGTTATAGGAAAATCTCCTGTCCATAAGAGTATATTTCTTGAACTATCGAGTCACTCCGAGTCTTGAGTTGATGAGTTTGGTTGTCTATGATGAGTCATGAGAATTTATGATGAATATTGATGATTTTATGATAATTTATGGGATTTTACTTATGTTTTACTCTCTCTAATATTATGAGAAGTATGGATAATGAAATTCAAGCCATGTGAGTCTTTATTTTTTGTACGCATGTTTTACGAAATCAAAGATATTATTCAAATTATTGCATGCACCCCCACATATTCAGTTTCTTATGAGGAGTCATAGTGAGTTATGTAACTACTTTCCACGATTTTTGTGTCAGTATAAATCTTCAGGAGTCAGGGGTGTGAGTGTATTCAATTGATCAGTGCTGGTATCCTATGATTCAGTAATGCAGTACCCCAGTACAGTAGTGAGTTCCAAGGACAGTAAAGTAGTATCCGAGTTGTGGTATCTGGAGTCGTTATTATTATTATAATGGTTGTGAACTGTGCATTCATATATGTGTACTTGTTCATTATTCTCATGATTATTCTGTTTATTAAATGTTAATGCATAAGCCTTTGCATTTAGCCTTCCCTTCTTGCATACTCAGTATATCTTAGTACTGACGCATTCGCGCTATGGTGTTCTTTTATTTTGGGGCACCATAGGTTCAGAGGAGTGAAACTTGGAGCATCTTAGAAGTCACTTGTATAGCAGCAGTGGGTGCAGCAGTGAGTCCTCATCATCTGAGGATGTTGTTATTACAGTATTTGATTTTAGTAGACGGAGTTAGTTGGGGGAATTGTCCCTTCAACTCCACAGTTCAGGCAGTATAAAGGCTTTTCAGACAGATGTATTAGTGTGTGGTTTAAGGTATTGTATATTTCTAGATGTTTGAACCTTATGGCAAGTGTTAGCCTATTTTCGTATGTCTTTTATTATATTATGCAGTGAACAGGTACAAATATCAGAAAAAGGGTTAGCTTGTGGTCCTTCGGGATCATAATCACCATGTAGCATTTCGGTTCTCGGGAATCAGGGCGTTACAGTTCTGCAACCTATGGGGAATTTTAGATGACCTTGTAAGAAGATTGTATATTATATAGACGTGATTAAAAGAAAAGGGAAGGGAAAATACCTTGTCTAGATAAATTATGGGCTTACCTCCCAGTTACTATTTTGGTGGGATCAAGTAGCTCAAATTGGTTTATTAGCTACTAATACTAGTTTTATCACATATTTCATCAAATGAATAATCTAAAGGGTAGGAGCTTAAGTCATACTATTTAAAATCTACAGCAAGGTATGTAATGCGATTTTATTCCATATTCTTTAGCATGATTTCAATACTTGTGTTATTACCAACAAATTCAGCTTCCAAAGTGCTCTTCCCAGTAAAGGAGACGTAGTAAAAACTTATGACCTCCAATGTTGTTGATGATACTATTCTGCCTCCTTAATGTGTTGAGTTACATCAAAATTTATTTATTACTCCATAATTGTATGTTTGTTCTCCTAAGTGCTAGTATAAAATAGGTATTCTCTACAGTAAACTTTTTGAGTTCTCTTCTAAGTCAATAGAAGTTAATTAAGCTATGTAAGTTCCTAAGTGTCATACTGATTTTACCTTCAGAAGATACAAAAGGAATTTGGGTATGAATATATGAGTGGAAGCTCATGGAAATAAGCCTATAATGGGATAATCCTAATTCATGTATTTCTGAGTAGCAGCTGGCCACCCATGACCTTGGATTTTTCAAGAATCCTGCTCCTTTGTTGTAGGACTTGTAGCTCGATAGTCCACCAGGTGGGTTTGTTTATCCTTCCAGTTTTTAGTGTATTCTTGGATAGTTATAGCAGCCTATAAGCGCGAGATGTACCTTGTAGGGGGCGGTAGGTGCATAAGCAAATCATGGGTGGAACCCAATTCATGTATCTTTGGGTGGAAAATCAGGAGCAAAAACAAAGCATGGATTGATCCTAATTTATGTATTAATGAGAACAACATCCCAGGGGTTAAAGTGCCTATCATGGGTCATACTTTTCTACTGTTGATATGTTGGACAATTGTATTACATTCCTTAAAAGACTTAAAAAGAAATAAAAAGTAATGGAATGATTATAATTTACATTATCCCTAAAGTGTAAGAAAAAGTGGTCTCTTATTCTTATCCATTTATACATTGACACCTAATTTTATTTGAGCTCTTGTCTTGCATATAGTTACTATATGACTTACATACTTAGTACATTCTTTTATACTGACATCCATCACAAGGAACAATGTGTTTCATGCTGCAGGCACAGGTACTCCATCTAGTAGACCTTGAAAGTAAGAGCATAGGATATTTAATAATAGTTGATGAGTTATAAGTTGATTTAGGGAAATAACGAGTCTTCGGTATATGTATTTTGGCATTGTACAGTAGTTTTTTTAAGGAAGGGCATATCCTCGACTGAGTTTTATATGTTATAAAGCATTTATATACTAATATATAAAGGTCAAATATGTTTTGTCCTGTAATAGTTGGGGCCCCATTATCCAAGACATGTATATATTTTTGGGGCCAATTAATATTGGTCTTTTATTATTGTAGATTATATATACTTGTCAAATCTTCTTATTGACATAGTTATATGCATGGTATGAACAAGTTATAATTTTATTCTACTGGGTATTTAGGGCATTTTGTGCTTGTCCATCACAATGTGATTTGATATGTGACAAAAGAGGTACCAGAGCAGGTCATACCAGAGGTCTACGAAGTCTTTTCAATGTAAAATCTTGCTTATGGGTCTGTTGGGCACGACATATATAAATAAAAGGCCATGGGATATTTAGGATTTGTATTTTTCATTCATCTCTTAGATCATGTGATAGAGATAATATTGTAGATGGATTATATATAGCATTTACATTGTTTTTAAATGTTGCATCCAGCTGCACATGCAAGTGTAAGTTGTCGTGCAAGTAATAAAGTAGCTTTTACGAGCCAAATATTGATCCCACAGGGACTTGACATTTAGCAGATAATTCAATTAAAGTATTATTATTTAAGTTAAATGCGCACAATTTATAACCAAAAAGAGTTTAAGTTTTACTATGCAGAAAGAAACTATGAGCAATAACAAAAATTAAAAGTGTTATAAATAATAATTCAGAGAGTTCCAGGGTCAACACATCGTGAAAAATCATGCAAACCTATACAATCTCATTGGTTAAGTCATCTATCTTGGTTGTTTATTCACGGGGTTAATATCATGATTATGGTATTTTGAGCCTCTAATAATCTATTTAAATTTGCCTCACAACTATACCATTAAGCAGTAATGTGGGAATTAATTCAGATGAATTTGTGATCTTAGGTGGATTTATGCACCTAAGTGTTGTTATCTAGCCTTAATTAACTTACTTTTGAGGAATTCTTGTGTACATAATGATTTAATCTTTTAATAAATGATATATAAGTTTTACGTTATGTTTTTATAATGTTTAAGGTGTGTTCAAATCAAATTTGGAATCAAAACGCTTAATTAGAATTGAAACGAGGAAACTAGCTTGAGTTGTGAGCAATTCTAGATGTTCTTGTTGAATTCGATCATGTTGTGAGGTCTAATTATTGGTTTTTTATGTTATAGTAGGATTGGTGATATGATAAAGTTAGTAAATGGATGATTTACAATTTGTTTTGGAAGAGGAAAAGCTACCAAGATGCAAGGACTTGAAGGCCAAACACATGGAGTAAACAATGTTGAAATCTGGAAATTTTAGGCTTATGGGTGTGCCATGCTCCCTATACACAATGTTAAGGGCATGCCAAACCAAAAATTTATTTATATTAAGCCTCTGCATTTTTGGTGCGCCACACAACCTAGGCAACGAGATAGGGGTGTGGCACGGAGGCAAGGAAAAATCGGCCAACTAAGGCCTAGTATAAATAGAACACTTTACTTATTTAGTAAGCATCTTGGATGAATTGTGGGTCTTGGAATACACTTGAGTAGGCTTCAATTAGGATTTAATTACTTTACTTTAGTTTAATTTTAGATTATAATAAGAATTCATTTATTATGATTCTTTTTAAGTCCGTGAGAGGCTAAATACACTCATCTAGGGTTAAGGCCAAGAACATGAGTACTTTTTCTTGATTAATTGAGTTTTTTTATGTTATTTTCATTGTTGGTTTTTAATTTATCCTTTTTTTAACTATTCTACAGACTCCTGACCCTTAGGATAAATGTACAATTTTGTCGCGAGCCCAAAAGGAGGAATGATAAAATAGAACGTGGGATGTATGCAATAGAATTGTAATATTTTAATGAATTGAAGTTATGATTTGTGTTTAGGATATTAATATACCTAATTTACCTTATTTGGTTCATATACAAGAAGAAATAAAAATGCGTTTAATGTAGTCTTTGTATGCCTACTCAACAATGTAGTTGTGAGGCTAAGTTAGATAGTTGATTAGAGATTTGTAAGTCCATGATCATGTTATAAAACCCATGAACCAACAACTATGATAATTCACAAAACTAAAAATATTGGATAGCTAAGTAGGATTGGTCGTACTGCCTTAACCCTGGGTTTCTCCCTATTGTAGTTCAAGACCTTTACACTATCGTATTGTTAAGTTTACTTTCAATTATTAACTCTCAAATACTCTTGGTGACTTTAGCACTTTATTAACCTTAATATTAAACTATAATTAGATATTTGTTTAACAAAAGTCCCTTTAGGATCGATACTTGGCTTTCTAAATTCCCTTTTACTACTTAGTGGACCATATAGACTTACGTTTGCATTTGGGAGCAACAAGTTTTTGGCATCGTTGTCGAGGACTTCTAAATTGGAAACTGTCTTAGTATTATCTTTGATTTTTGATTTCATCTGATCTAATTACTTGATTGTAGCTTTTGAATTCGCAGTCACAGACGTGAAAGGCTAGTAAGCTGGCAAGGGATAGGGAGTTGGTTAAACCATATCACAAACCTAAGAAATGCTTACACTAGTTGTGGAAAGAAACAATACTTCTCTATTGGATACCTCAAATTCACCAAGATGAAGCTATTCCTACACCCATGGATAAAGATCCCCTAGCCCACAGTATAGTATACAAAGTGGAAATCCCACTCACAACTAATTTTACCTCCACTATCCACAGATTGTGACCTAGAGGTAGATTCGAGCTCAAGAAAAATATGGTGCATCTTTTGCAAAATAGTGGTTAGTTTACTGGCTTGTCACATGAGGATCCACAAGTTCACTTGCAAAATTTATTAAAAATCAGTGACATATTTATCCCTACTAGAGTCTTTACGAATTATGTTAGATAACACTCTTCCCTTTCTCACTTTTGGGGGAAGAATAGACATGGTTGAACATTGAGCCAGTAGGTTCTATCACTAAATGGGATGAATTAAATAAGTTTTCCCTTATTTCGTGAAGCTAACATGTACTGAGGGCCATTTAGTAGGGATAGATGAACCCATATAGCCCATAGGGCCCTTAGGATGGATCAAGCTACACAGTCTAGGTTAATGGTTTTAAAACTCTCATGTTCATGACCCTTACCCTATCCTGGCATCCTATATATGTATATATAAATATCTGCATATGGTTTTGACTAATTTTTGGACATGACATTTTTTTATCACTTTCCCTAAGTTACATGCCAGTGCTTATCCCACTGCCCATCCTTGGATACTACATAGTTTCATGATGTAGGGTCTAAAGACTTTTTTGTTGCTCCTATATAGTGTTAAGTGTATAAGCCCATTTGTTAAGTTGGTGTGAAGTGGTGAGCCTCCATCCTTTGTAAGGCCTTGTCATTTTATTATTCTTTTTGTATTAATTCGGTACTTTTGGATTTTTTTTGGTCATAGTTGGGGGCATGTAGCAAATTAGATATTATTCTAGTTTTAGAGGCTTTTGTGAACAAATATTGTATAGTTATTTATCGACTCTTATATTTTATTTGAGATATCTATCTTTCTTTTACTACTATCTTAATTGGTTTTCTCTTTGTCTTCATTATTATTATTGTGCTCATGAGTTTAGGCTAATGGGGTGGTATTTAGTCCATGGTGTGCTTGAGATATCCATCACAACTAGGCCCTGGTTTGTGTCGTGACAAGCTAGGTATCATAGAATGGTTTAGAGTCATTGGGTATCCACAAAGCTGTGCTGAATAGAGTTCATTTTATAGGCGTGTAGCGTGTCACACTTATAAGTTGGAGGCTATAAGGAATTTAGTAATGTTTCCCTTTCTTGCGTACTATTTTAGGCTATAATTCTAGTGTTATTAAACTTCTCTAACTCCTGGCTTCCTTATATTTTCGATCATGCCTTCCTGAAGATCTAAAATTCATAAAAACTCTACTGGGAACTTGTATTACTTGAGGAAAATATGGAAGGGACTCACCTTGTGTATGGAGTGTAGACCCGGTCTAGGGACTTTGCTCTAGATTGCACTACACCACCCAGAGTTCCATATATTCCCACTAGTCTTTCTCGGGTTTACCAGGGTGGTGATACTTATGATTATCCGCCACATGGGGATATATCTAATGTAGAGTTCTGTTGGTGTATTTATTTACTTACTCAATTAGTGACATCTTAGTCAAAGTTAGATCGTGTTGGTTCTATTTCTCCTTCACCTGAGGTGAATCAAGTTGGCGAGTTCATGAGGTTGAATCCCCTAACCTTTATAGGCTCTATGATTAAGGAGGATCGTTAGGTGTTTATGGATGAGATGGAGAATTTTTTAGAGTGATACATTCTACTGATTTAGAAAGTGTAGAGTTTGCTACATATAAGCTGAAAGATATAGCTTATTAGTGGTATGAGGAGTGACAGCATTTGAGGGGTGATAATGCGGAGCTGACTTTATGGGATACGTTTTCGAGTGCCTTTCTTGATCATTAATTTCCTTAAGAGTAGAGGAAAGCTAAGGCTTAGGATTTTTTAAATCTGAATTAGGGTAAGATGAGTGTGAAAGAGTATTCCTTAAAATTTCAACAACTGTCTCATTATGTTCCTGAGTTGGTGTCTAGCTAGATGTCTAAAATGAAAAAAAGTTTGCTTCTGGGTTGCAAGACTTGGCATTTGAATGTAGGGCTGCAATGTTGAACAATGATATGGACATCTCCAAACTTGTGGCTTACATGTAGCAGGTTGAGGATGAAAAAAAAGAAATAGGAAGAGATGGAGAGAGGCAAAACAATAAGTTCAGGTACTTAAAGCAAGGTAGGGTTTAGTAAAATATAGGGAAAATGGTAGACAACGGACCAAGAAGAAGAACTGGTTTATTCATATTCATCTTCCAGTGCTCCCTATCCTATGCCTTCGGGCGATCATCATTCTTAGGTTAGTAGTGGTCTTAAGGAATAGGGTGCCCAATCTCAAGCTAGTGGAGTTCAGTCAGCCCCACCTTATCCTCCTTGTCATTTTTATGGGAATCTTCATCATTCATATTGGAAGGAGGGGAGAAATTGATGTTAGAATTATTGTCAACTTAGTCACATGCAGTGAGATTGTACTTTAGCCAAGGTTTTCGTTGGAGATAATAAGGCTCCAGTCGCCATATCTTTAGCTTCTGCCCATAAGGGTACTACTTCTAGTATTGGAATTGGCTTAAATCATCTCTATGATCTTGCCACTCATCAAGATCTGAGGCATCTCCAGATATTATTATTGGTATGTTAAAGCTCTTTTCCTATGATATTTATCGTTTACTTGATCTGAGTTATACCTTTTCTTATGTGACCTCTTATGTGGCTGGGTATTTTGGTTTTGGTCCCAAAAGTATTTTCGACCCCTTTTTTGTGTCTTCTTTGCTAGCTGACTCTATATTTGCTAGAAAAATAAATAGGGGTTGGGTGGTGTCAATCTATCATAGAGAGATATTAGTAGATTTTATAGAGTTAGATATGTGAATTTCAATGTTATCTGGGGGATGGATTAGCTTCATTTGTGTTGTGCTTCCCAAGATTGTAGAACCTGAAAGGTCAGTTTTCACTTTCCTAATAAGCCAATATTAGAGTAGGGGGGATTTCCTTAGTATCCAAAGAGAGGTTTATTTCTTATCTTAGAGCTCAATAATTGATTTCAAAAGTTTTTCTGAATCATCTAGTTTGGGTTAACGATTCTGACTCTAAATGTCCTTCTTTGCAATCTGTCCTTGTGGTTAATGATTTTCCTGAAGTATTTCTCAATAATCTTCCCAAAATTCCTCCCGATAGAGAAATAGACTTTGGAATTAATTTTCTGTCGGATACTCATCTTATTTCTATTCCACCATATAGAATGGATCAGACTGAATTAAAGGACCTAGGAGCAATTAAAGGACCTTCTATATAAGGGCTTCATTCGTCCTAGTGTTTCTCTATAAGGTGATGCTATGTTTTTTGTGCTAAAGAAAGATGGGTCTCTTTGATGTGTATTGATTATCTTCAGTTGAATAAGGTGATAGTGAAGAATAAGTACCATCTTTCTAGGATTGATGACCTTTTTAACCAACTTTAGGGTGTTATATGCTTCTCTATGATCGATCTTCATTTGGGGTATCATCAATTAAAAATTTGGGAAGTTGATATTCCTAAGATTGGTTTTTGAACTCGATATAGTCATTATGAGTTTTTGGTGATGTCATTTAGATTGACTAATGCCCCACCTGAGTTCATAGATCTTATGAATTGGGTTTTTAGGCAGTTTCTGGATTTGGTTGGCATAGTGTATTCTAAGAGTGAGGAGGATCATGCCAATTATCTCTGAATTGTGTTATATACCCTTAAAGACCAGAAGATGTATGCAAAATTTACCAAATGTGAGTTTTGGCTGAATGATGTGACTTTTCTAAGAATGTTATTTTTAGTGAGGGGGTCAAGGTGGATCCACCAAATATTGAGGAATTTTACAGATTTCCTAGACCCATGACTCCAACCGACATTAGGATCTTCTTAGTCTTGGCTGGGTATTATAAGAGATTTATAGAGATTTTCTCATCTATTAATGCTCTATTGATAAAGTTAACTCAGGATAAGGTTACATTTTTATAGTCAGATACTTGTGAAGGTAGTTTTGAGAAATTAAAAGATATGTTGACTTCTACGCCTGTTTTGTCCCTACTCAAGGGTATTAATGGTTTTGTTGTCTTTTGTGATGCATCCCATATGGGACTGGGTTTGTTTCATGCAACATTTTAAGGTTGTGCCTATGTTTCTAGAAATATTAAGGTTCATAAGAGGAATTATTCGACTAACGATCCAGATTTGGTGGTTGTGGTATTTTTATTGAAAATTTGGCAACATTATTTGCACAGGATGCATAACATCTATTCAAACCATAAGAACTTGCAATATGTGTTTACTCAGAAGTAGTTGAATCTCAGGCTGAGGTGGTGGCTTAAATTGCTTAAGAATCACTACATGACCCTGCACTACTTTAATACCCCACATGTTTCTAAGCCAAGAAGTGAATAAGTATTCCTACGTAAGAAATCTCCTATCTTGTGATTCATACTTGAGTACTTGACTTACAATGAATATCCTAGTGATAGAATAGCTTATGATGCATTAAGCATGTTCATATGAGTCACTTAAGGTAATACAAGCTAAGAGTTTTTGAATCCATCAAGTTTTAGTGTTTGATTTTGCAAGGGTCATATTTGAATGAGTATAACTCAATGTTAATATGGTATTTTGGCTGATTTAGACCCACCAAATTGTAGAGAATCGAATTAACTTTCCAACGATACCAATTTCGCCTTAATCCAATACTTGAGCAAAAAGTTATGCCCATTTTCGTGAGAGACAGTAAGGATAGGCGATTGGTTAGGCGCCGCCCAACCAAACATAGGCGATTGGTTAGGTGCGGAGCCGCCCAACCTAGGTTAGAAAATCACTTGGGCGCCGCCTAAGTCAGTTCCAGGTGCCAAAAACACTCCGTTTTGAGTTATTTTATGGGTAATTAAGTCTTTTAACACTCCTTACACGTCCCTAAACTTAACCCTACAAAATATATAGCTTCTAAACATATTACAACCCTATTATCATCTCAAAGCTCATCATCCAAGAGCACTAAAAGAGAAAAACAACTAGGGTTGCGTAACTAAGCTTGAAGATCCAATTTCAAGGAAATTCCTCTGCCAATCATCAAGAATCTTCCTCTAAGGTATGCGTGAGTTGATTCATGGACTCCTTTCGTCCATGAAGCTCAAGAACCATTTTCTAAATTTTGTAAGATGATGTTTATGTTGTTGGTGGTTGATGTCCATGTTCTAAGTTTATGTTCAACGTGATCCCCATGCTATTGTCTTGAATTGAAGAAGTTGTACGAGATGCTCATGATATTGTTGCGATATGGAATGACCATGTTATTGAAGTATATACATGTTGTGCGCATTCCCGATCATGTGATAGTTTGTTGAGAATCATTCTTATTATGAAAGCCTTACTTATGATATTGTGAATTGTGGACTCAAATCTGGTGATCAAGTCATGTCATGTGTGTCAGTTTCCTCCTATCAAGTCTTGGGGGTACTTGTACCCGAAAACTATAGTTGTATGCCTAGAGCCATGTCATGTTTCACGATATCCAAACTCAAGCTATGATTCCATAGATTCAGTCAGTCATGTGACTCAAGAAAACCTTATGATCTTAGTCAGTTGTCAAATATCAGTAACATTCCTCCATTCAATAGAATTCAGTAAGATTAAGTCATGCACAGTCAGTTATTAATGTCCAGTCCCTCCAGATGGGAGTAGAGTTTAGCACCGAGTGAACCCAAGGATGGGAACTCACCCCCCAGTTCAGGGTGTGATTCTTAGTAGTCATCCTTGTGTTCCAGAACTATGTAGCCAGCGTAGGTTGATACATCTTAACCTGTCAGATTAGGGTTGTTGAGGTGGCTTAACCCATCAATTTAGGGTTCCCACTATTCTCATTGAGTACCCGCCAGATAAGGGTCATTCACAAGCTGTCCTTACCCGTGGCATGGTATTGACACCCCCCAGCTTAGCCATAACGGCATACATGGGCATGTTGGTTAAACACTACTTTCCATAATTTTAGTATCAGTAACAATTAGTAAACCATGTATTAGCTTACAGGTCATGCTATCACGTATTCACGGTTCCAGTTTCTATATATATGTGTTTGCACTACGTTCATATTAGTCAGTCAGTGTTGTTCATGCATGAAACCCTTTATGTTTAGCCTACCTTCCTCGTATACTCAGTACTCCAGTTGTACTGACGGATTTGCGCTATGGTGCTTTTTTTTCATGTTACACCATAGGTTCTGAGACACGAGCTCTAGCCCAGCAGTAGAGGTAGCACTCCAGTCGTACAGACACAGTGAGTCCTCATTGATTTGAGGAAAATATGATTTGATACATTTATTTATTTCTTCAGTTCATTTTTACGGAGTTAGTTGGAGACATGTTCCTTCAACTCCTTATTCAGATAGTTTAGAGGCTTTTAGATTTACGTTCAGACTTAGCTTTCAGATTGAGTTGTTTTGGGTATTTTCACCCACATGATTTTATTTAGTTGAACCTTATGGCCTTACAGTTCTATGTATTTCGCATTATTATATCATGATTTGCAGTATACAGGTATAGATATCAGTCATGGGTTAGCTTGTGGTCCCTCGGGGTCATGAGCACCGTGTAGCATTCCGGTTCAGCGAATCGGGGTGTTACAACTACCATCCAGGTAAAGCTAATATTGTTGTTAATGCTATTAGAAGATAATTTATTAAAGCTTATCTTATGTGGATAATGAGAAGAGAAGGTTGGTGAAGGATATTTATAGATTAGGTAACTTAAGAGTTTATCTCTTGGACTCTGAGGATTGGGAAGTGATTGTTCAAGAGGTGGTTAAGTCATCTCTTGGTGCGGAGGTGAAGAAGAAATAGGTTTTGGATCCCATTCTAATGCAAATAAAGGATAATGTGGGTCAGTGTAAAAGGACTTGCATTTTGAGATTGGTGGTAATGGTATCTTGAGGTTCCAAGGCAGGTTGTGTGTCTCGGATGTTGATAGGCTATGGAAAGGATTTTGATTGAGGCTCATTTATCTAGATATACAGTTTATTTTTTTAACTAAGATGTACTATGACTTGAAGGAGATCTATTTGTGGAACAACAAAAAGATAGATGTGGAAAATTTTATGGCTAAGTACATGCTTTGTCACCAAGTTAAGGTTGAGAATTTGAGGCCTGGTAGAATATCTCAAGAGATAGAGTTACCCATGTGGAAGTGGGAGATGATCAATATGGATATTATTACAAGTCTTCCATGGTCTTGGAATCAGTACAATTTGATTTGGGTTATTATGGATAGAATGACTAAGTTTGCTTACTTCTTGGCTTGCAGACTAACTACTCAGGAGATGACCATGCTAAGTTGTTCATTCAGGAGATTGTAAAGTTGCATGGTGCGCCAGTTTCCATTGTTTCAGATCGAGATACGTAGTTTTTTACACTTCTGGTGCTCATTTCAGAATGGTTTGGGTACTCAGGTGAACCTTAGCACCGCTTTCTACCCTCAAATGGATGGACAATAAAACAAACTATCAGACTTTGGAGGATATGCTTAGGGATTGTATGATTGATTTTAAGGGAAGTTGGGTTGATCATTTACCTCTTATTAAGTTTACATACAATAATAGTTATCATTCTATCATTCAGATGGCTCCTTTTGAGGTTTCTTATAGTAGGAGGTGTAGTCTTCTATTGGATGGTTTGAGGTTTATGAGACTAGGTTTTTTTGTCCTAACTTGGTTCACCAAGCCATGGAAAAGGTAAAGGTAATTAGAGAAAGACTTAAGACTGCTCAAAGTCACCAAAAGTCTTATGCGTATGTGAGGCGAAGGGAGGTGGAGTTTGAAGTGACTAATTAAGTATTCTTGAATATGCCTCCTTTGAAAAGAGTCATGAGGTTTGGAAAGAAGGAGAAACTCAACCCGCATAATATTGGACCATATCAAATTGTATAGAGTGTTGGAAATATTTTCCTATGAGTTTGGGATCTATTCATCACATGTTTCATGTGTCCATGCTAAAGAAGTGTGTGGGTGATCCTTCCTTGATAGTTCCCATTGAGGATGTTGGTGATACGTATTATTTGTCTTATGAAAAAGTCCTGATTGAATTATTTGATAGCTAGTTCATTGGTTGAGGACCAAGGATGTGGGTTCGACAAAAGAGCTTTGGAGAAATAAAAAAGTAGAAGAGGCTACATGGGATGTTGAGGAAGATATGAAGGCTAAGTACCCTTTCTTGTTCCCCTGGTTCGATGAAAGTGCTCATGGTATGAGTTTCATTTTAATTTTATTATTTTTTAAGTTTGTCATTTGATTTTGGCGTGTTCTTGCTATTCTCGTGCTAAAAGTGTCCTAACTTATCATTTGGGGATGAAAGATCCTAAGGTGGGATAATGTAAGACCCCTTAAAATTTCTATCATTTTTTTACCTTTCCTCATGCGTAATATCAATTTTTGACTTGAATTGAGTTTAGGGAGGTTAAAAGGGTGTTTGGGGAAAGTTTTAGAATTTTTAGAATGGGTTCAGGGTCATTTTTGGACCCTAAGGTAGTGAGGTTCCACGATAAGGCTGTGTCACAGACGTTAACCTCTGCGATATCGCCGTGGTGTGGAGGATAAACTCTGCGATAAAGGCATGCCATGCGTGTTTTAATTTCATCCATTATTTTCACTTGGGGTGAGGGTCTTTTGGTCCTTTACCCCTAGTAAAACCTTTAAACATAAAATAATCCTCTTTTTCTTCAGTTTTCAGAGATCAAAATCATCCATTCTCTCTTTAAACTCAAAACATAAGAACAATCAAGGGCTTCACAGTACATTAATCATTCAGGCTCCAAACATCAAACTGACTTCAAATTTTTGTGTATTTCAGGCATTTTTCTCTTTCCTAAACATTAATTTTACATTGTGGCAACAGTTGAATGGATTTTATGTGATTAAATTATGGGTTTTGAAATTGGGCTGAGGGGTTTTGGTTGTTACTGATTAAATTAATTATCCCATGTTTTGAAGTTATTATTCATGTTTTGAATTGATATTTTTAGGACTAAATTGGTACATTATTTAAAAGGTTGGGATGGGGGACATGGGTTTCCCCAAATTGGAAAAATTTTGGCTTGGATTTGCATAAACCTTAACCCACGTCGTGAATTTAATTTTAATTATGGAAAATTACATAGTTTAATTTGATTTTGGACTGCATGCATTGCATTAATGGATAAATGAATAAACAAATGGATTTAGATGTGCTTGGTGGCTATTATTTGGATTTTAATGGAACTTCAGAGTCCAATTTTGTTTGGTATAAATATATTAGCTTACAAGCATATTGGTATGACGATACCAAGTGGTAAATGCCTTAATGGATGACTCCCGAGTTAATGGTTGGAAGTGTGTGCAAATTGATTTAATTTGGGCTTAAAAGGGGTAGTGTAGCTCACCGTGAAGGTATAAGTCCCGGGGGTACGAACACTGGAAATCACGTTTGCCGGCATTGGGAGTCTTTTTGACCGTGTGCTTGAGATACTCATCATGGACAGGCCTTGGTTTGAGTCATGAAAATATGAGGCACGAGTGGAGTCGAAGATGATGGCCTATAGAGTAGATTACTAGAGAGCTGTAAGGACGGATTAATATTTTTGAGGTCTAGATAGGAACTGACTCCGCGAGGCTCATATACTTAAATTATTGAGCCCACGTGAGAAGGTGGCTATATTAAGATCAGAGGTTTGTACTTTAGTTGACAGTCATATTTCAATTATCCCTCTAGGCATACCCTTCTTTAAGTAGTTTCTGGCCACACTACCACCACAAGTATTTGATTTATTTACTGAGGAGGATGAGGCCTAGACTATTAAGGACAAGAGAGTGCACGAGCATGCCGAGCAGAGTGACACGTTGGACAAGTTTAGGAGGTCTCTATGAAAGGTCACCACCAAGTCTATTATTTAGTACCAAATCGATGAGAGTGAGGATGCCCAACGCGAGTTGGATGACTCTTCTAGTCGAGCACCACCATAATCTACTGGTTCCATGCCCAACATGCCTTTTGATGCCCAAGCTTGGGGTTGTTTTATCCTTATTCGAATTTCGAAGGGTTTGGAAAAACATTATTTTTGCCTTTTAAACTATTTAAAAAATTCAAGGTAATTTAAGAAATTAAAGAGTCGCCACTTGATTTTTTAATAAAATATCAAGAAAAACTAAAAATATTTTAAAGACTTGAAAACAGAAACAAATCTTTAAAATTAGAGAAAATGGGTAAGGATTCAGGTAATACCTTGAGAAGGTTTTTAAGGCTCTCAAGAGCGTCAATTAAAAAAAACGATTGACCAAAAGACAATTTCGATTGATTTATAAAAAATGACTATTTTTTAAAATGTGACAATCTTTGTAAGACTCATTTGCAAACATGGGGATTTATTTTATTCTCATGAAAAATAGTTCATTCAATTGCTAGAAACATCCACTTTGGGAATAAAGAAATCACCAATTTGGACTAGTTAGGAAATATTGACAAATTATGAAGTGGTTTCAACTTTTTACAAGGAAAGGTAATTTTTTACATTGTGGAGAATTCTCTTCAACTTAAATAAACTACTTTAAGACATTAATGAAATAAATGTCACTTTTGAATTTTAAGGATTTCGTTCTAAGAGAAGATAATATCAAGAATCATTTTTTATTAACTCGAATATTAAGCTTTGTGACAAGTGATAATTAAAAGATAAAATGTAATGATAAAACAAAAGTAACAATTCGAATGAGGGATTTATTAAGGCTAACCAAATTTAAAATTTAATAAATAAAATAATAAAATATGAATCACGCAAAATAAATAAAGAAAAGAAGTTTGGGCCTCTTATCTGGCTCATTTTGAAAGCTGTCCAGGTTTGAACTTGGGTTTTTTAACCCATTTTCCAGCAATGTATATCAGATGTATATTGGTTGTATAACAGCCTCCTTTCTGTTGTATTTTTCGGTATATCTTCTGTATATACAGTGTATAGGGACTCTTATCCTTGCTTCCAATGTTTTGCACCACATACTGCTGTATACCATCCAACTTTGATTGTAAATCTCATATATTTACTCTATATCAACGTATATTGGCCTTGTTTCTTCATTGCTAGTCCCTCTGAGTATTTATTATCTAGAGTAAACTTACTGCGCCTAATCGCACAAATATGGAAGTAGTATATATATGGATTTATTTAATTAATTCATTAATTATGATGAGATTTATTCCCCAAAATATTATTTAAATGAATAAAGTACAAAAATATAAAGAATTAAAAAAAATAATATCTGAAAAACGGAAAGAATTAAAAATAAGGTTAAAAAGACTACAGTATAATATAATTGTCAGAGTTAGTAAAAACTCAACAAATGCACAAAAAGAAGAAATATCAAATTTAGAATCAACTATAAATAGTCTAGAATATACATACCAACATGATCTATTAACAATTAAATAAAAAATGAACAAAGAAGAATTTATAATAGATGAAAAAATATATAAAAACCGTAAAGGGTTAAAAATAAAAATAGTATTTTCTAATCTAGGGAGAAGGTATAAGAAAATAGGTGAACATTTATATTTAATGTTAGAGAAAGAAGAATTAAAATTAGAAGATAAATTGACAGCTATGGTGAGAATAGAAAAAGAAAATAAAGAAATAGATAGAAAAAAAGGGAATAGAAAAAAATAAAACAACAAACTACAGAAAAAATACAAAAATTAGAAGAAACTAAAAATAGTAGGAATGTTGAATTAGAAAAAGAACTACAAATGCTAAAGGATCTGTTTGAAAAAAGACAGAAAGAAAAAGAAGAAAAAAGATAAAAAACAAAAATTATTAAATTAGATAAATCAATTTAAAGAAAAATTAGAAATAAACAATAAAGAAATAGAAACCAAGAAATTAGAAATTAATACAATAGATGTTGAAGAAACAGATAATTATGAATCGGAAGATAGTGAAACATATATAGAAATCTTAACAAATACAAAAAATTTAGAAATCAATGAAAAACTAGAAGTAATTAATGAAGAAAACTTAGAAACAAGGAAATAAACACTCTTGATAAAAAAGAGATGAAAATATAAAAAATATAATACCCGGAACATCAGAAATAAGAAAACATACATATTATAAGAAAAAATTTAAAAGATATAATCTAAAGAATGAATATGACAAATGGACACCAAAACAAATAGTTAATAAAAATTATAACTTTTTAGACTTAGATTGTGTAATAAATACAGAAAAAATAATACAATTATAGATAGGATATATGAAAAAAAATTATTAAATAATAATATAAATATAACAGATGCACCAGAATATATAGAAAGAACACTAATAGAAACAGTGAAATTATGGTTTTTAAATCTAACTGAAAATAGTAAAAGGGTATTAAGAACTGATAAACCTACAGAAGGAACATCATCATCAACAACAACTAAATTAACAACTATAGAATAATTAAAAAAATATGAAACAGCTATAAAAGACAAATTTAGTAGCATGACAACAACAGAAGAAGAACAAAATGAAGAGAAAAATACAAATAGAAATTTAATGTTAAAATTAACAATATGTAATATGTGTTATGTAGATGAATATACTTGCACATTTAAAGAATATTATTATAAAGTAGCATATAATACAGAAGAAAGTACAGAAATAAGAAAATTATATTTTAGTAAATTACCTGAACCATTTAGTTCAAAAATAGTAAAAAGTTGGGATGAAGTAAAAATAGTAGATACTCTAGGAGCAAGAATAAATTTTTTACAACAATGATATAGAAACCTATGTGAAAAATATAGAGAAGAAATAAAAATGGAAAAAACATTAATAAAAAATTTAGCATGTTGCAAAGATAAAATAGCACCTCAATTTGGATGCGAAGAAAAATATTATAAGAAAAGAAAAAGACATAAGAAATATAAGAAATACAAGAAATCAACATATAAATATAAAAAACCAAGAAAAAGATATTATGTAAAAAATTATAAACATAAAAGACCATATAAGAAAAAGAAATCTATAAAAGAATGTACTTATTATAATTGCGAAAAATTAGGACATTTAGCTAGAGATTGTAAATTACCTAAAAATCCAAAAAATAAAAAAATATCAGAAATAAAAATAGAAAATACTGAATATATGCAGATAGATTATATAGATTACGAATTAGAAAGTGAAGACAGTATATATGAAATTTCAGATAATGAAATATAAGATAATGAAATAGATAGTGAATTAGGTGAATTAAATGACTGACGAAGATATACAAATAAACCAAATAACTGAAGAAGATATAAAAATAATAACAAAAGAAGAATATTTAAATGACGAAGGAACAGATCCAAAAATAATATTTGATAACAATATATTTGATGAAATAAAAGAAAAAGAGTTAGACTTAAGTGTAGAAAAAATATTCAAAATACCAACAATAAAAAATATATTTACTAGGAAAAAGGAAAAATATTACGTAGTAAGTCAAAAGGAACATGTAATAGAGATATGCAAAAGATAAAGCTAGTATACCACTAGTAACAAAAAGGTTAATTAATAAAGAAATAAACGATATAAAAAGTAGAGACCCAATAAAATATGTACACCTTGGAAGTATAGAGATATTAATAAAAACATGTTTTAGAGAAGGAATAGATACACCAACATAATTATATTTAGCAGATGATAGAATTATAAAACCTATAGAAAAAAGTATAATAACTGTCATAAAAGGAAATTTAATATACCAAAAATTTAAATTTATAATAAGTGTGAACTATTCAGTAGCAATAACAGATAAAAATATATATAAATCATTAGTATTATATTGAAAAATATCAGGAATAGAACTAACCCCAGGAAGTAAAATATTTACAGCAAGATGTAAAAATCTATATGTATTAACAATAAAACATAAAATAACGGGAAAAAATAAAATTAATAAAATACAAATAGAAAGTCCTTTTGAACAATTCGTAAAAACAATTGATAATAATGATTATAGTTACAGAAATATATACATAGAAGAAGATTTAGAAATAATAAATGATAGAATAAGTACAACAAAAAGAATAACTTATGAAAAATCAGAATCATCAAGTTCATCAAAAAGAACAAGTTATGAAACAAGTTCAATAGTTAATTTAAATCAATATTACATAACAGGAACAATAAATAAAAAAGAATATTTAATACTCTTAAATACAGGACAGGAAGAAAATTATATAGCAAAATATCTAGTAAAAAATGAGGAAATAAAATCTGATAATAATATATGCCCAGATCTACCAAGAAGCTTAATAAACGCTAAAAATATAGCAGAAAAAAAAATAACAATAGGAGTTAGAAAAATGAAAATAGAATTTGAAATACAGGAAGAAATGCAAAAAGCAGACATAATATTAGGAATAAAATGGTTAGAACAAGTAAAACCATATAATATAGAGCATACACAACTATCTATAACATATAACAAAGTGAAATTATTCTTAAGAAGAGCTTTAACATGATATGAAAATATATGTATTAATGAAGATAGTAGTAGAAGGATATTACAGTAGATATTATACACATATGATAGATACAGGAGCAAAAGCTAATTTATGCAGATATAATTGTTTACCAGAAAGTAAATGAGATAAATTAAAAACA